>JAXRKP010000596.1:245000-262522 GCA_037039925.1 Doris montereyensis | reverse complement strand
TCTTCTTCTTCTTCTTCTTCTGCTTCATCTTCTCCGCCTTTTTCTTCGCCTTCTTCGTCGCCTTCTTCTTCTTCTTCGCCTTTTTCTGCTTCTTCTTCTTCTTCCTTTGTATACCTAAGATATTATTTTCAAATCAATGATATTTGATTCACAACTTGTGTTTGCTGTTTTTTTTTTTTGTTAGATGTAGTTTTCAGTGCGTTGAAGAGTCTGTTGATATGTTTGTTTGTCTGTCATTTATTCTGCTTGCATATCAATATGACTGTGTATTTGTGTAGCCGTCTGTCTGCCTATCCTGTTGTCTGCTCATCTATCTATCCACCTGTTTGTATGTCTATCAATTGGTCTCTCTGGATATAAACAAAGTGTATTGCAACCATAGGAGAGTTAGATAGACAAGTAGAGAAAAGACACAAAAAGAGAGACAGACAGACAGATAGACAGACAGACAGAGACTGCCCCAAAAACAGCTAAGAGACCATTAACGTGCATAATGTTGTAACATGCACACAGGGATCTTTGTTTTATCGTCCGTCTCCAGCCGGACTAGGTATTAATCCATCTACCTAGACTGCGGGATGGGGGAGGGGAGGGGGAGGAGGTGTTAGAGCTTTACTGGGAACTCGAGAAAATCTTTCATCTTGTCGGCACGAGTGAATGACTTTGCTGATTACTGCCCCAACACCTTGCCTCTAGACTACCGACCCTTGCCTCTAGACCACAAACCCTTGCCTCTAGACCACCGACCCTTGTCTCTAGACCACCGACTCCTTGCCTCTAGACCACCGACTCCTTGCCTCTAAACCACCGACCCTTGCCTCCTAGACCACCGACTCTTGCCTCTAAACCACCGACTCCTTGCCTCTAAACCACCGACTCCTTGCCTCTAAACCACCGACTCCCTTGCCTCTAAACCACCGGACTCCTTGCGGAAAGCACAGAACACAAATCTCATTTCCAAACTCTGTGTTACTACTAACTAACTTCCTACTTTAGTTTTTAGTTTTGAAAAAATTATAAGAGTACAAACAGTGCCGTAGGGTGAAGTTAACAAAAACCTTTAGCCCGTGCCGTGTGAAGTTGAAAAATCCTTTAGTCCGTGCCGTGGGGGCGAAGGGGGGCTACGAAGCTTGTTATAAAGACATTTTAGAGGAAAAAATTGGCTGGGAAATAAAAGATCAAGTGGCTGCAACTCAGACTGCCGCTGAGTTGTGATAAAGATATAGATGAAACCGATTGCATTTGCAATTTTGCTACATGCAAACACATCGCCATTTTCGGCAAACAGCTGGGAATGTGGGGATTGTAGGGAGACAAATACGTACGTGAAAACATCTGCAATAAGGAAATAATCGATGTATAATCTTCTACTTATAGCAAAGTCTTTTATTTATACATTATACTATCAATAGGTGTTTTTAGTTTTTGTTGTTGTTGTTGTTGTTGTTGTTGTTGTTGTTGGTGGGGTTCATTCATTACTTGTGTTTGGTTGCATTTTTATTCGTATGCTTCATAATTATACATTTATTTATTTTATATATTTATAGGTTATATAAATGCACTATAATAATCTGTGTATAGACTTAGTATTAAAAATGTAATTATTAAATTGTATTACATGTCCTAGGGTAAATGTTGCATGTTGAACGTCTTAATTTCATGTCTGTGATGTGTGAACGGCAATATTAATAATAATAATAGGGCTAATAATAATGATTAATAATAATAATATTAATAATAATAATGATAATAATAATGATAATGATAATAATACTACTAATAATAATGATAATAATTATGATAATGATAATAATATGATAATAATGATAATGATAATAATAACATTGTGATGAAACAACAGTAATAATAATAATAATAATAATAATAATAATAATAATAATAATAATAATAATAATAATAATAATAATAATATTGATAATAATAATAATAATAATAATAATAATAATAATAATAATAATGATAATGACAATAATAATAATAATAATAATAATAATAATAATAATAATAATAATAATAATAATAATAATAATAATAATAATAATAATAATAATAATAATAATAATAATATTGATAATAATAATAATAATAATAATAATAATAATAATAATAATAATAATAATAATCTTAATAATAATAATAATAATAATAATAATAATAATAATAATAATAATAATAATAATAGTAATAATAATAATAATAATAATAATAATAATAATAATAATAATAATAAAGGGAGAACGTTATAACTGGAAGGTAAAGCCTGTGACGAACTATTGTGTCTGTTCTGCCAGGCGCTACAGAAAGCGTAATAGTTACGGTTATGTAGGCCTCAAAGCCTTGTTAGAATCCTACTCACATGTGGGGACACCGTTAGTCCTGATGTGCAGTGTTTTCAGTGTTAGTTGTGGGCGCAGTGTAAGTATTTAACATGGTGGTTATAACCGACTTCCGGTTTGCCCGGACTCAAACATCTACAAATAATTTGAGATTCCTGTGTACGATGTGTGCTCTTTAAAAAAGTTTAAAACGTTTGGGGAGAGGGGGGGGGGGGTTATGTTAGTATTGATTTATTTCCATAACAGGCAGCTAAATCTAAACTTGTAACAAAGAAATCCTGTCGACATGATTTTTTTTGTTTTTCTTTTTTTTCATTTCGATCTCCAGGTCAGCAACCTCTACATCGTGAGTCTGGCTATCGCTGACGTCATCGTGGGCATTGTCGTCATGCCCATCAGCGCCGTCTACATCCTCACGGATGACTGGCTTCTGGGCGTGGCCGTCTGCCAAATCTGGATGGCTGTGACTACACCGCCAGCACGGCTTCCATCTTCAACTTGTTCATACTCAGCCTGGATCGGTACTGGTCGGTCCGTCAGCCTCTGAAGTACCCTCCACAAACGGACTAAGAAAGGGCCATGACCTTCATCAGTGTGGTGTGGGTGGCTTCCTGCCTGTGGATCATTCCACCGTCAGCTGGCATTACATCGCACACGGGGGTGTCAGACTGTGCTCCAGCAACGAGTGCGACACAGAGTACGCTAAAAACATGCCTTCAAGATGATCACCGCCTTTTCAACTTTACCTACCCTTGACCAACAAGTGTATATTTTGTATTTCAGAGTTTTCTCGAAATTCGGAAACGCTCCGAGTTCGAAATGGGTCAGAGAGAATCCCCCAAGGCACAGTGCTGTCTTCAAAGCTCACATGACCAACACCACTTCCAGCTGAGATTAGCGACGGCGGGGACACGTCCAGTTTTCAGTCTTGCTGTCGAATCAACAGTTCTGTTCGTTTGCGTGAAAAACGGTTCGAGAACGCCAACGATGAATAGCGCGTGTCGCGGTGTGAAACTCTTGGCCGTCGCAGTCTGACCAGCCAACCGTCCGTTTCTGAGAGAATCGAAGAATTTACCTTACAAAGTCGAATACGTCTACGACGAAAATGTAATCGACCCCAAGACAGAGAAAATAGAGCGATACTTCTACGAGGAGCACTTCCCTTTATACCCCCACTCGCGCTCGTCCCAGCACGATGGAGAAGGAGGGGGGTGTGGGTGCGATGGGGTGCACGTCCGCTTCCCACCAACGCAACGCCAATAGAATATCTCGAAATACGTGCACTTCTATGCCTTTAAAGTTCCACCATTCATCGTCTTCTTCGTCATTGTCTCCGTTCACGTCATCACCAAGGTGTGTTAATGCTTCGAAATCTCAGAGAGTCGTGACCATACCACGGACAGGCAAAACGAAGTCATTCGACAACCGGAGCTTCTTCACGCGAAACCGAAAATTGCATTTAAACGCCCATCAAAAACGCCCATCAAAACGCACATCAAGCGACTTGCGGAAGATCCGAGAGCCATACACCTACGTATAAACAAGAGACTTCTTTTTCACCGGCGGTGTTTTCTGACATTACCGAAGCCTCCTTCTTCCTCGGCCAGCACGTTTGATGACAAAGGCAGCTAGACGACCGCACGACCGGGCTGTTCGAGAGACAACGAGATTCTTTTTCTATCATGAGTGGAATTCGAAAAATACGAAACGCCGAGTCTTTCCTGGAACGCACCACGAGAGGCGGTATACCTTCGGGAGGCACCCAACCGAGGAGGTCGTCAACTCGAAACGGCTCTGAGCGCCCAGATGGGATCATCGTCTTGCGCCCAGACGACCAAAAGCGCAACGCCGTTGCCAACATTCTAGGGGGTCAAGGAAAGGTTAAAGATCAAACGCGCCAGCTCGTCGTTGAAAAAAGAGATCAAGGCCGCCAGGCAACTGGGGGTGATCATGGGCGCCTTCACTCTCTGTTTCCTGCCCTACTTTGTTCTGTTCATGGTGGTTTCCATCTGCGATAACTGTGTAGAGCCTGACAGATCTCGGCTGCCACCTGGATAGGCTACCTCAACTCAGCTCTTAATCCATTCCTCTACCCGTTGTGCAACGCAAATCCCGGTCAAATTCAAGAGCATGCTCAGCTGCTGCGGCTCCAGGCCAACTTCCTTCGAAGCAGCCGAGAGCAGAAACGATTTCCTGACCGACTCAATGTCATTTAGATACGATTGACTACAGCATCAATTGGGTACTCAATACCAGTTGTCCATAATGTGTACAGCTATTTGATAATATTATGTATTTGTAATAATTTTGTTGTATTTACTTTTTCACTCATTTATCTATTAATAATTTCTATCTACTGTTAGCTTTAAATCGTAACTGTTCTTCACGGCAATGACTTTGGTTATCTAACTTTCCCTACTCTATTGCAGTAGTTGGTCATTTTTTTTTTATGGGGAAAGGAGAAAAGACAATAAAGCAGATTCACATAATGCATAGAAAACCATGTTGTGCACACATACACACTCGCGCATGCACATACACATACGAATTAAAGCTTGGTGATCACACTCTCACTTAATATATTCACAGTCGCATAGCCATCCCAATATATATATATATATATATATATATATATATATATATATATATATATATATATAGAGAGAGAGAGAGAGAGAGAGAGAGAGAGAGAGAGAGAGAGAGAGAGAGAGAGAGAGAGAGAGAGAGAGAGAGAGAGAGAGATGTGGGGGTGAGGGTGTTAGGGGAGGGCATTGAGGGATGTATGTGTGTATGTGTGGTGTGTGTGTGTGTCTTTTTGTGTCCGTAGTGTGTGTGTGTCATATACCTTTAGCACATAATAAATGGTTTTAACAACGGCAGCATGAACGCAAGTCAGGTTTCGGTAGAACGTGTCTTTCTTTGTGCCATCCATGCCATGCCATGCAGTGCTGCCTTTCAGTTTGACATGCAGTGCAATGTGCCATGCAGTGCTGCCTTTCAGTTTGACATGCAGTGCAAGCCATGCAGTGCTGCCTTCAGTTTGACATGCAGTGCAGAATGCAGTGTGCCTTTCAGTTTGACATGCAGAGCAGATGCCATGCAGTGTTGCCATTCAGTTTGACATGCAGTGCAATGCCAGTGTTGCCTTTCAGAGACATGCAGTGCAATGCCATGCAGTGTTGCCTTTCAGTTTGACATGCAGTGCAATGCCATGCAGTGCTGACATTCAGTTTGACATGCAGTACACACCATGCAGTGCTGCCTTTCAGTTTGACATGCAGTGCAACGCCATGCAGTGCTGCCTTTCAGTTTGACATGCAGTAATGCCATGCAGTGTTGCTCTTTCATTTGACATGCAGTGCAATGCCAAGTGCTGCCTTATACAGTTTGACATGCAGTAATGCCATGCAGTGCTGCCTTTCAGTTTGACATGCAGTGCAATGCCATGCAGTGTTGCCTTTCAGTTTGACATGCAGTGCAATGCCATGCAGTGTTGCCTTTCAGTTTGACCCGCAGTGCTGATGCCATGCAGTCGATTTCAGTTTGGATGCAGTACGCCATGCAGTGCTGCCTTTCAGTTTGACATGCAAATGCATTGAGTTTGACATGTCCATGCCATGCAGTGCTGCCTTTCAGTTTGACATGACATGCCATAGGTCCAAATCAGTGCTGCCTTTCAGTTCATGCCACCATGCAGTGCTGCCTATCCATAGCCAAAAATGTGCAGTGCCCTTCAGTTTGACATGCAATGCCATGCCATGCCATGCAGTGCTGCCCTTTAGTTTGACATGCATGCCATGCCATGCAGTGCTGCCTTTCTCAGTTTGACATGCAGTGTAATGCCATGCAGTGCTGCTCTTCAGTTTGACATGCAGTGCAATGCCATGCAGTGTTGCCTTTCAGTTTGACATGCAGTGCAATGCCATGGTGTTGCAATTCAGTCAACATGCATGCAATGCCATGCAGTGTTGCCTTTCAGTTTGACATGCAGTGGAATCCATGCAGTGTTGCCCCATCAGTTTGACATGGTAAATGCCATCCTATTTGACTATGCAGTACACTATGCAGTGCACTTTAAAGTTTGACATGATGCAATGCCATGCAGTGCTGCCTTTCAGTTTGACATGCAGTGCAATGCCATGCAGTGTTGCCTTTCAGTTTGATGTGCAATGCAGTGCAATGACATCATGCAGTGTTGCCTTTCAGTTTGACATGTCAGTGCAATGCCATGCAGTGTTGCTTTTCAGTTTGACATGATGCAATGCCATGCAGTGTTGCCCTTCAGTTTGGATAATAGTGCAATGCCATGCAGTGCTGCCAACAACATGCAATAAAATGCCATAACAACTTTCAGTGAAACAAATTGTGAAGCCCATTGCAGTGCCACAAAGTTTGACATGCAGCTTGGAATGCAGCAGAACAGAAATGCTGGGCACCAGACAGACATGAACTCAATGCCATGCAGTGTTGCCTTTCAGTTTGACATGCAGTGCAATGTGGGCAGTGCTGACTTCTTTTGAAATGCAATGCCATGCCATGCAGTGTGCTCCTCAATTTGCCATGCCATGCCATGGTGTTGCATTTCAGTTTGACATGCAATGCCATGCCATGCCATGCAGTGCTGCCCTTCAGTTTGACATGCAATGCCATGCCATGCCATGCAGTGCTGCCCTTCAGTTTGACATGCAATCCATGCCATGCAGTGCTGCCTTCAGTTTGACAGGCAATGCCATGCTTTTCAGTGCTGTGTCCAAAGTTTGACATGCAATATTATTTTGTTTTCTTTGAAAACCAATGCCATGGTTGCAGTATATGCCAGTCAAACTTGACATGCAATGCCATGCCATAGCAGTGACGGCCAATAAGTTTCGAGACATGCAATAAACATGACTGCAGCTCTTTGCTGCCCCTCAATCCAAATGTCTGTAGACAAATAAAACACAAATTAGACTCAGATGCGAAATGGTTGTCCCCATTGAGGGGGGTCAACGATGATTACTTTTTACTTGTTGATTAAAACGAAATGGGAGGGGGTGGGGGACTACTGCAGACCCCCTCCGTCTCGTTCCCACCACACGGTCCCACCTTGAAATCCTATCCTTCACCATGACACCCACGACACAATCACATGTACCGAAAACCCAAATCCCTCCACTTTCAATTAAACAACTTCCAAAAGGCTTTATTACCACATCACCCATTCTCCAATCTTTGCCAAGCCCCAAAAACCCGCCCCTCCCCCCTTCCCTACAGTATAAAAGGAATGCTTTTGCTTTGAAGACACATGTACTGCAATTGTGAAAGCGGCAATGGATCGAGCTATGAATCTGAAAACCTTCCATTGGTCCCACTGAGCTTATGGCCGTCACACATTCCAATTCAAATTTGTCCCTTCAGTTAGCAAATTACACTGTGATTATGTATTTATCTGTAGGTGTCAAACATTGAGAGCTGGGGTGTAAAAAAGACAAACAAGAAGAAGAAGGAAGAAGAAGAAGAAGAAGAAGAAGAAGAAGAAGAAGAAGAAGAAGAAGAAGAAGAAGAAGAAGAAGAAGAAGAAGAAGAAGAGAAGAAGAAGAAGAAGAAGAAGAAGAAGAAGAAGAAGAAAGAAGAAGAAGAAGAAGAAGAAGAAGAGAAGAAGAAGAAGAAGAAGAAGAAGAAGAAGAAGGAGAAGAAGAAGAAGATATTAAGAAGAAGAAGAAGAAGAAGAAGAAGAAGAAGAAGAAGAAGAAGAAGAAGAAGAAGAAGAAGAAGAGAAGAAGAAGAAGAAGAAGAAGAAGAAGAAACAGACAGGCAGACAGAAGAAGAAGACAGAAGAAGAAGAAGAAGAAGAAGAGGGAAGAAGAAGAAGAAGAAGAAGAAGAAGAAGAAGAAGAAGAAGAAGAAGAAGAAGAAGAAGAAGAAGAAGAACAAGAAGAATAAGAAAATAAGAAGAAGAATGTCATTAAAAAGAAGGAGAATGAGAAAGAGAAGAAGCAGAAGAAGTGAGGAGGAGGAGGGAAGAATGAGACATTGAAAGGAAGAGGAAGAAGAAAAAGGAGAAGGAAAGGAAACGAAAAGAAGAGCGAGGAGGATAAGATAATGGAGAGAGAGAGAGAGAGAGAGAGAGAGAGAGAGAGAGAGAGAGAGAGAGAGAGAGAGAGAGAGAGAGAGAGAGAGAGAGACAGAGAGAGAGAGACTCAGAGAGAGAGAGACAGAGAGAGAGAGACAGAATTAGAGAGAGAGATAGATAGAGAGAGAGAGAGAGAGAGAGAGTGAGAGAGAGAGAGAGAGAGAGAGAGAGAGGGAGAGAGAGAGAGAGAGAGAGAGAGAGAGAAAGAGAGAGAGAGAAAGAGAGAGAGAGAAAGAGAGAGAGAGACAGAGAGAGAGAGGGACAGACAGAGGGAATGAGAGAGAGATATATATATATAGAGAGAGAGAGAGAGAGAGAGAGAGAGAGAGAGAGAGAGAGAGAGAGAGAGAGAGAGAGATTAAAAGGGTACAGGGAGGAAAATATGGAGCCACCACTAAAGACCTTGAGAGCAAGACATTAAGAGATTTAGCAGCAACCTGGAAAGATAGAAAACCTCTTAGAGGATCGTGAGTATTAAGGGAGAATTTGCTCCAGGCATATTTTTCATGTATTTAACTTACTGAGAGTAGAGTCCTAGTAGTGTCATAGTTACCTGACTCAGTTAATATGATATGAGAATTATACATGCGTCTTTTCCTGATTGTTTTATGATCTACTTACTCACTGACTTACTTAGAGATTTGAGCCTAGAGCCCGTTCTGACATAGATATAGGCCATCCACGAGTGCCCTCCTTTCAGAGACAGAGAGCTCATGACAGAGGGGAAAACTGGCTTTGTTTCAGCCAGGTCTCTTCGCCATGTGTTTGGTGGTCTGAAGATTGTAAACATGTTTCTAAGTCAGGCATGCCTAGTGTATCAAAGTAAATGCCTAGTGTAGAAATGTCTCATAGTATGCCTAGTGTATGTCCTAGTTAGTGATTAGTTGTTGCCTATGAGAGAGACAGAGACTATGACGACAGTGAGACTAGTAGTGCCTAGTTAAAAGGGTATGCCTATAATGCCTAATATATGCCTAGACACGTATGCCTAGAGAGAAAGAGATCTACCTAGTTAGACTATGGTATGCCTAGTGAGCCTACTAGTGCTGTGACTTAGTGTATGCCTGATGTATGAGATGCCCTGCCTAGTGTATGCCTAGTGTATGCCTAGTTTATGCCTAGTGAGAGCCTAGTGTATTTGTTTGACTTCCAGGTGTATGCCTAGTGTATGTCTACTGTATTTTTGGTGTGTGCCTAGTGTATGCCTAGTGTATGCCTAGTGTATGCCTAGTGTATGCCTAGTATGTGCATAGTGTATGCCTAGTGTATGCCTAGTGTATGCCTAGTGTATGTCTAGTGTATGCCTAGTGTATGCCTAGTGTATGCCTAGTGCTGTTTTGTGTTTTGTGGCTTAGACAAGATACATATGATGGTGTATGGCTTAGACAAGATACATATGATGGTGTATGGCTTAGACAAGATACATATGATGGTGTATGGCTTAGACAAGATACATGTGATGGTGTATGGCTTAGACAAGATACATATGATGGTGTATGGCTTAGACAAGGTAGATGTGATGGTGTGTGGCTTAGACAAGGTACATATGATGGTGTATGGCTTAGACAAGATACATATGATGGTGTATGGCTTAGACAAGGTAGATATGATGGTGTGTGGCTTAAACAAAGTAGATGTGATGGTGTGTGGACAGACAAAGTAGATGTGATGGTGTATGGCTTTGACAAGGTATATGTGATGGTGTATGGCTTAGACAAGGTAGATGTGATGGTGTATGGCTTAGACAAGGTATATGTGATGGTGTATGAGAGAGAGACATGTAGATGTGATGTGTATGGCTTAGACAAGGTGTGATGCCTGTGTGTAGAGTGATATGGCTTAGACAAGGTAGATGTATGGCTTAGACAAGGTAGATGTGATGGTGTGTGGCTTAGACAAGATACATATGATGGTGTGTGGCTTAGACAAGATACATATCATGGTGTGTGGCTTAGACAAGATAGATGTGATGGTGTGTGGTGTAGACAAGGTAGATGTGATGGTGTGTGGCTTAGACAAGAGAGATATGATGGTGTGTGGCTTAGACAAGGTAGATGTGATGGTGTGTGTTAGGGTAAATTATGGTGTATGGGGAGACAAGATACATATGATGGTGTGTGAGCTTAGACAAGGTAGATATGATGGTGTGTGGAAAAGACAAGGTAGATGTGATGGTGTGTGGCTTAGACAAGGTAGATGTGATGGTGTGTGGCTTAGACAAGGTAGATGTGATGGTGTATGGCTTAGACAAGGTAGATGTGATGGTGTATGAGCTTAGACAAGGTATATGTGATGGTGTGTGGCTTAGACAAGATACATGTGATGGTGTATGGCTTAGACAAGGTACATGTGATGGTGTATGGCTTAGACAAGGTACATGTGATGGTGTGTGGCTTAGACAAGATACATATCATGGTGTATGGCTTAGACAAGATACATATCATGGTGTGTGACTTAGACAAGATACATATCATCATAACTTAGACAAGGTAGATATGGTGTGTGGCTTAGACAAGACCATGTGTTGGTGTATGGCTTAGACAAGGTATATGTGATGGTGTATGGCTTAGACAAGGTACATGTGATGGTGTGTGGTTAGAGCAAGGCCTGTGTGATGACATAGATGTATGCCTTAGACAAGATACATATCATGGTGTATGGCTTAGACAAGGTATATGTGATGGTGTATGGCTTAGACAAGGTAGATGTGATGGTGTGTGGCTTAGACAAGGTAGATGTGATGGTGTGTGGCTTAGATGGTACATGTGATGGTGTGTGGCTTAGACAAGATACACATCTTGGTGTGTGGCTTAGACAAGGTAGATGTCATGGTGTGTGGCTTAGACAAGGTACATATGATGGTGAGACAAGATACATGTGATGGTGTAGGGCTTAGACAAGGTACATATGGATGGTGTGTGGCTTAGACAAGGTAGATGTGATGGTGTATGGCTTAGACAAGGTAGATGTGATGGTGTGTGGCTTAGACAAGGTAGATGTGATGGTGTGTGGCTTAGACAAGATACATATCATGGTGTGTGGCTTAGATGCAAGGTGTGATGGTGTGTGGCTTAGACAAGGTACATGTGTGATGGCTTAGACAAGATAGATGATGATTAGACAAGGTAGATGGTATGATGGTGTGTGGCTTAGACAAGGTAGATGTGATGGTGTGTGGCTTAGACAAGGTAGATGTGATGGTGTGTGGCTTAGACAAGGTACATGTGATGGTGTGTGGCTTAGACAAGGTAGATGTGATGGTTTGTGGCTTAGACAAGGTAGATGTGATGGTGTGTGGCTTAGACAAGATAGATGTGATGGTGTGTGGCTTAGACAAGGTAGATGTGATGGTGTGTGGCTTAGACAAGGTAGATGTGATGGTGTGTGGCTTAGACAAGGTAGATGTGATGGTGTGTGGCTTAGACAAGGTACATGTGATGGTGTGTGGCTTAGACAAGGTATGATGGTGTGTGACTTAGACAAGGTAGATGTGATGGTGTGTGGCTTAGACAAGGTAGATGTGATGGTGTGTGGCTTAGACAAGGTAGATGTGATGGTGTATGGCTTAGACAAGGTAGATGTGATGGTGTATGGCTTAGACAAGGTAGATGTGATGGTGTGTGGCTTAGACAAGGTACATGTGATGGTGTATGGCTTAGACAAGGTAGATGTGATGTGTGTGGCTTAGACAAGGTAGATGTGATGGTGTGTGGCTTAGACAAGGTAGATGTGATGGTGTGTGGCTTAGACAAGGTAGATGTGATGGTGTGTGGCTTAGACAAGGTAGATGTGATGGTGTGTGGTTTAGACAAGGTACATGTGATGGTGTGTGGCTTAGACAAGGTATATGTGATGGTGTGTGGCTTAGACAAGGTACATGTGATGGTGTGTGGCTTAGACAAGGTATATGTGATGGTGTGGCTTAGACAAGGTAGATGTGATGGTGTGTGGCTTAGACAAGATACATATGATGGTGTGTGGCTTAGACAAGATACATATGATAGGTGTGTGGCTTAGACAAGATACATATGATGGTGTGTGGCTTAGACAAGGTATATATGATGGTGTGTGGCTTAGACAAGGTACATGTGATGGTGTGTGGCTTAGACAAGATACATATGATGGTGTGTGGCTTAGACAAGGTGGTGTGTGGCTTAGACAAGGTATATGTGATGGGGTGTGGCTTAGACAAGGTACATATGATGGTGTGTGGCTTAGACAAGGTATATATGATGGGGTGTGGCTTAGACAAGATACATATGATGGTGACAAGGTATGGCTTAGACAAGATACATATGATGGTGTGTGGCTTAGACAAGGTACATATGATGATGTTGGCTTAGACAAGGTATATATGATGGTTATGAAGACAAGGTACATATGATGGTTGTGGCTTAGACAAGGTACATATGATGGTGTGTGGATTAGACAAGGTATATGTGATGGTGTGTGGCTTAGACAAGGTACATATGATGGTGTGTGGCTTAGACAAGGTACATATGATGGTGTGGCTTAGACAAGGTATATGATGGTGTGTGGCTTAGACAAGGTATATGTGATGGTGTGTGGCTTAGACAAGGTATATGTGATGGTGTGTGGCTTAGACAAGGTACATGTGATGGTGGCTTAGACAAGATATATGTGATGGTTTGCGGCCCAGGCAAAGTACAGTAATGATTTGAGACCTATATAATGATTTTAAGAAGCTATTTCAGATAAATCACCTGACGTTTCTGGCCTCCACAATTTATTCATATCCGATGATAACCAGGATTCCATCACATTCGGTTTTTTGTTGGTTTCCAACCTTTAATGAAAGAAGAGTTCGTCTCTAGAATGTTTCTTAATAAAAATTGGATTGAGCGTAGGAAAGCTAATAGACAGATTATTATCTTACTACATATCGTCTGGTTTCATCGATTAAAGTAGCTTACTTAAATGAACTCATCCTCTTCGCGTGGAGATTCGTATAAGGCCGTTCCTTCGCCAGTTGTTTGTCCATCCTTGTTCCCTCATGTATTTACAATCCGCCTGTTCTTTGGTGTACATCTCGGTTCTGTGTCTGCCTTGCTTGCATTCACAATAGAGAAAAAAGTCAAGGATGGATTTACGGTACAGGTTCATCGCCGCTTTACATCACGTGCAGGTTCATATAGTTAACATCACGTGCAGGTTCATATAGTTTACATCACGTGCAGGCTCATATAGTTTACATCACGTGCAGGTTCATAGTTTACATCACGTGCAGGCTCATATAGTTTACATCACGTATCTTTGGCAAGCAATTTTATTCAAAGCCATTCTCAACTCCATGTGAAGCATACATTACGGCTGCCTGTTAGGTACGTTATACTTACTTACTCTGGACAATATCCTTTTCAACCTACAGTCACTGTTGGTTGCTCATGCACATATGAATCTAGGAGAAAGACAGAGGTACATCACGGGATTCGAACAAATGTCGTGGTGGTTACATTGTCATATGTGCCACATTTCCTCCATCCGAGTGACATTTGAATGGAGCCGTTGAATTCTGCTGGATACACACATGTCATAATCTACACACACGTATTATCATTCTGAATTCGTCCTTCTTTGTTTAGTCAACTCAAATGATTACCATGAGATCACCGCACTGGTGGACGGGGCAAATGTCACAGAAACAAACAAGAAACTCCAAGGATTTGTTGTGAGGCCACCTGAGTAACCATAGTTTCCATGTAGCTTCTAAATGCTCAACATCGTTTTCATTTTGGATTTTTTTTTCCACCAGAAGTGAAGAAGAAACAAACATTGTTTTTCCGTCTTTGAGTAACAGTTTCATTCACCTAAACCGCCATTTCCAATAGGTTCTGAAATTAAAAAGTTGGAATAGTATCGTCTATACCTAATGCTCATCTGAATGGTATCGTTGTCCTTAAGGGTAAATAGGATTGCATAATTTATTACAGTGTTCCTCCTCAGTTACGTTTCTTTGATCCGGTGTCTTTGGAAAGAATGTCAAAGCCGTGTGAGTACATTTTCCAAAGGGTGGTAGTCTAGCCATATGGGTACATGTCACAAAGGGTGGTCAGCCATATGGGTACATGTCACAAAGGGTGTCCATATGGGTACATGTCACAAAGGGTTTGTAGTCTAGCCATATGGGTACATGTCACAAAGGGTGGTAGTCTAGCCATATGAGTACATGTCACAAAGGGTCGTAGTCTAGTCATGTGAGTACATGTCACAAAGGGTCGTAGTCTAGCCATATGGGTACATGTCACAAAGGGTGGAATAGTCTAGTCATATGGGTACATGTCACAAAGGGTGGTAGTCTAGCCATATGGGTACATGTCACAAAGGGTATTAGTCTAGTCATAGTTACATGTCACAAAGGGTGGTATGCTAGCCATATGGGTACATGTCACAAAGGGTGGTAGTCTAGTCATATGGGTACATGTCACAAAGGGTGGTAGTCTAGCCATGGGTACATGTCACAAAGGGTCGTAGTCTAGTCATATGGGTACATGTCACAAAGGGTGGTAGTCTAGCCATATGGGTACATGTCACAAAGGGTCGTAGTCTAGTCATGTGAGTACATGTCACAAAGGGTGGTAGTCTAGGGCCATATGAGTACATGTCACAAAGGGTCGTAGTCTAGTCATGTGAGTACATGTCACAAAAGGGTCGTAGTCTAGTCATATGAGTACATGTCACAAAGGGGTCGTAGTCTAGCCATATGGGTACATGTCACAAAGGGTCGTAGTCTAGTCATATGGGTACATGTCACAAAGGTCGTAGTCTAGCTATGGGTACATATGGAGGTAGCATGTCACAAAGGGAGGAGGTCTAGCCATATGGGTACATAGTCATATGGGTACATGTCACAAAGGGTGGTAGTCATGTGAGTATGTCACAAAGGTGGTATTCATGGGTACATGTCACAAAGGGTGGTAGTAGTCTAGCCATGTGAGTACATGTCACAAAGGGTGGTAGTCTAGTCATATGGGTACATGTCACAAAGGGTGGTAGTCTAGTCATTGGTACATACCAAAAGGGAGGTGGTCTAGTCATATGGGTACATACCACAAAGGGTGGTAAAGGGAGGAGGTCTAGCCATATGAGTACATACCCTAAAGGGAGGAGGTCTAGCCATATGGGTACATACCCCAAAGGGTGATGGTGTAGCCATATGGGTACATACCCCAAAGGGTGATGGTGTAGCCATATGGGTACATACCCCAAAGGGTGATGGTGTAGCCATATGGGTACATACCCCAAAGGGTGATGGTGCCATATCATACCAAAGGGTGATGGTCTACATATGGGTACATACCCCAAAAGGGTGATGGTCTAGCCATATGGGTACATACCCCAAAGGGTGATGGTCAGCTATATGGGTAGGGTGATGGTCGATGCACGAGATTGAAACTAGAAATGTTTTGATTTTTTTTAATGTTTTTAAAATGTCTGTATAACCTCAACCAAATTTGATGTTGGAAAGTTCTAGAAAAACAAGTAAATCTGTAATCTGTATAGTGTATAAATAACCAAATGTAATGGAACAAACCGAGAAAAAAAACCGAAATAAAACGAGAGAAAAAAAAACGAAACAAAAATGAAACAAGACAAAAAAGGTGTTTTGTCCGATCTTGTTATTCATCCTCTTATTTCTTGACACTTCAGTTTTTATTTTTATTTTTATTGTACCGTACATGTTTTTGCCAGGAACATTTGATCTAATTTGTATTTTTGAAAACTTGCAAATTACTGTATTTTCACCATCATCATCATTATCATTTTGATTATTATCATTAGCGATATCTGCGTCATCCTCATCCTCACCATTGTGAAATACCATCCTCATTATTTTAATCATAACCAACATCATCATTGGTCCCATCCAATCAACAGCAGTGTTAGATTCTCTATAACATAAGAATATTTATGTTGTCAACGTTCTTTCATCATCTGATTATGTTTGTACATATACCATCATTATCGTAGTCATCATTGAGATTATGATCATCATCAGATTATTATTACCATCATTACCGTTATCATCATTGACATCATGTTCATCATCAGATTATTACTACCATCATTATCGTTGTCATCATTGAGATCATGATTGATCGTCATTATTATTACTACCATCATTATTATTATCATCATTGAGATCATCAGATTATTACTACCATCATTACCGTTATCATATTGAGATCATGTTCATCATCAGATTATTACTACAATCATTATCGTTGATCATTGACATCATCATCAGATTATTAGTGCATGTGCCATCATTATCGATGTCATCATTGACATCATGATCGTCATCACACAATCATAATGATCACCTCCTCCCTGCCCCTTCACTCTGGTCAATTTTTTTCAATTCTTTTTTTTTTTCTCAATAGAATCGAAGGTGCCATGTACAACAGTATCAAAGTAACTCTATTTTTCAAAATGTGATTTTTGTTTTGTTCTCTGTGTTATCTTTGACATCAATAACTATCGTAGCAACAGCATTTCTGGGGATATTATGTTGTGTTCATCTATACCAATAGAAACTGTGTTAAGAAAAGAAAATTCTAATGTTATTTTCCCATGTACTTAAAGTGAATCTATTAGCATTAATAAAAGGATTCGGTAGTCGAGAAGCAAGGTGTCGGCCTCTCAACCAAAAGTTCGTGGGTTCAAACCTCGGCAGGTTGAAAAGTTTTCGATTTTGTTTTCGAGTAAAATCTACCCTCCCCTTCCTCCCATCTTCCTGCCCCTGGTGTGCAGATCACAGCAGTCTGTGCGTAATGAAGATCCCTTGCCTCTTTACATGGCAGTCCCAGAAAGAAATTAAAATCCTGCCAAAACCTCCGAGGTCACCTTAGTTGTGATGTGGGTCAAATCAAATCAAATCAAATCAAATCAAATCAAATCAAATCAAATCAAATCAAATCAAATCAAATCAAATCAAATCAAATCAAATCAAATCAAATCAAATGAAATCAAATCAAATCAAATCAAATCAAATCAAAAATCAAATCAAATCAAATCAAATCAAATCAAATCAA
>JAXRKP010000596.1:192500-240000 GCA_037039925.1 Doris montereyensis | reverse complement strand
TAGTGGCCAAGATTGTTTCTGTCATTCATCAACTTGACAGAAAGTCGAAGGTCACACTATTGAAACTCAGGACTGGGCATAACCGTCTCCATCAACATGTTATGTATCGCTTTCTGAAAGTTGGGGAATCAGAATGGTGTGAGTGTTGAGCACCCCACCAGAACACTGAACATATTCTCCAGCAGTGTCTGCTCCACACATCAGATAGAACAGCGATATGGCTGGGCGAGGCACTCCTCCAAGAAAAGGTCTACGGCCCTATGTAGAGTCTGTAAAAGATTATGCAATTCAGGGAGACAATCCACATCCTGATATGACCTGCTGGCAGAGGGATCGAAGAAAAAGAAAAAGAAGAAATTTTTTCTGATATTTCTTGTCATTGTTCCAATGGGGCTTTGCTATTATTTAAAGTTATTTCCTTTACTTACAGACTATGACGTATAGGATCTTGGGTGACAGTGTACATATATTTGACGTGGTGTGCAGTTTGCTCTAGTGGCTGTCAATGCCGAGGTCAAGGGGGCATTGTCTTGGTGACAGTGTGTACATGTTGTTGACGTGGTGTGCAGTTCGCTCTAGTGGCTGTCAATGCCGAGGTCAAGGGGCATTGTCTTGGTGACAGTGTGTACATGTAGTTGACGTGGTGTGCAGTTTGCTCTAGTGGCTGTCAATGCCGAGGTCAAGGGGGCATTGTCTGTTTCTTTCTTCTTCTACATATTTGTGTATGTTTGTTTTCTTTGTATGAAGCTACATCATGGCTAAATTTGTTAAACTTGGGCAGAATGCTACATCAAGGGAAGAATTAGGACAAACACTGATATTGAAGCCCCATAGGAACATTGGCGAGACTAACATTGATATTGAAGCCCCATAGGAACATTAACGAGACAAACACTGATATAGAAGACCCCTCGGAACATTGACGAGACAAACACTGATATTGAAGACCCATAGGAACATTGACGAGACAAACACTGATATTGAAGACCCATAGGAACATTGACGAGACAAACAGTGATATTAAAGACCCATAGGAACATTGACGAGACAAACACTGATATAGAAGACCCATAGGAACATTGACGAGACAAACACTGATATTGAAGACCCATAGAAACATTGACGAGACAAACACTGATATTAAAGACCCATAGGAACATTGACGAGATATTGAAGACCCATAGGAACTTTGACGAGACAAACACTGATAGAAGACCCATAGGAACATTGACGAGACAAACAGTGATATAGAAGACCCATAGGAACATTGACGAAACAAACACTGATATTGAAGACCCATAAGAACATTGACGAGACAAACACTGATATTGAAGACCCATAGGAACATTGACGAGACAAACACTGATAGAAAACACTGATAGAAGACCCATAGGAACATTGACGACACAAACAGTGATATAGAAGACCCATAGGAACATTGACGAGACAAACACTGATATAGAAGACCCATAGGAACATTGACGAAACAAACACTGATATTGAAGACCCATAGGAACATTGACGAGACAAACACTGATATTAAAGACCCATAGGAACATTGACGAGATATTGAAGACCCATAGGAACTTTGACGAGACAAACACTGATAGAAGACCCATAGGAACATTGACGAGACAAACAGTGATATAGAAGACCCATAGGAACATTGACGAAACAAACACTGATATTGAAGACCCATAGGAACATTGACGAGACAAACACTGATATTGAAGACCCATAGGAACATTGATGAGACAAACACTGATAGAAAACACTGATAGAAGACCCATAGGAACATTGACGAGACAAACAGTGATATAGAAGACCCATAGGAACATTGACGAGACAAACACTGATATAGAAGACCCATAGGAACATTGACGAAACAAACACTGATATTGAAGACCCATAGGAACATTGACGAGACAAACACTGATATTGAAGACCCATAGGAACATTGACGAGATATTGAAGACCCATAGGAACGTTGACGAGACAAACACTGATAGAAGACCCATAGGAACATTGACGAGACAAACAGCGATATAGAAGACCCATAGGAACATTGACGAAACAAACACTGATATTGAAGACCCATAGAAACATTGACGAGACAAACACTGATAGAAAACACTGATAGAAGACCCATAGGAACATTGACGAGACAAACAGTGATATAGAAGACCCATAGGAACATTGACGAGACAAACACTGATATTGAAGATCCCATAGGAAAGTTGACGAGACAAACACAAAGGACAAAAAACAGAAGAACCAAAATCTTTGACCACCAGACGGAATAAAACACGCGACCTCCGTGTCGGCACTCATCGCCTCGCCATGAAAAGAGAGCACATTACCAACAAACTATCATGGCTCTGATTCTGTCTGGTTGTCCAAAGATTTCGTTTTATGTGCCTACTCCTTTGTACGTCGATTTGTCTTGTTGGTTGCTTTTTTCTAAGGAGCTTCAAAGCTTATAATTCCCTGTGTTTTTTTCTAAGGAGTTTCAAAGCTTATAATTCCCTATGTTTTTTCTTAGGAGTTTCAAAGCTTATAATTCCCTATGTTTTTTTCTAAGGAGTTTCAAAGCTTATAATTCCCTATGTTTTTTTCTTAGGAGCTTCAAAGCTTATACATGTAATTCCCTGTGTTTTTTTCTAAGGAGCTTCAAAGCTTATGATTCCCTGTGTCTTTTTCGTCACTTTAAACATGTCGCTTACCTCACTTTTTGTTTGTAACATTTTATTAAAGCGATGATTTTTGTTATCATAGCCACCAAATACAACCAATAAATACAATCACCACATATCAATGTGCTACTCAGGTCAATCATTTCTAGTTCCTTTCATAATACTTCTTTTCCCATCTACATCTACCCCGCGACGATCCTCCGTTACAGCAGTTATCGTTATCATCATCATCATCATCATCATCGTCATAATAATCACCATTGCTATCATCTCCATCATCATCATTATCATCAGTATCATCGTCATCATAACTGTTTTTATATTATCCCTTTCTCATCCTCGTTGTAATTATCATTGTCATATCATTATCGTAATCGTTGCCATTCTTATGATTTTCAACATTGGCATCGCTATGAGTATCATTGCTACTGTAGTCATCATCACCATCTTCATTATTATCATCATCATCACCATCGTCATCATCATCATCATCATCATCATCATCATCATCATCATCCTCCTCACCATCATCATACTCGTTGTCCTCATCAATTTCATTATCATCATCAACAACACTATCATCATCACTATTGTCATCCTTATCAAAACACGTAGTGAATGTTATCACCTGTGTCCTATACGTGTACAGGTGTGTGTATGTCCAAATGTTATCACCTGTGTCCTATATGTGTACAGGTGTGTATATCCAAATGTTATCACCTGTGTCCTATACGTGTACAGGTGTGTGTATGTCCAAATGTTATCACCTGTGTCCTATACGTGTACAGGTGTGTATGTACAAATGTTATCACCTGTGTCCTATACGTGTACAGGTGTGTATGTCCAAATGTTGTCACCTGTGTCCTATACGTCTACAGGTGTGTATGTCCAAATGTTATCACCTGTGTCCTATACGTGTACAGGTGTATGTATGTATCCAAATGTTATGTGTCCTGTGTCACTATACGTGTACAGGTGTGTATGTCCAAATGTTATCACCTGTGTCCTATACGTGTACAGGTGTGTGTATGTCCAAATGTTATCACCTGTGTCCTATGTTATCAAATGTTATCCTGTGTCCTATACGTGTACAGGTGTGTGTATGTCCAAATGTTATCAAATGTTATCACACTGTGTCCTATACGTGTACAGGTGTGTGTATACAAATGTTATCACCTGTGTCCTATACGTGTACAGGTGTGTGTATGTACAAATGTTATCACCTGTGTCCTATACGTGTACAGGTGTGTGTATGTACAAATGTTATCACCTGTGTCCTATACGTGTACAGGTGTGTGTATGTACAAATGTTATCACCTGTGTCCTATACGTGTACAGGTGTGTGTATGTACAAATGTTATCACCTGTGTCCTATACGTGTACAGGTGTGTGTATGTACAAATGTTATCACCTGTGTCCTATACGTGTACAGGTGTGTGTATGTCCAAATGTTATCACCTGTGTCCTATACGTGTACAGGTGTGTGTATGTACAAATGTTATCACCTGTGTCCTATACGTGTACAGGTGTGTATGTCCAAACTATCATCGATTCCAAAGATTGAACACACGTGTCGTTTCAATTCTGGTCACCTTTTCCTTTGTGCAGATAAAATGACCAACAATAATAATCAAAGATAAAGATGGATTCGCAGTCCGCATTCACCGACTCAACCCCCCTGGTCCAGGTCGGTGGATGAACACCTAGTTCCATCGGAGACGGATGATAGAAAGGAGGTCCCAAAAATCACAGGCAGTCCAGGCCAAATTAAAACTCCTACCAAAAGCCCCCGAGATGACCTTAGTTGTGGATGTGAGTAAGTCAAATGGAACTGTTCCTATGGACATCAGCGTCATTTAAACCATGCCTTTATTCGACACCTCCGATACACCCCCTTGCCTCACTGTGTGTCCAGATGTAGGAATATTCCAGAGATGACAATGTTGATTTGATTTGATTTGATTTGACTTCATTTGATTTGATTTACCCACATCCACGACTAAGGTGATCTTGGGGTTTTTCGTAGGATTTTTTATTTCGCCTAGACTGCCCTGTAAACAGCCAAGGGATATTTAACATGCACAGATTGTTGTAATCTGCTCACGGTATCTCCTACTTATTGTCCGTCTTCGATAGGACTAGGTGTCGATCCACCTACCTAGACAGGGGGTAGATTTTGCTCGAATAAAAGTCGAGAAAATTGTTCAACCGTTGCCGGAACTCGAACCCTCTACCATTTGGTCGAGGGGCTTCACCCCTTGTCTCTGACTACCGAGTCTCCTGAAAATGTTGACATGAATAGTCAGTGTCCCACGTGACCTATTCCACACATGAAAGTGTTGACATGAATAGCTAGTGTCACACGTGACCTATTCCACACATGAAAGTGTTGACATGAATAGCCAGTGTCCCACGTGACGTATTCCACAAATGAAAATGTTGACATGAATAGCCAGTGTCCCACGTGACCTATTCCACACATGAAAATATTGACATGAATAGCTAGTGTCCCACGTGACCTATTCCACACATGAAAGTGTTGACATGAATAGCTAGTGTCACACGTGACCTATTCCACACATGCAAGTGACATGAATAGCCAGTGTCCCACGGACACAAAGGAAAATGTTGACATGAATAGCCAGTGTCCCACGACCTGAAAATAGCCCAGTGACCTCCACACATGAAAATGTTGACATGAATATTGTCCCACGTGACCTATTCCACATGAAAAGTGTTGACATGAATAGCCAGTGTCCCACATAACGTATTCCACACATGAAAATGCTGGACCTGTCCCACGTGACCTCCAAACAATAAAATGTTGACATGAATAGCCAGTGTCCCACGTGACGTTATTCCACACATGAAAATGTTGACATGAATAGCTAGTGTCCCACGTGACCAATTCCACATGAAAATGTTGACATGAATAGCTAGTGTCCCACGTGACCTATTCCACACATGAAAGTGTTGACATGAATAGCTAGTGTCCCACGACGAATTCCACACATGAAAAGTTGACATGAATAGCTAGTGTCCCACGACGAATTCCAAACATCCAAACATGAAAATGTTGACATTCCACACCTGAAAATGCATGAATAGCCAGTCCCACGTGACCTATTCCACACCTGAAAATGTTGACATGAATAGCCAGTGTCCCACGTGACGAATTCCACGCATGAAAATGTTGACATGAATAGCCAGTGTCCCACGTGACCTATTCCACACCCTGAGAATTACAATTTTATCGGACTCTGTTTTTATTGTGTAACTTAATGCTGAGTGACGTAAATGTTTGTTTCTCTATTCGAAATAAAATCATGTCCATTGTAGGCGGTGATCTCAGGTTTTAATGATGGGGTGATGAGATTGACTTCGTCAGACAATGACAATTTGGATTTTTTTAAAGATGAACAGTATGCATGTTCGTGTAAATATAAAATAATGAGTGGATGTTTTATGTAGTAAGACAATCAATAAATTTCTAAAAGATCGAATCAAATACGATAGAACTGATATTGAAATTGGATTTTTTCTCTATGTTTTTTGTTTTGTTAGCTTTGTAGTAATTGTGATTGTTGTTGTTATTGTTGTTGACGGTGCTGGTGTTATCGTTGGTGTTGTTTTTTTCGGGGGGGGGTGGTGTTATTTATTTCGTTATTAGAGTTTGTGTTTTGGTATTATCGTTGTTGACATGGCGTCCTTCTGGTCGTCTTCGACCTCGTCGTATTGATAGTAATTATATATCGCAAGATCGTTACCGTTGAGGGCCATGGTAAACAACGATGAGAAATTAACTATAATTTATTTCAGACTTCTATACTTTGAATCATGTTTTTCTATCATAGGATGAATGTCTCCTAAAGATCAAAAGGTCCTCTTCAACTAATACCAGAACAGATGGTACAAGATCGGGCGATTTGGCGGCAACGGCTGTTTCGTTAGTTGGTGATCATGATAACACAGCTTGTAGTTATGATAACACAGCTTGTAATCATGACAACACAGCTTGTAATCATGATAACTCAGCTTGTAATCATGATAACACAGCTTGCAGTCATGATAACACAGCTTGTAATCATGACAACACAACGTAATCATGATAACACAGCTTGTAATCGTCATAACACAGTTTGTAATGATGATAACACACCTTGTAGTCATGATAACACAGCTTGTAATCATGATAACACAGCTTGTAATCGTGATAACACAGCTTGTAATCCTGATAACATAGCTTGTAATTATAACACAGTTTGTAATCATAACACAGCTTGTAATCAGGATAACAGCTTGTAATCATGATAACACAGCTTGTGATTATGATAACACAGCTTGTAATCATGATAACACAGATAACACAGCTTGTAATCATAACACAGCTTGTAATCATGATAACACAGCTTGTAATCATGACAACACAGCTTGTAATTATGATAACACAGCTTGTAATCATGATAACACAGCTTGTAATCCTGATAACACAGCTTGTAGTCATGATAACACAGCTTGTAATCATGATAACACAGCTTGTAATCCTGATAACACAGCTTGTAATTATAATAACACAGTTTGTAATCATAACAGCTTGAAATCATGATAACAGCTTGTGATTATGATAACACAGCTTGTAATCATGATAACACAGCTTGTAATTATGATAACACAGCTTGTAGTCATGATAACACAGCTTGTAATCATGATAACACAGCTTGTAATCCTGATAACACAGCTTGTAATTATAATAACACAGTTTGTAATCATAACACAGCTTTGTAATCATGATAACAGCTTGTAATCATGATAACACAGCTTGTGATTATGATAACACAGCTTGTAATCATGATAAAACAGCTTGTAATCATAATAACACACCTTGTAATCATGACAACACAGCTTGTAATTATGATAACACAGCTTGTAATCATGATAACAGTTTGTAATCATGATAAAACAGCTTGTAATCATGACAATACAGCTTGTAATCATGAGAACACAGCTTGTAATCCTGATAACACAGCGTGTAATAACATGATCATGATAACAATCATGAGAACACAGCTTGTAATCATGATAACACAGCTTGTAATCATGATAACACAGCTTGTAATGATAACACAGCCTGAATCATAACACAGCTTGTAATCATGATAACACAGCTTGTAATCATGCTTGCAATCATGATAACACAGCTTGTAATTGATAACACAGCTTGTAATCATAATAACACAGCTTGCAATCATGATAACACAGCTTGTAGTCATAACACAGCTTGTAATCATGATAACACAGCTTGCAATCCTGATAACACAGCTTGTAATTATAACACAGTTTGTAATCATAACACAGCTTGTAATCATGATAACAGCTTGTAATCATGATAACACAGCTTGTGATTATAACACAGCTTGTAATCATGCTTGAATCATAATAACACAGCTTGTAATCATGATAACACAGCTTGTAATCATGATAACACAGCTTGTAATCATGATAACACAGCTTGTAATCATGATAACACAGCTTGTAATCAAACACAGCTTGTAATCATGATAACACAGCTTGTAATCATGATAACACAGCTTGTAATCATGATAACACAGCTTGTAATCATGATAACACAGCTTGTAATCATGATAACAGTGCTGTAATCATGATAACACAGCTTGTAATAATGATAATACAGCTTGTAATCATGATAACACAGCTTGTAATCATGATAACACAGCTTGTAATCATGATAACACAGCTTGTAATCATGATAACACAGCTTGCAATCATGACAACACAGCTTGTAATTATGATAATACAGCTTGTAATCATGATAACACAGCTTGTAATCATGATAACACAGCTTGTAATCATAACACAGCTTGTATTCACGATAACACAGCTTGTATTCACGATGACACAGCTTGCAATCATGACAACACAGCTTGTAATGATGATAACACGGCTTGTAATCATGAAACACAGCTTGTAATCATGATAACACAGCTTGTAATCATGACAACACAGCTTGTACTCATGACAACATAGCTTGTAATCATGACAACACAGCTTGTAATGATAACACAGCGTGTAATCATAACACAGCGTGTAATCATGACAACACAGCTTGTAATCATCATAACACAGCTTGTAATCATGATAACACAGCTTGTAATCATAACACATCATGATAACAGCTTGTAATCATGAAAACAGCTTGTAATTATGTAACACAGCTTGTAATCATAACACAGTTTATAATTATGATAACACAGTTCAAAGCCACCAACCACACACACACACACACAAAGAAACACATGTAGTACGTACAACACTACCAGTAGACACCCATTAACCACACACATACAAAGAGACACGTGTAGTACATACAACACTACCAGTAAACACCCATTAACCACACACACACAAAGAGACACATGTAGTAGTGTAGTACGTACAACACTACAAGTAGACACCCATTAACCACACACACACAAAGAAACACGTGTAGAACATACAACACTACAAGTAGACATCCACTAACCACACACACACAAAGAAACACATGTGTAGTACGTACAACACTACAAGTAGACATCTACCAACCACTCACACACACACACACAAAAAGAAACACATGTAGTACAAAGAAAGATGAAGTATCTATTTCAACTTGCTGTTTACAACATGACATTTTATTTAGAACAGACAATTAAAAAACATTGCTCTCTGTCGTCTCATCACATGGATTGGAAGGAGGTCCCCATGATATGATGTGACAATAAGATAAACAATACAAATAAAACAATACAAATAAAATAATACAAATAAAACAAATACAAATAAAACAATACAAATAAAACAAATATAAATAAAATAATACAAATAAAACAAATACAAATAAAATAATACAAATAAAACAAATACAAATAAAATAATACAAATAAAATAATACAAATAAAATAATACAAATACAAATAAAATAAAACATTACAAATAAAACAAATACAAATAAAACAAATACAAATAATACAAATAAAATATTACAAATAAAACATTACAAATAAAATAATACAAATAAAACAAATAAAAAAATAAAAACAAATACAAATAAAATAATACAAATAAAATAATACAAATAAAACAAATACAAATAAAACAATACAAATAAAATAATACAAATAAAATAATACGCTATGTTGAATTATGAGTTTGAATCAACACAATTTTCATATATATCTCATTTTATATATATTACAATGTGAACAATATCAAGTTTGTAAAGGAAAAGAGTTGCATGAAGACAGAAGACATCGTTCCCTGCACATGACTGCTTTACTTTTACTAAACATGGTGGAATATTTTCATGGTTAGCTCCCTTCCTTCCTCATCTCGCCACAGACCCTATTGTAATTGTGCGAGGGCTAGGGATTGTCCCAAAATGACCGCCCTTGTGCGCTGTCACTGTTAGTGTCAGGTGATGTTACTAGTTACCACTGATATTACTACTTTAGATATTAGAAAGAAGAGAAATGAAAACTGCTACTCTGTGATCATGCTATGAGTCTTTGCTCTAAGTTCTTGGCTCTAGTCTAATGAACACATTTAGTATTTAGGGTCCCTGGTCTGAGTAAACAGTTACCTACCTCTTCCACCTAGGAATCTAGATGAAATGAATTCAAGTTTTCTGTCTGTCTATCGTTCGCTATAATGAACACATTTAGAGTTTAGGGTCCCTGGTCTGAGTAAACAGTTGCCTCTTCCACCTAGATTTCTTTACCATTTGCTCAAAGAAACAACTATAACTATAATAGATGAGCATGCCCCAAAAGCAATGCAGCAATCTGTCTTCACTTGAGAATTAATTTCTGGACAATAATAAAAAAATTAATAGAATAAGAAAATGTTTCAGTTGGCAAACAGGGTGGATGAGTCATCACAATATTAAAAATTAACATATAGATGTGTATATAGTATAAACAAAATCATAGAAATAGAACATTGTCAGTGTAAAACATAGGAATTTAAATCCCAAATCTATGACGTTTAATTATATATATATATCTATTTCAATAAAGGATGAAAACAAAGTTTGACAATTGAAACGACTGCCACTCATCACAGTAGTCATAGCGATGGGAAGGAGGAGAGGGCAGGGGGGGGGGGGGGGGGAAACCATCAAAAAGCTCCATCTTTCCCAAAACCTTCACATTAATAACTTTTTCTTACTGATAATTCTAAACACTTTAGTTACTAAACTTAACCATTATAATAAATAATATATCAACCAAAGCTAATCTCCGTTGCCAAGTGGTTTCACTACTTTCAGCAAAGAGTGGGGAACAAAATGGGTGATGTTTAGATCTACCACCAGCTGAAAACAAAATGCAGAGTAAGTTCCTTTGACTGTTTTTTTGTTATGATATGAAATCACCAATGTCCACCATGGAGTAAGCTTCAAACTTGTTGGTCAAAGGGAAATCACCCCAGAAATCAGAAGAAGTCGCCATACTGAAAACTTCATCGCTTTTACTTTTATTGGTGCTGTTGTACTCGATGATAAACTATTAAACGACCATAAGCTATGTTCTGTCTTCCTTGGGTGGAATTGGCGCCTTCTGTTGTTCATCACTATTGACTTCACGTCACACAATATATCCAAGACCGTATTCTGTCCCACTATTGGAAACATCCAAAGTTGAACTTGG
The DNA here is from genome assembly GCA_037039925.1 of Doris montereyensis. Classification (NCBI taxonomy): domain Eukaryota; kingdom Metazoa; phylum Mollusca; class Gastropoda; order Nudibranchia; family Dorididae; genus Doris; species Doris montereyensis. The sequence goes on along the minus strand of JAXRKP010000596.1, from coordinate 228,602 downwards.
CAATCAAAATGTTAAGCATATACATGTATATATATATATATATATAACACATGAAGCTTTATTATACTGTGACCCTGAAGAAGAAAACAATGTCGATATTATAAGAATAAATTTCTATTTCAAATCAGAAATCATTCACACCAAATGCAACAGGCTCATAATACGTCAATCTATCTGGATGTTAAAAACAAGAAAAAATCATTGCAAAACGCAAATCCATTGTCAAAACAAAACTTAACGTGACCTCTCGCCACCTGGAAGTGGAAGTGAAATCAGTCACATTCAAAATCTAAGCTAAGCAAGCCAGCTTTTAATAGCCATCATTTTGACATATAAAATTCCCTTCTTGTGCCTATAGTCACAACCATTATTAAAGAATTATCCAGATGTTCAATTCTGAGAAATTTGGTACAACAAACTTATAACAATAACATTGACATTAGAAGAAAACAAAAAGACATAACATGATACAAAATCGATGAAGTAAGCACCTCCTAAAGTTTTATTTCTGTGATTTAAAAGACAATCTTGATGTTAAATGTTATGGTTTATAAATAAACACATATGAGAATACTCAGGAAAATCTACCATGATATAAAATATAAAATTATAAAGAGACAAGCATAGTATGTATGGCTTTTCAGAGGATGAAAGTGACAATTGGTTTTTTTCTTTCTCATACCATCAGCGCAATTCTCTCTAGCGCGAGATCTTGTGAGTAGTCAGTATTCTATACGAGACACCAAGAACAAATTCTCTCACGTCACTCTAATATTTTCAAACTAAGTTATTCAAGGCATGTCATCAAAAATATTGTTCCATTGATCATGAAAATTTCAAGAAATTTTTAGAACGTTACTGATGGAAAATGATGTGCGCCGCCAGACTTGGGACTCTAAAAGCTCCTGTTTAACACAAAAGTCTATTGCACGTTTCTCGTTCATGATTCATAGCAGCAAACATGATTTTTATTGGTCAGACGACACTGAGCTCCACTAACAGATTCCGTTTCTTAATCTTAGACAAAGTAAAAGAAACGACGTAGAATTAGTTTGCATTTACAAATCACACGAACCATATATGTAATTTGATTAGGGTCAAGAATACTGCCATTTTCAGTATGTTGATTAATGGAATAGTTGAAATTCATCAAGTCGCAATTGTAGCAGAAAAGATGTTATGAGAATTCAAAATGATGTAGGCTAATCTAAGAAACATATCTGATGTAAATGGCTATCCCTGATAAAACTGCTACAACACGTATAGTTATGATCAAAATCCCATTTTTACTTTTACTGTCAATTTTATTGCAGGATTAAAATAGCCAAATAGAGACATTGCATCATTTGCTGAGTATTTCAAAGTGCGACAAAACTAACGACTCCGTCCAAAGTTGGTACAACAAAGGTGCAACTAACTAAAAACTGTGATATACAAAGCATCAGGTGCATCAATTCGTCCTCTATGAATTCATCCAGGTACAAGGTACTGAGGCACAGTTTTACAAGAGTGCAAAACATAATGAGAGAGCATGTTTTCAAGGGGGGAGATAAGTGTTAAAAATTCACACGTTTATATTTCCGTCCCCAAGTTTGTGTGTATGCCGCAAACTATAAAACTTGGCATATGACATAACAACATTTGGCATACAGAATGGGGATTATGAGAAGTTAATTCTGAAATATTCATAATTACTTATTATACCTATCATAACACTTTCATAACTACTTATTATATAATCATAACACTTTCATAACTACTTATTACATCTATCATAACACTTTCATAACTACTTATTACATCTATCATAACACTTTCATAACTACTTAATATATCTATCATAACACTTTCATAACTACTTTGTTATATCTATCATAACACTTTCATAACTACTTATTATATCTATCATAACACTTTCATAACTACTTATTATATCTATCATAACACTTTCATAACTACTTATTATATCTATCATAACACTTTCATAACTACTTATTATATCTTCATAACACTTTCATAACTACTTATTATATCTATCATAACACTTTCATAACTACTTATTATATCTATCATAACACTTTCATAACTACTTATTATATCTATCATAACACTTTCAAAATTACTTTGTTACATCTATCATAACACTTTCATAACTACTTTACATATATCATAACACTTTGATAACTTCTTTGTTACATCTATCATAACACTTTCATAACTACTTATTATATCTATCATAACACTTTCATAACTACTTATTATATCTATCATAACACTTTGTTACATCTATCATAACACTTTGATAACTACTTTGTTACATCTATCATAACACTTTGATAACTACTAACATCTATCATAACACTTTCATAACTACTTATTATATAATCATAACACTTTCATAACTACTTATTACATCTATCATAACACTTTCATAACTACTTATTACATCTATCATAACACTTTGATAACTACTTATTATATCTATCATAATACTTTCATACATCTATCATAACACTTTCATAACTACTTATTATATCTATCATAATAATTTCATACATCTATCATAACACTTTCATAACTACTTATTATATTTATCATAACACTTTCATATATCTATCAAAACACTTTCATAACTACTTATTATATTTATCATAACACTTTCATATATCTATCATAACACTTTCATTAACTACTTATTATATTTATCATAACACTTTCATCACAAAGTCAGAACAAGCAACATATTTTGTCACAAATTTCCTCCAGTTATACTCAAGCAATTTAACTCGAGAGAAGAAAAAATATTTCATTTTGTAGTAACGATAATATGATAAAGAACACATCACATTTCTTCTATGCCTTACAAGAAGAAAAAGAAGAAGAAGAAGAAGAAGAAGAAGAAGAAGAAGAAGAAGAAGAAGAAGAAGAATAAGAACAAGAAGAAGAAGAAGAAGAAGAAGAAGAAGAAGAAGAATAGGAAGAAAAGAAAAAGAACAACAACAAGAAGAAGAAGAACAAGAAAAAGGAGGAAGAAGAAGAAAAAAAGGAGAAGAAGAAGAAGAAGAAGAAAAAAGAAGAAGAAGAAGAAGAAGAAGAAAAAGAAGAAAAAGAAGAAGAAGAAAGGAAAAGAAGAAAAAGAAAAGAAGAAAAGGAAGAAGAAGAAAAAGAAAAGAAGAAAAAGGAGAAAGAAGAAAAAAGAAAAGAAGAAAAGAAAAAGAAGAAAAAGAAGAAGAAGAAAAAGAAAAGAAGAAAAAGAAGGAAGAAGTAGAAAAAGAAGAAAAAGGAGGAGAAGAAAAAGAAAAAAAAGAAGAAAAAAGGAGGAAGAAGTAGAAAAGAAGAAAAAGGAGGAGGAAGAAAAAGGAGAAAGAAGAAAAAGAAGAAAAAAGGAGGAAGAAGTAGAAAAAGAAGAAAAAGGAGGAGGGACAAAAAGGAGGAAGAAGAAAAGAAGGAAGAAGAAGATAAAGAAGAAGAAGAAAAAGAAGAAGAAGAAGAAGAAAAGGAGGAAGAAGAAGAAAAAGAAGAAGAAGAAGAAGAAGAAGAAAGAGGAAGAAGAAAAAAAGAGGAAGAAGAAAAAAAGAGGAAGAAGAAGAAAAGGGAGGAAGAAGTAGAAGAAGTAGAAGAAGAAAAAGGAGGAAGAAGAAAAAAAAAAAGAAAGAAGTAGAAAAAGAAAAAAAGGAAGAAGACAATAATAAATACATGCATTCATTCATACAAGTAAGCAAAGCAAAGCATATCACATAATGCTGCTTCCAACATAATGCCATATAAATCAAAATGCTGTCTGAAACTATCTCAAACAAAGTACATTTATTGTCATCAACAAAGCATAAAGAGACATAATATGTGAAGTTATTGAAGCATGGAGAAAGCTCAATATCTCATGGCTAGTCTTGTGCTGTGCCACAATCTGCCTGCGTGGAATGAGAAATGTTGGGAAAGAAATTCAAAACACGTTCTTTTCCTCTTTTCTTCCTCTCCTTGAGGAAAAATGGTTTTAAAAGCCACTAAAAACAATACATTACACAACTCGGTGTGGGTAATTTTCAAAGTAAACTAACAATTTCACAAATCAAACGTTATTCCTGGACGTTTCCTGGAACAAATTACAGGGGGAAAAGCTGCTTGATAAATTTTTTGAAACTGGAGGGAAAAAATCTTCATTACATGGAAACATGTATCTAAATATTTGACTCATGATAACAAATTTGACAAAACTTCTTCCTTTTTTCCTCATTTCTGATAAAGAAAAAAGCCTATAACAAACCAATAGCCTGACACCAAATGCTCATTTCACACGAGTGAACAAGTGTGCAAAATCTGAACATAGTGACGACTTCTGAAAGAGTTGCTAACCTACTGAATACCAAAAAATTGCTCTTATTAAAACATACAAATGTAGAGTCTACATAAGATAAATAGAGCAAAAACAAACCAAGATGTTAGAAGATATTTTTCTCCTTTATCACTGTTTCTTCGTTATTGTTTTTCTCCTATCTTACCAAAGCTTGGTAAATTTGTTAACATTTCCTCATCCCCAGGATTGACAATAATTCTTTGGTTCTTTTTCAGTGTTCAATTTTTTATGGTCCACAAAACAAGAACTTGTAAGTGTACAAAGTAAAAATTGACTTGACTTTTCGGTAAACAAAATGGCCACTTTAGCATTGAAATAAAATATAAATTTTACATTAGGTAAACAAGAATTGTCAACAAAAACCAAATGGCAGCATACAACTCAGTTTATTGTCCTACTCTCCTCCATGGCAGTGAAAAACCTGGACCTTAGACAGTAGAGAATACAGTAGAGTGCAGGCAGCCAAAATGAAATATCTAAGAAGAGTAGTAGGGAAAACTAAAAGAGACAAAATCAGAAACACAATAAGAGATCAAATCAAAGCAGATACCATAAAACCTAAGATAGAAATGAATGAACTGAGATGGTTTGGGCATGTTAACAGAATGAATGACAATAGAATAGCTAAATCAGTATACAGTGCTAAAACTCAAGGCAAAAGATCAAAAGGCAGACCTCGGAGAAAGTGGGAAGAAGATATAAAAGAGGCATTAACGCAAAGAAATTTAACTTTCACGGAAGGAAACAGAAACTGTCAGACAGAGCAGCCTGGAGAAAGATCATTTCGAGCATCTAAAACCTATACACCAGAAGGTAGAATGGGAACTGATAAAGAAAGAAAGTGTCAAAATAATGCCACAGACATTTAGAAATACAGAATTCAAAATAATGCCACAAACATTCAGAAATACAGAATTCCAAAATAATGCCAGACATTCAGAAATACAGAATTCCAAAATAATGCCACAGACATTCAGAAATACAGAATTCCAAAATAATGCCACAGACATTCAGAAATACAGAATTCCAAAATAATGCCAGACATTCAGAAATACAGAATTCCAAAATAATGCCAGACATTCAGAAATACAGAATTCCAAAATAATGCCACAGACATTCAGAAATACAGAATTCCAAAATAATGCCACAGACATTCAGAAATACAGAATTCCAAAATAATGCCACAGACATTCAGAAATACAGAATTCCAAAATAATGCCACAGACATTCAGAAATACAGAGTTCCAAAATAATGCCACAGACATTCAGAAATACAGAATTCCAAAATAATGCCAGACATTCAGAAATACAAGTTCCAAATAATGCCAGACATTCAGAAATACAGAATTCCAAAATAATACCACAGACATTCAGAAATACAGAATTCCAAAATAATGCCATAGACATTCAGAAATACAGAATTGAAAATAAGCAAGCTAAGCAGAGAGGTGAAGTGTCTAAGTGTCTAGTGTGGCATCCCGAGATCACCGTACTTGTGGATGTGGGTAAAATCAAATGAAGATCCACTCTGCATACCAAAATCCCAGTGTTAAGTCCATGGTAACAATTGTTACACAAGAAACAGTTTTATTAAGGCCATTATGAGACAAAAATTACAATGCTATACTACACTCAAAAATTTACCCATGACATATGTTAAAAGGAGCAAACATGAATCTAAATTATTATTGGTTGTCTTTAATTTGAAATGAATGTGATGTTACTGAGGAAAGGAGTGAGAGGAGACGAAGACTGAGAAAACAATTCTGTTATAATACATTCTTTGTAGGTGTACATCATATTGCAATACTTGAACGTTAATGACAATGGCATGTACATCAAAAATCGGTGGTGAAATGAGGAAACATACTAAGTCTGTGGCTACACTGGGACCCAGCCCATGAGTGACCACGGCAGATCTATTTGTAACATCTCCTGTCTTGCTTTTGTTGAAAGAGGTAGAAAACAAGACAGACAGAGAAGGAGAGAGGAGGAGGAGGAGGAGAAAGAGAGACGGCGGCAAGCCTGGCCTCTTTCTTCTCATTCAATGAGAAATGCGAGTGTGGACAGTGCCGCAATCTAGTAAAGCCGTTTTCATATCTGAAAAGAAAAGCAAAAGAGTGTGATGTCAGGCCCATACGTAAAATATGCACCTAGAAGGGGGTTTTTAGAACGCTTTAAAATGGACAAAATGTTCTGAGACAAAGTTTAAATGTCATTTCGCAGTAAACAAGAATTCTGAAACAAAAGTGTTGTCCGCTGGACTAGAATCGTTTGTTTTAGCTCCTAGAAATGTCACTGTCCATACTGGAATATCTTACCCCCACCCCCCCCCCAATCTGTGATCAGTTATAGTATTATCAAAATTTAAATCTTCCAATATGAGCTGTAATCCAATCTTTTCCATGAGCTGTAATCGTTATAATATTGTCAAAATTAAAATTTTCCAACATGAGCTGTAATCGGTTATAATATTGTCAAAATTAAAATTTTCCAACATGAGCTGTAATCGGTTATAATATTGTCAAAATGAGCTGTAATCGGTTATAAATTTTCCAACATGAGCTGTAATCGGTTATAATATTGTCAAAATTTAAATTTTCCAACATGAGCTATAATCGGTTATAATATTGTCAAAATTTAAATTTTCCAACATGAGCTATAATCGGTTATAATGTCAAATTTTAAATTAAAATTGTCCAACATGAGCTGTAATCGGTTATAATATCAAAATCAAAATTAAAATTGTCCAACATGAGCTGTAATCGTTATATCAAAATTAAAATCCTCCCACATGAGCTGTAATCGGTTATAATATTATTCAAATTAAAATCTTCCAACATGAGCTGTAATCGGTTATAATATTATCAAAATCAAAATCTTCCAACATGAGCTGTTTATCTAAACAAATTGTAAGCTTGAAATTCACACTTTCTGTAACTTAGTGCTGAAACTGATCCTCTTCCTATCTAGTCTATCAAACCTATCTATCTCTAACTAATCTCTTTAATCTAATAATTCAATCCATTTCATCTATATATCTGATCTCACTAATCTATTTATAGATGTAACTGACACTATAAGCATTTGCACTGTCACGAAGCAGCTACTGAGGAAAATAACTTACGAGTGAAGACCATGAACTCCCCTTCAATTTGAGCTGACGCTGCTCGCTCGAATTTCAATTCCCGCCATACATCATGGATCTGCAAAAAGTAAAATTCATCTCATTATACTTTACATCGAGCAAAGTCCAGCCATTAACAGATTATTTCAAATAAAATAAAAGCGTATATGAAATGACCCAATCATTTAAACAAATACAGTTACTCAATATAATCAAAGTTTAAATCCAATGGGCAATAGGATCAACATCAAGCCCCTTGCTCACACTCTCTATTTTACCGTTCTAGACAGTTTCAACATTCTCTATCCACAGCATCACTTACATGGATGAGTAAATATGTCAATGAAAACTAAAATTACATATACATATATATATATATATATATATACAGTAAATTCTTTTACTATGCAAGAACAAATATGATAGCAATGCTATACAATTGAAACAAAAATGGCTTTCAAATGCTAATAGCGCTAAAAGCAAAGAAATATCGAATTTTAAAAAAAAACACTCTTATATAATGATGTAATACGTCAAAAAGGAAAAAAGAAAACAAAATGCAACTAGTGAAAGCACCAAATGGCCACAATGAGGGATTGAGACTGGACTCTTTGTTGACTCTTTTCTCATGACATCACTGGATTTTTTAAAGCAAAATTTGCAATAAAAGTATGCCAGCTCATAAAAGGATATTATTAGTCCTTGCATTACCGTTATAATCTCCATGCAATTTATGGAAGTCAATATTCATAAAATATAGAAGAAGTTGTGGTTTCTGAATAAACACAATAATAAAACATAGGAATCCATCACGGTACATCACTGACAACAAAATGCACAAAAACATTTTGCAAATTGTTTGAAATTAAGCTTGCCAATGGTATACCAAAGTTAAAGTTAAAGTAAGCAATTTCTTTTTAATACATTGTAAAATGTCATTTTCAGTTTCTCTCAAGTCGCTAGATTGTGATCACTGTGTGACTGGTATCCTTTTTTTTAAAAATTTTCAAAGTGAAAACATTTCAGTTAAAAAATTAAAAACAAAAACGAATAAATTTAAGACCACACATAATATGTCCTAATACCCTTTCAAATCGCAATAAATAGATTTGTTCATAAATTAAGCATGAATTTCTCCAAGAAGAAATACTTTGTCTAAAACATCATGTTATAAAAGAAATAATTTAATTTTTTAGCTTTGGAACTTTTATAGAAAGCAGGTTTAACCAAACTGGAGTACCATGGCTAAGAACAAAAAAACCCTAAACACATTGACATGCAAAAAGTAAGGGAAGCCTTACAATTATTGAAACTCACAGCCAGTAATGGGAAAGGAAGCAAATATGAAAGTTTTCAAATGCATAGCTGCCAACCTTTTTCAAATATAAAAAACAGACGCTAGCCGTGCGCACTAATTCCAACTTACAGCTGCTTCACACCAGAGGAGTTGTTCTAACAACATTTTAACTACAGAATGTACAAAATCTCTCTTTATCATCAATCACTATTCACATCGAACTTAATTTGTCGTTATAACAACTTTTCACTTTTACCGACAATAAAATCCCACCGTCGGTCCACCATTGTTCAGACGCATCGTTGATTGACATTTCTGGTCCGAGCCGCTTGCCTGGGCAAACTTTCAACTGACCATACCAATCAGGAATGGCCGTAGAATTTTTTTTATTGCATATTCGGAATCAGCACCCCAAAATTAAGGTGACAATCAAGCAGTATTTGCTTTTTATCAAAAATACAGGAAATTTAAAAAAATTCTTAAATAATAATTGATAGTGCAAAACTGTGCAGTGTATAGAAGACTGGGTAATTAATGAATGAGGTAAGTGGGTAGTTTTCAATAATCAGATCTATTTTACTTGAGATTGAAAGAAGGTTACAGCCACATAATAAATGGATACTGCTGAATGTGAAGCACTCATCAATGCAGTCTACAAAAGACCAGGACTATGACAAAACCAGCAAAATGTATTCAAACACACAATATGCTGTAATTGGTCATCTTTTTCTATGAAGGGTGAAACCATGTGCAACAAAGTGTTGAAAGTCTCCCGGCCTCATGCGAATATACGCTGGACACTTCTCCACATCTGCTAGTATTTGCGGTACTAGATGATGAAACTCTCCAAATATCAAGCGCTGAGAACAAATTAGTTGAACCCAATATCTTCTTCTCTTCTATTGTCACATCTCCATTTTAGCCACAACAAAACTAACAAGCTTTGTTTTGGTGTTCATGTTGACTACACAGACAACCGACCGTGTGCGTGTGAACACACTTCTCGTTCTAAGTTGTTAGAACGATATAGTTAGAACGACTCGTTTGGTGTGATCGAGCCTTACCCTACGCCCTGTAACATTCCAGAAAACATTGACAACTTAACTAAATTAAATTCAAGGTTAAAAGAAAACGTAGTAGTTTTATGAACCCAGAATGAGCTCCCAGATTTTCACGCCAACAACCCATAAGCCTCAGCCACTGACGCACGGTTGCTTTAATCAACTTAAATGCATACTTATAGACTTAAAGCCAAGAATACGTACTGAATACATTTTTCACATACTAGTTGGCAGCCATGAAAATGGTAAACACAAAAAATGAAATAGTACAAGTAGTAAATGTACAAGAGAATGGTTGGGAAAGAGGAAACGTTATTGTCAGCCAAGACACACCTTGAAGCTTAGCATGCTACCAAATGATATATAAAGGCATTCCAGGAAAAACCATAGAGGTACACAAGAGGTACTTTCATAAGAAGCAAGACAAAAATCATTTGACAACGTCTCCACAGTAGCCACGGGCAGATGAGAACAGGAGAAACCCACAAAAAACAAAACAAAATTCCCATCGCATCTTAATTACAAAACTACCATCATAGTTTGTGCCATTATCATTGGATTAAAAATATCACTTTATAACAATACAACTGACTTCAGAACACATCAATCATCAGACAAAACTGAATATATTTCATGAAATGTATAGAAAATCTGAAATCAAATACTCCCCTATCTGAGCTTTCCTCTATCATTCATACTTGCATCATGACCCTCAAATATGGTAAAGGTTGGCAAAGGTTGTCAAATGAACATCTTTAAAATCAAAGAAAAACAGTACATCCCAATGGCAATCTTTTTGCATACACAAATTTTTTTTTTAAAACATGTCCGTGATCCCAAGTCAAACTTGCTACTTTTAAAACAATTTCCGTGATCCCAAGTCAAACTTGTTAATTTGAAGAATTATTCCCAGGCCTAAAAAGTGGACAATTGTTATTCTGTGACACTTGCAATTTTTCCAATCTACACCCGTGGCAACACTGACTAGTCACAGACAACATTCAGGCCTACACAAACGTCTATCTTCACAGGAAGGGGACAACATTCAGGCCTACAAGGGACACAATCTTCACAGGAAGGGGACAACACATGAACGCAAGTACACACTGATGTAAAAAGAGTCCAATGTTGGTTGAAACAGCTTGGTGAAAGCGGCCAGCTAGTGGCCAATGTTGGTTGAAACAGCTTGTAAAAGTGGCCCAGTCCAATGTTGGTTGAAACAGCTTGTGAAAGTGGCCTAGTCCAATATTGGTTGAAACAGCTTGTAAAAAGTGGCCCAGTCCAATGTTGGTTGAAACAGCTTGTAAAAGTGGCCTAGTCCAATGTTGGTTGAAACAGCTTGTAAAAGTGGCCCAGTCCAATGTTGGTTGAAACAGCTTGTGAAAGTGACCTAGTCCAATATTGGTTGAAACAGCTTGTAAAAGTGGCCCAGTCCAATGTTGGTTGAAACAGCTTGTGAAAGTGGCCTAGTCCAATGTTGGTTGAAACAGCTTGTGAGTCCAAGTGAAACAGCTCAGTCCAATATTGGTTGAAACAGCTTGTGAAAGTGGCCTAGTCCAATGTTGGGTGAAACAGCTTGTGAAAGTGGCCTAGTCCAATGTTGGTTGAAACAGCTTGTGAAAGTGGCTCTAGTCCAATGTTGGTTGAAACAGCTTGTGAAAGTGGCTCAGTCCAATGTTGGGTGAAACAGCTTGTGAAAGTGGCCTAGTCCAATGTTGGTTGGTCCATACCGCATCACTAAGTTTCTAACCTCCCAGAAACACCTTCGTTAAAAGCGTGTCAAACTCACCAGATGTGATAATACTTTTTCATCTTCATTTAAACTAATGAGACAGGAGAGTATTGAAAATCTAATGATTATCATTAGAATAAGCCGATAAAATAATAAAGTCCCTTTTTCATAGCCAGAATTTCTATTTCTTTCCAAAGCTAGTGGCACTGAAACACTGCGCGCATTCAGATTTTCTTCCCTCCCTTTATGCCTTGCGTTGTTTCTTACTAAGGATGTACATTTACTGTGTATCGACACAAAAAAGCACAGATTTAAATGCAGAAAAGCGGCTTATAAAAAGGTTCCATTAAAGATTAAAAGAAACAACAATAACGGCGTATAAGAAAAAAGGTAATGAAGCTTTTCCTCTACATTCCAGGGTTAGTGCATCATGACAAGGACCATTTCTACGACGTATAGAGAGAGAGAGGACATTCCACATAGGCAGGTGAGAGAGAGAGCCCACCTCGCTCAGCCCAGGATCCTGCACTCTACATCGCACAGTGTGCACTTTGTCCATGTTAGCCCTGAGCAGCGGTAAATTAAGAACAGAGAGTACAGGCTTGAATCAAAGTTGACAAAACTCATTCAGCTACCATAACACATTGACAACAATGACACATTCACTTCCATCTCATCACACCATCGACAATAAGTTGGGGCTTTTTTTTGTGTTTTCTTAAAAGATTTGAGCAAACAAAAACAGCCAAAACAAACCAAATTAGATATTAAAGAATGCCAGACTACAACAAGCCGGGAAAAACCAAAAGATCACATATCAGTAGTTATCACTCACTAATGATACTGTAAAATGATTACTTCCTTTATGTTTAAGTTAAACGCAAACCTTTAAAATAGAGATAAATCAAAGAAAGAAAATACTTGATTTGAAGTTGAGGGGACTAGAGATTTGTTTTCCAATTGAGTGTGTTTTGGACTGTCAGAAAAACATGTCGCCAATTGACTGGATCCTCGCAAGATATAACGCCACTTGATTGACGTTAAGATATGATGCCACTTGACTGGGTCATCGTTAAGATATGATGCCACTTGACTGACTGGATATGTCATCGTTAAGATATGATGCCACTTGACTGGGTCATCGTTAAGATATGATGCCACTTGACTGGGTCACCGTTAAAATATGACGCCACTTGACTGGGTCACCGTTAAGATATGATGCCACTGACTGGGTCACCGCCGATATAACGCCACTTGACTGGGTCATCGTTAACATTAAACAAAAAGGGGGAAAGGAGAATGAGAGAATCAGGCCTGTGGCAGGGGAAGGGCATGGTGAAGAGATTTATTGATCGCGTGATTAAGTGGTTCATCACCAACATTACACACAAGCACACACAGAGGCACTAATCTACAAAAGTTAGGCGTTTCACGTTTCCTAGTATAATGGGTAATACATGGACTGGACAGTTGCAAAAACATCTAGGGGTATAGCTGTACGGTTGTTTTGTTTTTTCTCCTAGTAATTTCTAATTCACGCTGGCTTTATCCATAAATTTTAAAAAAGGATCAGCCGGGATAAAAGAAAATATGTTGGAGTAGAGGCAAATTTTTAGAAGATTGTAAGACGTGTTCCAGGAGATTTTCAAAAGTGTTTTATGAGAATCGATGACCCCCCCCCGTATGATTCTATATCTAGAAATAATTTTGAGTTGGTCATTCTTTGTCCGTCAAATGTTGTGTTGCCAGACCACTAAGGCTAACCATATGTTGAATGTAGGTCCTAAATGACCTCAACATCGTTTTCATTGGAGGAATTTTTCAACCAGATGTGACATTTAATTCATGAAAATTTCACCATTTCCCCGTTTTTGAGTAGCAGAATTTCCATTCACCTCAGTCACCATTTTAACCAGGTTTCCTAATCTAAAAAGTTGGAATGCCCACGCCTACCTGTCTAGCCAGACTTGAATATTTGACTCAATCTAATGGCACTTGCTATTACCCGGATGTAACATGTATGTGTAGACATATCAGGGTGTCCAGCAAAAAGTCAACTGAAAATTTCCTACCTCAACAGATTAAATCCTACCTAGGAAATGAAATACTCTCCCGACGCGAGAGAAACGGAGAACAGCGTAAATAGTTCCAATTTCAGTGCATTATCATAAATTGTCAATTCAAATCATAAATAAATGATTTTCTAGTGCATCTCAATGAAATGAAAAGTGATCACACATTTCTTTAATGTTTCACTTGGATTAATAATATTTCAGCATTTTTCTACAGGGTCCCTACATTTCTGAAGAAAAAATAATTCTGATAGCTGATAGTAGTGATAGATCTACCCCCATCATTTCACAAAACATGTTAACAGTGCAAAAATTTTAAAAACTAAAATATTTTTTTTATCTCCTTTCGAAAAATAAATCAAACACAAGAGTGACAATGTCCATAGCCACATACGTACAAATACTTCCTCAGTCTAGTCTACCGAGAAGAAAATGAGGTTTGGAAGGATTTTTCTTTAACTTGAATTCTGCCAATTATAAATCTTCTTCTGTTCTACTTTTAGCCACAACCATCTCCATTATATTGGCAACCACCCCACCCCCTCTTCTTTCTTTCTTCTTCAATAAAACCGGAATCTAGATTGAGATCTAAATCTAATATAGTACATGATTGCCTTCTTCCCGGTTCTCAGGTTCTACCCTTTCCCACCCATGTCTACACTGTAGTGGAAGACACATTCGTTATTTCTCTATTTCTCTTCTGATACCGTATGCCAGACTCAATCACCTCTTGTTTTGCCATCATATGTTTTCACATTGACTTTCTTCATCCTGAGTTTGAAAAATCCGACATATTTTCGACTTTCTGACCTTGTGGACACCCTGCATATATATATATATATATATATTATAAAAAATGTTACTAACATAAGGAAGAAAGCTAGTATGGGGGAAAACAGTAAAGTCGGGTGTGGGATTCGGTGCGACTCTTACATCAACACATGGCCGTCATCCAGCAGCAATACCAAGGAGTTCCATACTTCAAGTAGTAGTAGTAGTGGTAGTAGTGGTGGTAGTAGTAGTAGTGGTGGTAGTAGTAGTGATAGTAGTAGTAGTGGTAGTAGTAGTAGTAATGGTAGTAGTAGTAGTAGTAGTAGTGATAGTAGTAGTAGTAGTAGTAGTAGTAGTGATAGTAGTAGTAGTAGTAGTAGTAGTAGTAATAGTAGTAGTGGTGGTGGTAGTAGTAGTAGTAGTAGTAGTAGTAATGGTGGTAGTAGTAGTAGTAGTAGTAGTAATGGTGGTAGTAGTAGTGGCAGTAGTAGTAGTAGTTGTTTTGCTTTAGTTCAAATTCCACACAGACACAGGCAAGGTAACAGGCACTATAACGTCTAGTAGACTAGGTGAAAACCTGTCAGCCACCAGTCCCCATGCTACCAAAGCCTTTGCACTCACCGTAGGATGGAAAGACTCTTGGCCCCGATGTCCTGACACGCCTGTTTGAGCCCTGTGATGAGGTAAGGCACAAACTTGTGGATGGAACCCTTGTCGCTGATGGAGCCAGACACACCCTGCGCCACCTTGATCTTTTCACTTTCACTACAAGGAAGGAAGCAACCAGAGATACTATACTCAACAAATAGACAATTAATTACACTGCATTCTTGTCTTAAGTCTTTAACTCATATACTACCCAATGTCCGACACAAGATTATGGCGTGGGTACCAAAACAGTTGGGTGGTTTAAAAAATTTGTTTCTCTGCACTTTTTAAACAGTGTTCATAAGAGATCAGACTTTATATTGACACCAACAAAATCGGCTATGTGTGAGTTTGTCTGAGTGGTGAAATTTGAGAAGCTAAAAATCTTTTTGAGGTGGAGACACCATTCATAGAATACACCATTTACATCTTGGAAAAGAATGACCAATAAACTGAATGAAAAAATTGATGCCGTTTCTGACTTGTAGATCTACTTGTAGTACAAGTGGTAGTAGTTGTTTTGTAAGTTTGCAAAGAAAACGGGTTTAGTCGAAGGCTTGCACTGCCAGTACAAAAAGAAATCATAAAAAACAAACTGTTCACGCTAGAGGTCATTCCAGTAGAAAACAAAAGTAGAATAACAAGCCTAGAAAATGCTCTAAACGCAATCTCATATATACGCGATTTTTCTATAGTTATGGCCCGGTACCGTTATGATTATTTTTACAGTGCGACAATTGTACTCATGATCGCAGTTATGAGTTAAGTTGAGTAAAAAGTGATTAACAGAAAAATAAATGCATACGTCACCGAGTCAATATAAAGATAAGAAGACTTAAGATTGCTGTGCAGTAATTCCAACACCAAGCCAATAATAAGGGCACAGGGAACTGAGACAAATCAGTCAGTGAGCCTGCACTCATGCAAAAATACAAACGACAGATACATCTTTATCTTTTGTCTTCTTGAAAGCAATGCCTGTTAACAATGCTGTGTTAAGATCAGGGATGGGGACAGGCTCTCAAAAAAATACTTGAACTTCATACCCCTCAAAAATTTCAAAATAATATTATGTAAGAGCATTAAATTTAACCACAAATACAAGAAATAAAAAGAAAAGGGCTGCAATATAAACAAAACCAACAATACTATCAGACATGCCAACATTTTAGAATCTTGCTGGACTGGCAAGACAGGGTTTTGTATAGTAACTACATATGGGTTTATTTTTCCAAAGGCATGTCAAGCCATTATATTGTTTTATATAATCATGCAGACTATTCATCCTCTGATTCTATAAAACATGAGTGAAAATTTTACAGGTGCCATGTGCATGTTGTGCAAGTTATAGATCCCATAGAAGTTATTAAAAAGGATCTAGCCAAATAATTACAATACACACACACAAAAAAAAACCCCCAATAAAAAACAACCCAAGAACAGACGAAACCAGTGCATGATCTGTTCATTTTTTTCATTTTCATTTCTGTAATACCACACCCACCTCTTCTCACCATCCTCTTTTATCGCAGTCACTTATTTCCATCATATTTTTCATGTTTTCTTACTCACTTTCTTCTATGGCTCTTTACTCTGCGGGCACTTTACTTCCCTCCAGAACATTTTACTACAACTACAATATTCCCTAATGTTCTCTTCAAGTATGCCCCCCTCCCTCCTCTCTCTCTCTCAACAATGGCTTCCTATAATGTAATACTAATAGATGCAGACCTGCCACCACTCTTGGAATGCAAAATCTAAATCCAAGCTAAAAAAAAAAGTAAAGTATTTTTTAAATTTCAACATGTGTGAGTTATCTCCCTTTATGGGCTTGATTCGTAAAAGGAGTGGATGTCAGTTGGATTTGTATGTTTTATAGCATTTCACCCCTCTAACAAATACATTGATCTCAGGTGAGAGAAAACAGCAAGATCAATGATAAATAAAAGAGGACAAAATACCGCTATAAAAATAAAAGCTCAAGGCAAAGTAGCTTCACTTCATTAGCTCAAGTCCGAAACTTTCTACCAAACCTACGCGACTAGCCCAAACAATAACAAATTTCCTTTTAAAAAAATTCATATAATTATATAGTATTATAGCAGCCCACATGTATTGTATTGTATGCATATTGTATGCAGCCCACATGTAGTATTGTATGCAGCCCACATGTAGTATTATATGCAGCCCACATGTAATATTGTATGCAGCCCACATGTAGTATGAACACAATACTACACTACTACAGTTGCCTGCATTGATCAGGATGCTGTGTACAGTAATCTTGTATTGTATGCAGCCCACATGTAGTATTGTATTATTGTATGCCCACATGTAGTATTGTATGCAGCCCACATGTAGTCTTGTATGCAGCCCACATGTAGTATGAACACAATACACTACACTACTAGTATTGTATGCATTTATCAGGATGCTGTTGTAGAGTAATCTAGTATTGTATGCAGCCCACATGTAGTATTGTATGCAGCCCACATGTAATATTGTATGCAGCCCACATGTAATATTGTATGCAGCCCACATGTAGTATTGTATGCAGCCCACATGTAATATTGTATGCAGCCCACATGTAATATTGTATGCAGCTCACATGTAGTATTGTATGCAGCCCACATGTAATATTGTATGCACTACTGCAGGGAAATAGAGGACATGAACTAGAGAGAAAAGGGAGAGAGACGAGAGAGTAATTACATCTTTCTTATTAGTGTCTCTCTCTCTCTTTTGGGACATCCGTCCTAGCAAGACGTAGTCTATGTTTACCAGTGCTAGTGCTTGTGTATGTATAAAATGAGACACAAAAAAACGGAGTTGCTCCGCTGTTCCAAAAATCCCGGATACCCCCAAAAACCTGGAAAATCCCCATCCCTGTAGGATGATATTCACATAAAATACAGAAAGACGGAAATCAGGGATGAGACCGCTCTCCTAAACCATCCCTGTAAATCTCGCTGGGGCCAGGTCATTCATCCTAATTAAATTAACTGAAATAAAATTTCTGAATTATGACCCATCCAAAAAAAACCTACCTAAAATATCGACTTTGGGAAGATTTATGTTGTTCCATAGCATCCAGTGAACCCATACCCCTGTATTTCTTCAATCTCACACCATCAGTAAAGAAGTATTCCCGGGAGCTTCTGTCGTTCCAGCTAACATTGAGCCCATCATAACTGAAGAGATAAAACACACAAACAATGCAAAAATGAGTTTGTGACTTTCTTTCAGCCCTTGTTTTGTTGTGGCATTATTTCATCTTATCAAGAAATGATTTATACACATTTATTTATTTAAAATACCATCTGTATTTATGGATGAATTGCACTAACAACAATATCTCTGTTTTCTAATCACATTGGCATCTCCATCAATTGAATGACACTTATTTTCAGAGCTCAATATATATATATATATATATATATACACACACACAATTAAAGTACTTCACAAATCAGAGAACATTAAATATTCTTTAATTAAAGCACTTCACAATTCAGAGAAAATCAAACATTCTTGCAAAGGCAGAAAGTATGCATAAAATAAAAACACTACCTTTTATATGTGTGTGCATATAAATTATTCCTACAGCTTTCTGTGTCAATCAAACAATGTCCTCCGCATAATTATACCAGCATAAACAAACCCAAAACTTGCCATTGTATGTCTAACCTGCTCATGTATCCCTCATTTCCTTTCTTTATTTCTTTATCATTTCCCATTCTACATTTTGGTGTATGGGTTCAGATGCCCGAGATGATCTTTCTCCAGGATGCCCTGTCCTGGCATTTTCTGTTTCTTTCCAAAAATGTTTCAATGCCTCTTTATATCTTCTTCCCATTTTCTCCGAGGTCTACCTTTTGGTCTTTTATCTTGGACTTTAGCACTGTATACTGCTTTAGCTATTGTATTCTCATTCATTCTGTTTACATGCCCAAAACCATCTCAATTGCTTTGTTTTTATCTTAGTTTTTATGCCTTCTGCTTTGGTTTGATCTCTTATTGTTGTGTTTCTGATTTTGTCTCTTTTAATTTTCCCTACTACTCTTCTTAGATATTTCATTTCAGCTGCCTGTACTCTACTGTCTAAAGTCCAGGTTTCACTGCCATAGAGGAGAGTAGGACAATAAACTGTTTTGTATACTGCCATTTTGGTTTTAATTGACAATTACCTACAAATGCCTTTCCTAGATGGTTATATATTGCACTTGCCTTTTGGATTCTCTGAGTTTTCCCTCAGAGTTAATCATTACTCCTAGGTAATTGTAGCTTTGAACTTGTTCTAAATTATCCCTTCCCAATTTAAGATTTTAGCTTCCTAGTTACTAGCATTGTTTTGGTTTTCTTTGCATTTAATCGCATTCCTCTTTTATTTAGTTCATTGTTCATAATGTTGATATTCGACTGACGGTCATTTTCTGATTTTCCAAGCAGAATGAAATCATCAGCAAATGAAAGCATTGTTACATTTACTGGTTTGAGCTTCCACATACCTACATTCCTTTTCAGTTTTGAGGATGCCATTGCACTGAATCCATAAATGTGATAAACAAAAGAGGACTAAGGTTATAACCCTGTCTTACCCTATATCTACATCAAATTCTGCAGATACATTTCCAGCTATTCTCACTGCACATGGTGGTTTATTGGTTTAAAAACTTTCAATGGCTTCTATTAAATTTTGCTCTACATTGTGTTCTTTTAAGGAATGTCATAGTTCATCCCTTCTCACAGTGTCAACCGCCTTCTCTAGATCTATAAAACACAGGTGCAAGTCAATGTTTCTCTCAAGGAATTTTTCTATTATTTGTCTAATTGTAAATATGTGCTCTTGTACACTTCTTCCTGGTCTAAATCCATTCTGATGTTCTTCAATCTGATCCTCTACTCTTTTCCTTAGTCTCATTTCCAGAATCCTGGCATATACTTTTCCTGGTACGCTGAGTAGTGATATCCCTCTATAGTTTGAACATTCCATAGTTGATCCTTTCTTATGTATTGGTACTACATTCCCTTATTCCAGTCGTCTGGCACCTGTTTGAACTTCCATGTTTGTTCGCATATTGCATGTAGTAGTTTGTCTGCCTCTCTCCCTTAGTTTTTAATCATTTCTGGATAAACTTGATCTGCTCCTGGGGCTTTTCCTAAATTTCACTTTTCTTATAGCTGTTTGGATTTCTTCCATTGATATATCTACATCTTGAGCTGTCTCCTCTGGATTCCTTGTTACTCTTACTATTTGATCTTTACTCCTTGTTTCATATGTTCTGGAGGGATTATGTAATTGTTGAAAATACTTTCTCCCCGTTTCCATGATTTGGCTGTCTCCTTTCATTATTTCTCCTTTGGCATTCTTAATTTGTTTCGAATTGGGCATATTTTGGTCTTTCTCATGCTCTTTACCCCCACCCCCAGAACAGCTTTTTGATTTCCTTAATAGCTTTCTTGGAGTCTTTGTCTTAACTCTTCCCATTGTTCCAGCTTTGCTTTCTTAACTTCCTCTTTGGCGATAGTTCTTTTATTCACGTAATCTATCCTATCCTCTGGTCTCTTTGTTTGCAAGTATTTCTTCCAGGCATCCTTCTTTTCTTTGATCTTAGTTTTGACATTCTCATTCCACCATGCTGTTCTTTTCTTATCTCCTTTAATTTATTTCCTACTACAGACCTCTTCAGTACAACTGAGGAGTGTGTCTTTATACAATTGCCACTTTTTCTTCCATTGTGCTATCATTCAGATCCATCTGCCTTTCACTGATAAATCTTTTTATCCTAGATTTGTATATCTCTTTTACTATTGGTTTATTTAGTTCCTGTATTTTGAGTTTAGTAGTTTTCTTCTCTTTTCCTTTTCTGTTTGTTTTCTTCAGTCAGTAATCTCATTCTGGCAATCACTAGGTGATGATCATTAAATATTTCTGCTCCTCTGTTTACTCCTGCATCCAATGTACTGTAAAAAGGGAGCTGGTAACTATTATGTAGTCTATCATTGACTTTTCACACATGTCTTTATTTACTCTTGTGGATATCTTTATGACGAAAAAAGGTGTTGGCTATTTTCATGTTATTCTTTAGGCAAAAATCTATGAGTCTCCCTCCATTTGGAGAAGTCTCTCCTTCTTTACCTATTACTCCTGATGTTTCTATATTGTTGCCTACTCCAGCGTTCAAATCTCCTAAAACCATTAGTTCCTGTTTGTGTTTAAGATTCTCTGCAGCTATTTGTAATCGTTTTCTTTAGTGGCTCTTCTTTCCATAAGCTGTTAATAATTTAATTTCTCTTCCTTTTGGTTTAATATTTACCTCTAATAGCTAATAAATTTCCAGCTTTCTAGTAGCTTTTCATGCCTTTTATGCACTAGGAGACCTACTCCTGCTCTATTTTTGACATCTACTCCTGAGAAGATTAAAATATGATTAGGTCCTACATTTTCTATTCCTTGTCCTTTTTCTTTGTTTCTGTAATAGCCAAAATATCTACTATGATTTTTTTCCATTTCTTCAACTACTTCTAACTCTTTCCATTAATTTCTCTAACATTCCATGACCCAAAAATCAGTCCGTGTTCGTTTTCATTTTCGTCGTTGAAAGGTCAAGCTGGTTATATTATATTTATTTCTCTGCATCAGTTAGGTTTGGATAAGCAGGAGATTAGCCCACTGTACCCTAGGTAGATGGTGGGGCTGCCACCTTGAGGCCCCCTACCAGGCCTTGTTATTTTCTGTCAGGGTTTGGTTATTCAAGACCAGCTCCCAGGTTATTTCTGCCTTTGATCCCTTAGCCTCAAAGACAGACCTGTAAGGCAGCAGGTTGTTTTCTGTCAGGGTTAACTCCCTTAGCCTTTGGTCAGCCAAGACTGACCTGCAAGGCAGCAGGAGACTTATGGAGGTGTTTAACTGTCCACTGCCCGGTCCTCATTTCCCTAATAACAGTAAGTTGTACATGAAAACAAAAACATAAAAGTTCTTTACAATTCTTAAAATTATATTGAAATGACTAACCCGTGGAAGCCCCCAGAGAACACGCTTTGACAATATGGCCGACAGTCGAAATCCCACCGTCCGCTATGACAGGAACTCCAAACCGCCTAGCGTACTCCGCTACTTTGTATACAGCTGTCCCTTGAGGTCGCCCAACAGCCATCACTGAAATAACATGCTTATGATGAAGATATATAACATCATAGTGTCTTTGCAGCTTAGTATAATTAAAACAACTGTGCGGAAATCTTCTGTTGGTAGTTGAACTAAAAACAGTGAGTATGTCGACACTGAGCACAAAAGCATGTTAGCGCAAACTCCAAAAACACTTTAACATCAACAAGGAAAGTCAGGTACATTCAGCGACTATTTAATATACTGTTCTAAAAATAAAAACATTTCCTACCGATCAAACTAGATATAGTTTAAGAAGAATTTAGTTAAGATGGCATCAAGTGAAAGTACTGACATGCATGACATAAACGTATCATGTAGTAAAATCTGCTACATTCATATAAAACAAATGATGGAAATGTAACACATCAGTAGGATAAAGACTTGTGACAAACAAGATGATAACACTTGAAACTTCCATCCACTACGAATGACCAGATGAAATCCAAAGATTAAAAACTTAAACCTCCAAACTTGCCGCCACTGACCTTCCTGTGTGATGCAGATGGAACCGCTGCCCATACCCACTCGCAACGCATCGACTCCTGCGTCTATTAGATTTTTGGCTTGAGCGGCTGTCACAACTGTGAAAAGAAAATTGAAAAAACTTGATGTAATAGACAAGATCAATATTTTCATGTCCATACACTGGAATTTCTAATTTGTTCTGTTGACATCTAGACTTTCCATGAATATTTTCTCTCAGTGACTTCAAACCATCACATTCACAGACCATTCCATTTCTCTTTATCGCTGCTTTTTTATACAGTTTCAATCAATGCCCATGTACACAGTCACAGACCATTCCATTTCTTTTCTTTTATTGCTGCTTTTTTTAAACACAGTTTCAATCAATACCCATGCACACAGTCACAGACCATTCCATTTCTCTTTTATTGCTGCTTTTTTAAACACAGTTACAATCAATACCCATGCACACAGTCACAGACCATTCCTTTTTCTTTATTGCTGCTTTTTTAACACAGTTTCAATCAATACCCATGCACACAGTCACAGACCATTCCATTTCTCTTTATTGCTGCTTTTTTTAACACAGTTTCAATCAATTACAAGTCACAGACCCATGCACACAGTCACAGACCAGTCACAGACCATTTTTTCTCTTTATTGCTGCTTTTTTAACACAGTTTCAATCAATACCCATGCACACAGTCACAGACCATTCCTTTTCTCTTTATTGCTGCTTTTTTTAACACAGTTTCAATCAATACCCATGCACACAGTCACAGACCATTCCATTTCTCTTTATTGCTGCTTTTTTAACACAGTTTCAATCAATACCCATGCACACAGTCACAGACCATTCCTTTTCTCTTTTTATTGCTGCTGTTTTTTAACACAGTTTCAATCAATACCCATGCACACAGTCACAGACCATTCTTTTCTTTTATTGCTGTTTTTTTTCAATCAATAACACAGTTTCAATCAATACCCATTTATTGCTGCTTTTTTTAACACACAGTCACAGACCATTCCTTTTCTCTTTATTGCTGCTTTTTTTAACACAGTTTCAATCAATACCCATGCACACAGTCACAGACCATTCCTTTTCTCTTTATTGCTGCTTTTTTTAACACAGTTTCAATCAATACCCATGCACACAGTCACAGACCATTCCTTTTCTCTTTATTGCTGCTTTTTTTAACAGTTACAATCAATACCCATGCACACAGTCACAGACACAGTTTTTTTTTAACAATCAATCAATGCCCATGCACACAGTCACAGACCATTCCATTTCTCTTTATTGCTGCTTTTTTTAACACAGTTACAATCAATACCCATGCACACAGTCACAGACCATTCCATTTCTCTTTATTGCTGCTTTTTTTAACACAGCTTCAATCAACACCCATGCACACAGTCACAGGGTAACAGGCTTTGTTTTAGTGCGATTCACCCAAATTCACTATATACGGTTATCTCAGGGTGAACTAAGACCAAACAGCAAGCTGAAAGAGAAGTGAAAAAAAGGAAAGGAAAGAAGCAGAACCTACCAGAACTTGCTGATCCCACACCACAATCATATTCATATGACATATCATTCAAACTGCCACACCTTACAACAACAGATGCAGCAAAAAGGTGCTCTGATTTGAGGAAGTAAGAGTCCATTTTTTATCATTAAATTGCCACGAATGTGGGTTTTTTCAGTAGTGACCACATGATTCAGTAAGAAAAATGGAAAACTATAAAACTGTCTAAAAGTGGAATACCGTTGCCTCCAACTATCTGCGTGTCTGGAAAGTTCTGTTTATCCACCTGATCATGTTGATCTGATAAACAGAGTTGCCTTGTGAAGAATCCTGAGGAAAAAAAAAAAATGAAAATGAACTTTTTTTTGTTTTTCTTAACTACTTGCTAATTACGCCAATGTTTGTCTCACTGGGAAATTACCCAGTACACCATATGCAGTGATCTGAGTGTGAACTAAGAGGAATTAACAACATGAGACGTACATGCAAAAGTGAAAGGAAAGAAGTGGGACCTTCCAGCAACACCCTATAACCATTCACAATTACACCCATAACAACAATCACAGAGAGATGGATAATGATGACTCCCTTGATTCTTGACATAATAAAAACACTGCATGAAAAGACAAAGGAATTTAACTAGATCCCTATTGATTTTGCACAAATTGATAAAAACTTTAAAAACATTAGATGAAATTTGAGTTATTTAAAGTCAGAATATCAAGTAGACGGCCATATGAGAGATGTCATACTATCAAAAAGGAGGAAAATTAACGCATTCCCTCAGTCCCCATTTGCAAAAACCCAACTGACAGAAGTGGGGGAACAATTCTAATGATGTGAACAGTGAAGTGAGGAGAACCTAACATGAATGATTTCTTCGGATCCGAGGCAGATTATCATCACTGGTTCTTACCAACACAAGGAAGTCTGCCCCTGCCTGCACCAACATCTGTATTCTGGTTTTGTCATCTTCACGGGTGCTGACAGCCGCCCAACAATCAGCTGTTTCCTGGGAAGATTAAACAAATGAAGCCATTGACAAAACAGACGAGAAGCTTTTGCACCAAATTGGGGGAGAGATCAATAAGACGACGATTGCGACAACTTTATGGTAAACAAGAAAATAAATGGGAGAAACACAGAATACAAGACAAGTGATGAAGAATAAAATAAATAGTCACACAATTATGGTATTAACAATTCTAGAAATAGTTATGACATATATAGTAATATGAATGACTAGTTCAATCTTGCTAATAAAGTGTGTTTAAAAACTATAAATCAATATGAAACACATACAAAACATACATTCCTATGAACTCTTACATGTTTTGAGTAATCTTTTTTAAAAGAATAAAACTATAACTTACGGTATTTAAAGTCAATAAAATATATTAAACAAAAAATATCAAGCAGCAAAACAAAGAAAAAAGGAAAGGCCAATCCACAGCTTACTTTTCGTCTTTTGAAGCAAGTGGAAACTCCGATTCTTTTTCATGTCCGTGCGAGCTATTAAAGAAACCAGCTGACCTTCCTCATTGACGATTGGGAGTTTGCCTTTTTAGAAAAAAAGACCAAAAAAAATAGAATCGTTGGCCTGCCTTTAACCTCAGTGTGTGATACTTTGCACTAAGAAATTAAATAATTATCAACTCACACAATGTAATACATTGTCTCATAAAATAAGTTCAAGGAACAGTGAACGCAAAACATTTGACACTTGTGTAAGGACAGTACCATGACTGTTGTAGACTCCCAAAACATAACTAGGTTTAACTTAAACAATTTCTTTTCACCAAACACCAATATTATAATGAGTTTTCCACAACCCTTTCAACCACAGCCAGCGTCAAAGCATGGCTTCAAAGTATGGCAAGAAGCCACCAAAGAAAAAATGAACCAAATTGAAAATGTTTCCTTTTCTGCTGTCAGGAGCATGACGGTGCCTCTCATCTTTGGATAAAATCTTTTCAGAAAAAGGCGGAGAACCCATGACACCAATCCCTGCTGATTCCCTCTAAGAATTTCCCAACGCTGTTATAGCTGTCAAATCTAAAACTCTCAATCAAACCCCATGGAAGCAAGTAACTGTCCAAATCTAAAACTCCCAATCAAACCCCATGGAAGCAAAGGACAGAAATTTATACAAACCAGAAACAATGAACATTTTTGAACATTTCACATCTGGTCTCTCTATGTCGATCGCAACACATGGCTAAATCCGTTCCCAGTAAGACCCAAGATTTTTCATTCCTGAACTGACAGTAGTGACAGCTTTCACGATAAAAACGGACACAGAAATTTATAAATGTGTGGCAAAATCAATCTTTGGTGTACAGTTGCTAGACCAACCTGACCAAGAATCAAGGCATACTTTTGAAAAAGGGAAAACAAAATATAGAAGTAATTATTCCATCAACATCAAAATCAATAAAAACAATAAACAAATATGAACCCGATACAAATTTGAGACATGAGTGAAGTCTACAGTATCAAATAAGAGTTGCACATTAAAGGTTAGAGGAGGATTTACTTCTTTCACTGTCCATCATATGCAGTGATCTCAGGAGGAATTAAGAGAAAACAGCAAAGACAAAAAGACAGAAAAGTGAAAAAGAAAGAAGACAAGCTTCCAGCAGCATCTGCCTCTGCCTACCAGCCAAGACAGCATCTGCCTACCAGCCAAGACAGCATCTGCCTACCAGTCAAGACAGCATCTGCCTACCAGCCAAGACAGCATCTGCCTACCAGCCAAGATTAGGGGAGGCAACTGATGAAAATACACTGATGTAGGAAGAGGCTTATACAACAAAGATGTCAAGGGAACCCCTATGTACAACATGCAGAGTAGATACCAACCGCCTGCTTATTAAACAATACAAAGATTTCATTTGTTTCCTTGAAATTTACCGTGTCCACAATTGCGGTGATGGTGATCTCAGGGTGAATTAAAGGAAACAGCAAGATGAAAAATAGGTGTAAAGATTAGTGAAAGGAAAGACGTAGGACCTACCAGTATCTCCTTCCAACTACCCCCACTAAAAAGATGACGATTAACATCTAGTTATTCACAAGGAAATGAAATGCACTGGTTGGATGATCAAATAACTTATGTCTTACTGACAGAGAGCGTGCAATTATAAGAAAGACACAGGCCGATGCAATCTCACCGTAAGAACAAGAATTGTGAGATTTAAAACAGAAAATGTTATCTGCAAAGAGTTCCAACATCATGAACAAAATAATACAAGATCTCTCTGTCTCCTTTTCGATTTATCTTTGTTAAAGTTTGAGAAATTTGTTATCATTGGCTGATTGGAAACAATCTGTACTGGTATCCATGTAACTTACATGAAATTGTTATCATTGGCTGATTGGAAACAATCTGTACTGGTATTCATGTAACTTACATGAAATTGTTATCATTGGCTGATTGGAAACAATCTGTACTGGTATCCATGTAACTTACATGAAATTGTTATCATTGGCTGATTGGAAACAATCTGTACTGGTATCCATGTAACTTACATGAAATTGTTATCATTGGAAACAATGATTGAAACAATCTGTACTGGTATCCATGTAACTTACATGAAATTGTTATTGTACTGGTATTCATATCATTGGCTGATTGGAAACAATCTGTACTGGTATTCATGTATCTTGCCTGAAATTGTTATCATTGACTGATTGGAAACAATATCATTGTAACTGATTTGTTATCAACAATCTGTACTGGTATTCACGTAACTTACATGAAATTGCTATCATTGGTAACAATCTGTACATGAAATTGTTATCATTGACTGATTGGAAACAATATGTACTGGTATCCATGTAACTTACATGAAATTGTTATCATTGGCTGATTGGAAACAATCTGTACTGGTATCCATGTAACTTACATGAAATTGCTATCATTGATTGGAATTGTTATTCATTATCTTGCCTGAAATTGTTATCATTGATGATTGGAAACAATCTGTACTGGTATCCATGTAACTTACATGAAATTGTTATCATTCGCTGAAATCTGTTATCCATTAACTTACATGAAATTGTTGTCATTGGCTGATTGAAACAATCTGTACTGGTATCCATGTAACTTACATGAAATTGTTATCATTCGTATTGGACACTGTACTGGTATCTTGCCTGATTGTCATCATTGGCTGATTGGAAACAATCTGTACTGGTATCCATGTAACTTACATGAAATTTTATGATTGGCTGATTGGAAACAATCTGTACTGAGTATTCATGTAACTTACCTTTTTTACTTTTCTGAAGTATCAAATTTGCCTCTTTGAGTGTTATGCCAGCTTTGGCCACCACAGAGTTGCTCTACGGGTGTCATTACCTGCACACACAAAGTGAGGAAGAGGAAATGTTACTTTTAAACTCTACATTATGAAGCTATTGTTAAATTTTAAGCTAGAGTATCATCTAGACAAAACGAAAGCTTTTAAAATCTTTTCTTTATCATGCTCAGATGTCTATTTGTTATAGACATTTAAAAAAATCTAGTGGAAAACATGCAGACCTGAAAAGACAAAGAAAGTTCCCACAAGAAAGTCCCTTTCACAATCTGTACTTCAAATAGTACTGATGATAAGAACAGTCTTGTTTCATCGAAATTTACACCATTCACCTTATGCGGTGATCTTAGGGTCAATTGAGAAGAAACAGAAAGGTGAAAGACATGAGAAAGAGTAAAGGAAAAGAAGAAAAACTGACCAATAGCATCTACCAACCACCCGCCGCTATCAAAAACTAAAGGCGACTCTATTCTCAACATAAGAACAAAATAAAAAAGCCAAATGTTAAGCAGTCAGACCTTCCATTCACCCTTGACAAAATCACCTGAAAAATCTATCGGACCATATGTTATGCAATATTATACAAAACACACACCGTTACATAATTATGTTACATGACAACATGTGTGAGTTATCTCCTTTACGGGCATGATTCACAAAGGGTGTGGAGGTCAGTTGGACTTGTTTGTTGTTTTATTGAAGTTTACCCCCTCTCATACATACTTTGATCTCAGGTGAAAGTAAACAGCAATATTAAAGATTAGATAAAAGAGGAGAAGGAAAGATGAAGAACCTACCAGCACCACCCGCTATCCACCCAAGTTGGAATTGAGTCTCGGATATGAAAAGAAAAGCTCAAATCAAAGCAGCTTCACTTCATTAATTCAAGTCAAGCCCAAAAACTTTCTACCAAGCATATGTGACTAGCCCTAAAGTAATAACATGCGACCGTGAAAAAAAATCAATACTCATGTAGTATTGTAACCCACGTGTAGTAGTGTATGTATCGTAATATTGACACAGTACTACCTACGGGTGCCTGCGTTGATCAGGATGTTGTATAGCAATCTTGCATTGTAGACCCTATGCGAGAGTGTATATTTATATGTATGTATGTGTGTGTGTGAGAGAGAGAGAGAGAGAGAGAGAGAGAGAGAGAGAGAGAGAGAGAGAGAGAGAGATTGCGTCTTTCTTATAAGCAGGAGCAGAAGTGTCCTGCCTGTATGGGCTTTAACCAACCGATTTGAAAAAGACAAAACCAATCGTAAGATAGTAATTGAGGCACAATTCTAGAAAACAACAAAAAAGCGCACGATTAAACTTGGAATCTTGAATGTTAAAGGTATATAGATGTACTACTCCTACTACCAGTACCACTACTACTATTACTAGGCTTACCACACCAGTATTACTAATTTTAATGTCTCTCTCTCGTTAAACGGCGATAAATGATACCATGATGACTCTCTCTCTCTATTTGGGATATTCGTTCTAATTAGACTTAGACCCTATGTTTTCCCAGGCGGCTGGTGCTTGTGTGTATATAAAAATGAGACAAAAACACGGAGGAACTCATCTGTACCAAAAAAAACACGGAAATCCCCATCCCTGTCCCATACGGGTTACGACAATGGCCGATGGCTATACTATTCAGCCAATGAAATTAGGATAGGCCTGCAGGCAACAGGTAAGTGGTAAGTCCGGTCGAAACGGTGTCGGCTCAGGCCTTGCTTCGAACGACCGGTGACACGTCATTTTTCACTGAAACATCGACTATTTAAAAAATCTCGGAAGTCTCATCTAAAAATCCTGGAGGTCATTTCAACGTGTCAAAAAACCCTGAAATCCGGGAAAAACCGGAAAATCCCCATCCCTGAAATATGATGACTGGAACATTGCCTGAATCTCAAACGGAAGTTCCAACGCCGGAAATCGAAAATTTAAAACTCATTTCTTCCGACATTCGCATCACAAATGTCAGAAAATATTATTTTCTTCGTTCAGTGGAAAAATATCGACAAATGATCAAATTGCCAGCATTCCGCCTAAAGGCGGAGAAATGGAAGGTCGGAGCAGTGTATAAATGTAAACCTACGTCCTCCAAACTGGTAGAATAATCACTGATGGACAGGAAGTCAAAATCTCGCTGTGTGACCAGACCAACAAGCTGTCCACCCATGTGCCCGTTGTCGGTGACAGGGATGCCAGAAAAACCATAATGTCTTTTGGCCTGAAAAACGTCCGCTACTGTGTGTTTCCGAGACATGACAATTGGGTCCAAGATAAAGCCTTGTTCATATTTCTGTGGAAATTATAACATGAAGCAAAAACATAAACGACAGGCTTTAATTGCAAAAATCTTCAAGTTTTTGGCTGCGGCATGTTTTTTAATTTGTTTCTTCATTTTTATTCTAACTTTTGTCTGACTTTTACTTCAAACAAAAGGAGAAAAATCTTTTCACTTAATTTATCATCAAATGGACTTGAGTGAGAGACACAAAATTTATAAATGCATTTAGGAAATTTGACCTATAATACTATTTTAACGAAGAGAATTAAAGAAAAAGCTATTTCACCTTCACTTTGCGCACTTCATTGGCTTGAAATTCAGGTGTGCAATTATGATGGATAACTCCTACCCCTCCACAAAGCTGAAAAAGGAGGGAAACACATAAAAGTTCTAATTGTTAAAGCAATCAGAGTTATTGGCATCTTTTGTTACTTGCACATGATATGAAATAGACATATGAATACTAGTCATAATAATCAGGCTGTGGTTGTTATGCTGTCATTAGCTTCTCAAGCTAATTGAATAAAGAAAATAGCTAAAAAGGGGGGGGAGTGACATGAATAACAAAACACTAAAAACTTTGGAATCAAAGGAATTCTCATGCCCGTCCTTTGAGTTGCATAGAACTGATTCTGGAATCAATTTCAAGAGAAGTTGTAAAAGTAATGAAATGTTACTTTTTTTTCATGCAAAGCAATCAAAACTTTGTCACTGTGAAAATGTTACTTTTCTTTCATGCAAAGCAATCAAAACTTTGTCATTGTGAAAATGTTACTTTTCTTTCATGCAAAGCAATCAAAACTTTGTCATTGTGAAAATGTTACTTTTCTTTCATGTAAAGCAATCAAAACTTTGTCATTCTGAAAATGTTCTACACTGTCACTGGAGTTTGCACCAGGAAGAATTCAGGAATTCACATTTGCCCACCGTCAATTGTCAGTCTCATACAGTACTACCACACATTAACCAAAGCGTTGATGACAGTGATGTTCTTAAGAAACTTTTCTCAACATAAATCTTAACCAACAGCCGGTAATAATACAAAATGGGAATATATAGTTTTTAAATTCATAATAATAACTAACAAAAAATGTCCAGCTGCCTTTTGAGATTTGTAACATTTAGCTCAATTGAGGAATTCATTTTAATGGGAAAACGTACTGCCATGCCTATAGCCATATGAGATTCAGTAACCGTGTCCATGGGAGATGAGACAAAGGCGCTTTCAAACTGATGTTCTTTGTCAAAGCCGATGTTAGTTCCTGAATGAAAGAAACAAGAAAATTTGAGAAAAAAGGAAAGAAAAACTTCAAATCTAAGCAAAACATGAATAACTCTGTTTTCTCTCTCTTTATACAGCTAACATGATATATCACACCAATACGTCCCTAACGGCACCAGTAAAGAAATAAAATTCAACGTCACGTGAAAAGTTTTAAAGAGACAATATATAATATATATATCAAATCGTACAATTATAACACATAGATCAGTTCTTGCAAAGAATTATTCATCTTATAAAAGAAAATTATTGACTATAGCTGCATCATTAGCAAATATACAACAAACACTGACATAGTAGCACTCCTTAGGGATAAACACATCAGACGTTACCCTCCACCCGAGATATGTCCGTTTTAAAAATGGAAAATAGAGCATTTTATAAGCAAAACATGTTGAAACATCAAAGCCAAACAGCTATTTTTTTTATTAAACTTTGTTGAAAAACAAGAACAGGAAACCTACCACATCTTCAGGTCTGAAATCAATAAAGCCTGGCAGAATCAGGAAGTCACTGTAGGACACAGAAAAAGCAAAAGTTATTCAATGTGATTGGTTCCAATCATCTCTATAGTTATTCAATGTCATTGGTGACATGTTTCAATATCCAGTCTTCACATGCCGTTTAAAACTTCCCTGAGTAAACAGCAATACTGTCGTTAAGACTCAAGAGTTGATGCCACATTTATATATATCTTATTTGTCCCCTTTCATGTTTGTTCTAGAATAATAGTTTTTCTCAAGTAGTCTTCTTGTCATACAGCTTTATAAAAATCTATTTGCATATTTTGCAGTCAAATAACCAGTGTTCTAATTGACCCTCATTTAAACACTGTGCTTTGGATGATAAATTTGGGCTAAATAAATAAAGAATATAATATTCTTTATATAGAAAAGTCCAATTTGGCATTTCAGTTAAGTTTAAAACTGATTGTGTTCAGTCCATTACAATTAAAACCTATCAATGTCTTAGTATAGATTGGTGGTTCTTTTCGTAGTCTAGAGGTACGGATCCTTGCAAGTCTTATAAAGCACTCACCTTTATCATTATTGGAAGAATAAAATGTAACACACAATAGTTTGTGTATCTTGACCTCCTTTGATTCACCGAACCCACATTAAGAACCACTAGTATAGGTGTTTAGAATAAAATTGTATGTAAAGAGCAAACAGGACAAAGTTTAAAATGGGCAGAATAGTGGTGGATTGGCAAACAGTCAAACAACTAATACATGTTTTAGCTTACTTATACGTGAGGCCATCTCCAGAGCCAAACAACTGTGCACCTGTCAAGCCATCATCAGGCACATAGCCAGTGCCACCCGTGATTAGAAAATCTGCCATACTGTAGAACAGACAATAAGAAGCACTTAATAATATGATTGAGATCAGTAAACAAGATCAGATTCTAAATCAAACAGATTTTTACTTACAATCTGAATCAATATTACTTAAAAAGCTAAAAAAAAATACACAAAGCAGATTCTCATATTTAAGAAAAATAGCCCAAAATATTTGTTTAAAATGTCTACAGTACAGGAAACAAAATCAAACCCATCTCCACTCTAAATATACACATGATGCCAAAAATTGAAGAAGGAAGGGTTTCCATGGGATACCACCCAAGGGCCAAAATAAAGAGGGTTTACTTTATAAAAAGTTGGGGTTCGGTAAAGAAAGAAAGTAAAATAAAGAGGTAGTGGGAGGAGCTACCTTCAATGTGGGTCAATCAGAGACTGTGACACTATAGCGACAACAGATGGGACTGTACACTGATTGGTGAATACGGAGCAGTTCAAAAGTGACAACGACAAGGGACTGGATCAAGACTTTATCATAAATCAGACTGAGACCACTGAGACAGTAGCATTGGACTATCGAGACATGTGCGGGTGTCTCATTTGTATGCGAGCATTTTTTCGTAAACCATTTCATGTTATTTAATTTGCATAATATAAGTTTGTGCATATTGATTGATTGACATTGTGTAAAACGACATAAATTGTTGGAACCATGTGCATGTTTATGTATGTGTGGGACAATTTACTTAATAACTTATACAGAAAAGAAGACCAATGGCTAAATTTTGTTTTTTAAATGAAGAAAAAGTCCCACAAACGGAAAGTTTTTGTGTTCTTTCCCTTAGAAATTCATGGGTCCCTATCATGTGTGTGTAGTCTAATTAAAGTAACAAGTTTATAAAAATTGTTATGGATAATGTGAGTATATATACGAAAAAGTTTATCAACCATCCTTGACCCTGACACATTTATAAGCTCTCCCTGAATGACCCCCCCCCCATCCGAGGCAAGCATAGGTCCACGGGGGAAACACACAGCAAGAGCTTTGAAATGTCATTAGGCATTTCCTTTTGCTAGGCAGTCCCGTAGAGTTTAAGCAGGGAAAAAATCCTAAATGTGTGGAGGCTCTAGGCTCGACTCAGTATTTCTCTCTATGGATTGTCTAAAAAAAAGTTTTCTATTGCAATGTGCAAGAATAATAGTAAAGATGGTTTGATAAGTAGGCCCTATCATCTATATTTTTATATTGAATTAAAGCTACCAGCGAAAAAATAAACGGTAGGCCTACCCCGATCATGGAAGTCCTACCTTCAAGAAAATGAAGAATTTACTAGATTAGTAATACTAGATCTAGTAATAGTAACACTAACAGGGCCTACTGACTTTTTACACTACATTCTACACTTGATACTGGCTGATAGTAATACTCTTACCATCTGCCTCTCTACCCCTTACCATCCGCATGCTTGGGAGTCTTTAGCGTCAAAAATAAAAATTTTAATGTGTTTCTAAGCATGTTAGAGTTGCTTAGATTAGATCTAGTTACTTGTAGATCTCTAGATCTAATCTAGATTCTAGTTCTAAGAGAAACTTCATGTTCCATTGAAGAAGCTTTTTAATTGGTCTGTAAGGTACTCACCTCTTACTCATCATACCTTAGTAAATTACACAAGGCCAGATACCCTGGATATGGGTTTCAAGCCTAGAAGTAGAAGAACTTTTACTCTTGTAAATAACTATGATAAATAGGCTAAGTTCAGATTTAGATATAAATAGAAGCACTGTTGATTGGCTTACTCATTACATGAGTCATAAAACAATGTGCGCACCTGAGTAATTTAACAAGAATCACAATACGCCCCCTGCACTCTCACTGACAAGTACCCTCCATTTCACCACTCTTTGGCTTAGGCCTAGAATCCAGATCTAGATTAGATGACCAACTACATCTGGATCAGTTCTAGGTATGATCTAGAAACGCTGAGTAACATCTAATCCACGTTTTTTTTTTAAACAGCACACAATCTCTTAAACAGAATGGGATTTAAATTTAAATCTTACCCTGAAGAGTCGCTTGGATATAGGAGCAAACTCACAACGTGCTAGTATTGTGTGCGAAACACAGAAACACGCTGCTAAGTTTTTGGCGTAACAAAATCGATTATGTATTAAATGAGTTGCTCTCATAGCAAAGCGATACTATACATTTCAATATACTCCTCTCTCTCTCTCTCTCTCTCTCTCTCTCTCTCTCTCTCTCTCAAATGGATATCTTCTGTGAGAGGACTCCACATGTAAACTAGGCCTCTCAAACAAAAGGGTGTGGGTTCGTGCCCCCTTGTCCAGGAGGTTCTCTGCAGATCAAATTTTGGAGGTTATCTTTACAGGGTAGTCCAGCTGTACACTTTGGAGGGCGTCGTAGGTTTTAAATATTTTCAAGCTTGATAAAGTTTTCTATGAAAGTGTAGAAGAAAGGAAATAAGAATGGAACACAGATCATCTAGGTAAACTACTTGTTTTATGCAACAAGTCTCAAAATGCAAAAGGGTGTGATCTCTCAACAGGTTCCGCACCGTTTTCATATTCTGACCCCGAGAGCATGAATTTAAGGAAGTAGTCGATTATTATATTAGGGTGGGATACAAATACTGATTTTCAATTTCCCTGAATTCCATGTGCAG
>JAXRKP010000596.1:165000-185000 GCA_037039925.1 Doris montereyensis | reverse complement strand
ATAACCGAATTGATGAATAAATGGGTAACCGAATTGATGAATGGATGGATAACCGAATTGATGAATGGATGGATAACCGAATTGATGAATGGATAGATAAAACCGAATTGATGAATGGATGGATAACTGAATTGATGAATGGATGGATAACCCAATTGATGAATGGAGGGATAACCGAATTAATGGATGGATAGCTAACTAAATTGATGGATGGATAGATAACCAAATTGATGAATGGGTGGATAACCAAATTGATGAATGGATGGATAACCGAATCGATGAATGGATGGATTAGCAAATTGATGAATGGATGGATAACCGAATTGATGGATTGATGGATAACGTTCCCTCAATTGATCTTAATTATTGATATCCTTGATGCTACAAGAGCAGCAGGGCAGGCTTTTATGTTTTTGCAATGATGATAATGATGACAGAGTCTAGAAGACCAAGAGGGCAGGCCTTTGTGTTTTTGCAATAATGATAATGATGACAGAGTCTAGAAGACCAAGAGGGCAGGCCTTTATGTTTTTGCAATAATGATAATGATGACAGAGTCTAGAAGACCAAGAGGGCAGGCCTTTATGTTTTTGCAATAATGATAATGATGACAGAGTCTAGAAGACCAAGAGGGCAGGCCTTTATGTTTTTGCAATAATGATAATGATGACAGAGTCTAGAAGACCAAGAGGGCAGGCCTTTATGTTTTTGCAATAATGATAATGATGACAGAGTCTAAATGATGATAGAGTCTAGAATAGCAGTAGGGCAGGCCTTTATGTCTTTGCCATGATGATAATGATGACAGAGTGCCATCTCAAGGTCGGAGGTCGACGTGATAACCACATCCCTCCATAATGATTCCTCTCCTCATTATTACTTTCCCATTTTGAAACATAAGACTTTCTTCCAAACTTTACATCCCATTTTCAAAACATAAGACTTTCTTCAAACTTAACATCCCATTTTCAAACATAAGACTTTCTTCCAAACTTTACATCCCATTTTCAAAACATAAGACTTTCTTCCAAACTTTACATCCCCATTTTCAAACATAAGATTTTCTTCCATTTTTTTTCAAAACATAAGACTTTCTTCCAAACCTTACATCCCATTTTTTTTAAAAGACAAGACGTTCTTCTTTCAGGTATTGTCAGAGAAACAGAGGACACCCAAGAGACAACATGGCGTAGAATAGTGGAGCAAGAAGGGGACGGGGACGGATGGTGATATTCCTACATGTTGACGAATCTGTCTCATTTGATACATCTTTTCTATTTATCGTATTTCACTCATTTTTGCTGAATATTTTCCCTATTCCAAAAGCAGTCATTTTATATTCACTGGTGTTATTCATTATGCACATTTTGTTTGCAAGGTCACATGATTCAAATCATTGTACTCTTTATACGTTTTGGGGTGGGTGGAGGGGTATACTGGGTACGCGAGGGTATACTGGGTAAGTAAGGGGTATACTGGGTAGGGAAGGGGTATACTGGGTAGGGAAGGGGCATACTCCGTAGGGAAGGGGCATACTGGGTAGGGAAGGGCATACTCGGTAGGGCAGGGGTATACTGGGTAGGGAAGGGGTATACTGGGTAGGGAAGGGGTATACTGGGTAGGGGAAGGGGTATACTCCGTAGGGAATGGGGTATACTGGGTAAGGAAGGGGCATACTGGGTAGGGAAGGGGCATACTGGGTAGGGAAGGGGTATACTGGGTAGGGAAGGGGTATACTCCGTAGGGAAGGGGTATACTGGGTAGGGAAGGGTATACTGGGTAGGGAAGGGGTATACTGGGTAGGGAAGGGGTATACTGGGTAGGTAAGGGTATACTGGGTAGGGAAGGGGTATACTGGGTAGGGAAGGGGTATATTCCGTAGGGAATGGGGTATACTCCGTAGGGAAGGGGCATACTGGGTAGGGAAGGGTATACTGGGTAAAGGGGTATACTGGGTAGGAAGGGGCATACTGGGTAGGGAAGGGCATACTGGGTAGGGAAGGGGTATACTGGGTAGGGAAGGGCATACTCGGTAGGGAAGGGGTATACTGGGTAGGGAAGGGGCATACTGGGTAGGGAAGGGGCATACTGGGTAGGAAAGGGGTATACTGGGTAGGGAAGGGGCATACTCCGTAGGGAAGGGGCATACTGGGTAGGGAATGGGTATACTGGGTAGGGAAGGGGTATACTGGGTAGGGAAGGGTATACTGGGTAGGGAATGGGTATACTGGGTAGGGAAGGGTATACTGGGTAGGGAATGGGTATACTGGGTAGGGAAGGGTATACTGGGTAGGGAAGGGGCATACTCGGTAGGGAAGGGCATACTCGGTAGGGAAGGTGTATATTGGGTAGGGAATGGGTATACTGGGTAGGAAGGGGCATACTCCGTAGGGAAGGGGCATACTGGGTAGGGAAGGGGCATACTCGGTAGGGCAGGGGTATACTCGGTAGGGAAGGGGTATACTGGGTAGGGAAAGGGTATACTCAGTAGGAAGGGTATACTGGGTAGGGAAGGGTATACTGGGTAGGGAAGGGGTATACTCGGTAGGGAAGGGGTATACTGGGTAGGTAAGGGGCATACTCGGTAGGGAAGGGGTATACTGGGTAGGGAAGGGGTATACTGGGTAGGGAAGGGCATACTCGGTAGGGAAGGGGTATACTGGGTAGGGAAGGGGCATACTCGGTAGGGAAGGGGTATACTGGGTAGGGAAGGGGTATACTGGGTAATCCAAAGGCAAGGTGTCAGTTGAGAACTCAAAGGTCGTGGGTTCATGTTGAAAAATTAAAAAAATACTTTTTTCAATCTACCCCCCACCTCCCTGGGCCAGGTAGGTGGATCGACACCTAGTCTCATGGGAGACGGACGATAAAAAAAGGAAAAAGGGAAGTCAGGTGTGCAGTTAACAACACTCTGTGTACGGGCATGTTCTAAATCCATCGGCTGTTTACAAGGCAGTCCGGTCAAAATTAAAAATCCTACCAAAACTCCCGAAATCACCTTAGTGGTGGATATGGGTAAATCAAATCAAATCACACCTTACTGGTGGATATGGGTAAATCAAATCAAATCAAATCAAATCACACCTTAGGGGTGGATATGGATTAAATCAAATCAAATTACACTTAGTGATGGATATGGGTAAATCAAATTAAATCACACCTTAGGCCTGGATATGGGTAAATCAAATCAAAAATCACACCTTAGGCTGGATATGGGTAAATCAAATCAAATTACACCTTAGTGGTGGATATGGGTAAATCAAATTAAATCAAATCAAATTACACCTTAGTGGTGGATATGGGTAAATCAAAATAAAACAAATCAAATCACACATTAGTCCTGGATATGGGTAAATCAAATTAAATCACACCTTAGTGGTAGATATGGGTAAATTAAATTAAATCAAATCACACCTTAATCCTGGACATGGGTAAATCAAATTAAATTACACATTAGTGGTGGATGTGGGTAAATCAAATCAAATCACACCTTAGTCCTGGATATGGGTAAATCAAATCAAATCACACCTTAGTGGTGGATATGGGTAAATCAAATTAAATCAAATCACCCTTAGTGGTGGATATGAGTAAATCAAATTACACCTTAGTGGTGGATCAAATCAAATCACACCTTAGTGGTGGATATGAGTAAATCAAATTAAATCACACCTTAGTGGTGGATGATGGTAAATCAAATCCAATCACCTTAGGGTGGATATGGGTAAATCAAATTAAATCACACCTTAGTGGTGGATATGGGTAAATCAAATCAAATTACATCTTAGTGGTGGATATGGGTGAATCAAATTAAATCACACCTTAGTCCTGGATATGAGTATATCAAATTAAATCACACCTTAGTCCTGGATGTGAGTAAATCAAATTAAATCACACCTTAGTGGTGGATATGGGTAAATCAAATCAAATCACACCTTAGTGGTGGATGTGAGTAAATCAAATCAAATCACACCTTAGTGGTGGATGTGAGTAAATCAAATCAAATCACACCTTAGTGGTGGATGTGGGTAAATCAAATCAAATCACACCTTAGTGGTGGATGATGGTAAATCAAATTAAATCACACCTTAGTGGTGGATATGGGTGAATCAAATTAAATCACACCTTAGTCCTGGATGTGGGTAAATCAAATTAAATCACACCTTAGTGGTGGATATGGGTAAATCAAATCAAATCACACCTTAGTGGTGGATGATGGGTAAATCAAATTAAATCACACCTTAGTGGTGGATATGGGTAAATCAAATTAAATCACACTTAGTCCTGGATGTGAGTAAATCAAATAAAATCACACCTTAGTCCTGGATATGAGTAAATCAAATCAAATAACACCTTAGTCAGGATGTGAGTAAATCAAATCAAATCACACCTTAGTGGTGGATATGGGTAAATCAAATCAAATCACACCTTAGTGGTGGATGTGAGTAAATCAAATCAAATCACACCTTAGTTGTGGATATGGGTAAATCAAATCAAATAACACCTTAGTGGTGGATATGGAGTAAATCAAATCAAATCACACCTTAGTGGTGGATATGGGTGAATCAAATTAAATCACACTTAGTGGTGGATGTGGGTAAATGAAATTAACCTTGATATCAAATCGTCACAGTATCTTTAATGGTGACTTAGCCCATCATCTCTGATTTCAGTCTCACTCTTATTTAATGGAGAAAATAAAATGTTAGCAGAAGTAGAAGAGATAATGTTAAAGACAAACCTGCGTTGCCTCCAGAAGGAATGGACATCATGGCTGAGGTTGGGAGTACAACCTGTCACTGTCACACCAACACTGGTTACACAATGATTGTCCACTAGTCCAATCCTTTCTTTTTATTCAAACCTTTCACACAAGAGAGCAACTTTTCCAAGGAATAAATTTGATGTGACTCATGTCAACAACAAACAAATGCACTAAGTTAACTCGCAGAAATTGTTTCTACGTGGACGTGATACATGCATCGATAAGACAATCATTTCTCAGAAACTAGTGAATACACAAGAAATGACAAATGTCCAACTCTATCGTAGTGTGTGTGTGTGTGTGTGTGTGTGTGTGTGTGTGTGTGTGCGGACAACATCAAAGAAACACAGATAACGAAAAAGGTATTTCTGGGAAAACAGCTTGAGCTTTGCTTAAGCAAAAATTAATCCTTTAGGTTTTTCCATATTACGTATTAAGACGCGTTCAATATTGATCTAAGACTTTTTTTTTGTAAAATAAATAAATTAATGTAATCACTATGGTAAGACATAATGTTATTGTCATGTCTATTTGCCTATGGTAAGACATAATGTTATTGTCATGTCCATCTGCCTATGGTAAGACATAATGTTATTGTCATGTCCATCTGCCTATGGTAAGACATAATGTTATTGTCATGTCATCTGTCCATCCATGCCTATGGTAAGACATAATGTTATTGTCATGTCCATCTGCCTATGGTAAGACATAATGTTATTGTCATGTCCATCTGCCTATGGTAAGACATAATGTTATTGTCATGTCCATCTGCCTATGGTAAGACATAATGTTATTGTCATGTCCATCTGCCTATGGTAAGACATAATGTTATTGTCATGTCCATTTGCCTATGGTAAGACATAATGTTATTGTCATGTCCATCTGCCTATGGTAAGACATAATGTTATTGTCATGTCCATCTGCCTATGGTAAGACATAATGTTATTGTCATGTCCATCTGCCTATGGTAAGACATAATGTTATTGTCATGTCCATCTGCCTATGGTAAGACATAATGTTATTGTCATGTCCATCTGCCTATGGTAAGACATAATGTTATTGTCATGTCCATCTGCCTATGGTAAGACATAATGTTATTGTCATGTCCATCTGCCTATGGTAAGACATAATGTTATTGTCATGTCCATCTGCCTATGGTAAGACATAATGTTATTGTCATGTCCATCTGCATGTCCATCACCCATTTTTATAATATGGTCTTTTATGATGCGTAAAATCTGATGACACGAAACGCGAGCTGAAAATGGATGTCGAGTCAAGCCTCCACTCGCTGCACCCCCCTCCCCCCCCACCCCATCCCCCGCCCACCCCCAGCACCATAATAGGAAGAAAAAAAAAACGCCAGTGTCTGCACGACATGAAAAACTTCTTACAAATATCGAAAATTGCGAAATAAAATGAATTAACATTAATGTCTTTCATTTGCATACCAGTAAGACATCCGCATTGCTACCAAACCACAGCGATACGTGTCTTGATGACACGTTACTCGTATGACAAAAAAGCGTGTTTAAAAGCCACACACACACACACACACATCCACACCATCCACACACACATCCACACACACACACACACATCCACACAACACACACACACACACAAACACATCCACACACACACACACACATACATCCACACACACACATTTGCATACACACACACACACATCCACACACACACATCCACACACACACACACACACACACACACAGATATCCTTAAGAGAGTATAAAGGAAAGCGACAAAAAAAAAAAAATATGTAATAATAACATAATACTTATACAAAAACAGAATTTCGTCGCTGAAAACAGCTTTTTATCACCAATTATAACAACACAGAATATCATTGACAGAAATCAATTCAATTCAAGGAATAAAGCTAAGAGACCTGAGACAAGGGAGCGCCATAGCACTATTGACAATACCACACACATGTTTACAAATGCTAATACCAGGGATGTAGATCTAAATGGCAAATGAAAGTCTCTGAAATATGAAACTTTCAGACACTGAACACCTCCTGTACCGTATTTAATCTCACGCTTACAATAAAAGCATCATGCTAATTGCTATCTTTCTCAACCTTCCTGATATAACTAGAAAGGAATTTATAATTGCAATCTTAAGTTGACAGCCAGAATTTGTTCTTAGACATAGAACTTAGATCTAGATCAATCATATCTACTGGTGAATCCCGACCATTAATCCTAAACTTTTGACAGGTCATCCCCAATTGATTAAATTGTTTAGATCTACATTCTTGAGCTAGCTTACCTTTAACCTAGATATAGAGTCAGGTTTTTTTTTAAAGATTTGCTTGTTATTATAATAGTTATATAGCAAAATTCTATATCAATTCTGATTCTATTAACTAGGCTACCAAGTAGATCTAGAAATTTAACTCTAGCTCTACTTAAGTTATTGAAGAAAATGGGTGCGACAAATTTTAGATTTAGAAATCTAAATGTAGACTCGTAGTTTCTAGGCCTCTAGAAAGACTTAGATTTAGATATATCTAGATCTTACTAGATTGAATCAAGATCTATCATAAAATAGTCTGTTTGTCTTGAATCTAAATCTAGAAGAATCTAAATCTAGAAGAATCTAAATCTAGAAGAATCTAAATCTAGAAGCATCTAAATCTAGAAGAATCTAGATCTAGATATAAATTAACAACGTGTGCGCTTATTTTCAAGATCTCTCTATCCGACTAGAATCTAGATCTGAATTGCTCTGAAACGCCAAGCAAAAAATAATCTTAATCTGTTTACAAGCTAGATCTATTTATGCGCTGATATACTAACCAAGCTACGGCCTAGGGAAAGTTATGGCCCAGGGCTGTCAAGCCGCCATAATACAAATCTAGATTTAGATCTAGAATCTAGGTCACTTCACTCACGCAGAACGATCGTAATCTTGTCTAGATCTAGATTAGACTATTAAATCACAATAACCCACAAATAGGACTAGATCTATAACATAAAGAAGGTTCCGATTTTTAAATGTGAAATCTTCTCGTGTGAGTAGTAGGGTCTCACGGATCAGAGTGGAAATTGTAGTTTGTCGTGAAAGTGAAGGGTGAAAATGACACAGTGTGCTTCTGCT
Source organism: Doris montereyensis (assembly GCA_037039925.1). Lineage (NCBI taxonomy): Eukaryota > Metazoa > Mollusca > Gastropoda > Nudibranchia > Dorididae > Doris > Doris montereyensis. The sequence goes on along the minus strand of JAXRKP010000596.1, from coordinate 177,109 downwards.
TATGATTAGTATGTTGAAATTCGGCGATGGGCCTGGAGTCGTGAATTTTATCCTGTTGTGCTAAACCATCTCACCTATTCATAACAGCACACATATGCGTATTTTAGTAAAAGGGAAGAAAGGAAACCTCTGAGAAAAATATGTTAAAACTAGAAGACCTCAAATGATCTGAAATCAGAGAAAATCTGAAAAATTTACAGCCCTGTAATACAATCAGTGAGAAAAGAAAATACAAAAGTTCGTAAAAAAACCAACATCATGGACGTCAATAAAAATGCAAAAAGAAGTAGCAATCGTAGAAATTGACGGACGAAAGAGTAATCAACTTCGAGTACCTTCGAACCAGAAAGGAAGCAAATGACAAAACAACACCGGAAACATGGCGGAGATTGGCAACAGCAAAACAACACCAGAAACATGGCGGAGATTGGCAATGACAAAACAACACCAGAAACATGGCGGAGATTGGCAATGACAAAACAACACCAGAAACATGGTGGAGAGTGGCAATGACAAAACAACACCAGAAACATGGCGGAGATTGGCAATGGCAAAACAACACCAGAAACATGGCGGAGATTGGCAATGACAAAACAACACCAGAAATATGGTGGAGATTGGCAATGACAAAACATCACCAGAAACATGACGGAGATTGGCAATGACAAAACATCACCAGAAACATGACGGAGATTGACAAAACATCACCAGAAACATGGCAATTGGCAACAAAACATCACCAGAAACATGACGGAGATTGGCAATGACAAAACATCACCAAAACATGACGGAGATTGGCAATGACAAAACATCACCAGAAACATGACGGAGATTGGCAATGACAAAACATCACCAGAAACATGACGGAGATTGGCAATGACAAAACATCACCAGAAACATGACGGAGATTGGCAATGACAACAGTAAAGCTGAATAAGACGAATGCCATCTCTGGAAAGGTCATGAAACAAAACTTACGACTCCTGAAAATGAACATAACTATGTCCCACTGCAAGCTATGGCTGTGAAGCATAGACAAATATAAGATGAACATGACAGTAATGCAAAAGCGGCTTTGCAATGAAATCTTAAGGGAAACACTGAGAAGAATCAACATGAAAACCCCGATACTCCTTTATAACATCAAGACACAGAAGCTGAACTATTTTGGACATTTCAAACATCATCAGACACTTGAAATAGTTATCGTAGACACAAAAGTTAAGGTACAAGAGTAAGAAGGAAAAGCCCAACTGGATGGAGCCATATATAGAAGGCCGGCTTCGAACCACAACAATAGAGGGATGACGAATGGCAACGGATCGTGAGCTTTCCCGAAAGAAGATTCAGGAAGCAACGTCCGACCTCGGATTAGCAACGGATGATGATGATGATGATGATGATGATGATGATGATGATGATGATGATGACGATGATGATGACGATGATGATGGTGATGATGGTGGTGAGAGAGAGAGAGAGAGAGAGAGAGAGAGAGAGAGAGAGAGAGAGAGAGAGAGAGAGAGAGAGAGAGAGAGAGAGAGAGAAACGTAATTCGGCATGGTAATTCGAGAGCTTCCAAAGTAAAAAAGAAATGCTTCAAACCTAGTGGCCACAAAGCCCGGAACATGTCTGGTTTATTGTAGCGGTACACACAGGAAAAACATGGCGATAATAGAGCAATACATGGCTATGACGATGTTTCCATGGGACCGACGGTCTGTCGTAGGCTTTGTTTCCAGGTCACAGCTGGTACTCAGTTTGGCATGTCAATGGGATAGATACAATGAAAAGCAAAGTCCCATCGTAGGCTTTGGGATAATAAAGTTGGAGTCCACCCCAGCACATTTCCATGGACTCACACGCACACAAACACACACACACACAAACATACATACATACACACAGATAAACAGAGGCATACAATTCCTCGGACAAACAAACAGATAGACAGATAGGGTAATATTACATGGAATGAATTTGAAAGAAAAACACCACAAAGACAAAACAAAACAAGAGCAAGTTATGACTTGTTTTTTTCGATGGGTTGGTGTCGACGAATGCGACCTTTGTACTAGAGATGCCACTATTTAATTGACCTACTCGTTAATACCTACTGCTCTTCCATTGACCTACTGGCTAATACCTACTGCTCTTCCATTGACCTACTCGGTAATACATGCCTCTCTTCCATTGACCTACTCGCGCTGATACCTTCTGCTCTTCCATTAACCAACTCGCTGATATCTTCTGCTCTTCCATTGACCCACTCGCTGATACCTGCCTCTCTTCCATTGACCAATTCGCTGATACCTTCTGCTCTTCGTTTGACTCACTCGCTGATACCTTCTGCTCTTCCATTGACACACACCCTACTGTTCTTCCATTGACCCACTCGCTTACCTACTGTTCTTCCATTGACCCACTCGCTTACCTACTGCTCTTCCAATGACCCACTCGCTTACCTACCTACTGCTCTTCCAATGACCCACTCGCTTACCTACTGCTCTTCCAATGACCCACTCGCTTACCTACTGCTCTTCCAATGACCCACTCGCTTACCTACTGCTCTTCCAATGACCCACTCGCTTACCTACTGCTCTTCCAATGACCCACTCGCTTACCTACTGCTCTTCCAATGACCCACTCGCTTACCTACTGCTCTTCCAATGACCCACTCGCTTACCTACTGCTCTTCCAATGACCCACTCGCTTACCTACTGCTCTTCCAATGACCCACTCGCTTACCTACTGCTCTTCCAATGACCCACTCGCTTACCTACTGCTTTTCCAATGACCCACTCGCTTACCTACTGCTCTTCCATTGACCCGCTCGTTTACCTCCTGCCTTTCCATTGACCCACTCGTTCATACCTGACGCTCTTTTGTTTCTTTAGTCCATTGCCATTTGCACCGTCCATCATATGCATACACATCAGGGACCATGAAAGGGGAGGCGGGGCAGCACGATGAATAAAAGAACCGCAAAAGAGTGACGGGAAAGGAGAAAGATCTACCAGTAGCACTGATCAACGGCCCTCACTAGCTGACGGAAAGGAGAAAGACCTACCAGTAGCATTGATTAACGGCCCTCACTAGCTGACGGAAAGGAGAAAGACCTACCAGTAGCATTGATCAACGGCCCTCACTAGCTGACGGAAATGAGAAAAACCTACCAGTAACACTGACCAACGGCCCTCACTAGCTGACGGAAAGGAAAAAGATCTACCAGTAGCACTGATTAACGGCCCTCACTAGCTGACGGAAAGGAGAAAAGACCTACCAGTAGCACTGATTAACGGCCCTCACTAGCTGACGGAAAGGAAAAAGACCTACCAGTAGCACTGATTAACGGCCCTCACTAGCTGACGGAAAGGAGAAAGACCTACCAGTAGCACTGATCAACGGCCCTCACTAGCTGACGGAAAGGAGAAAGACCTACCAGTAGCATGGATCAACGGCCCTCACTAGCTGCCTTAGGGTCAATGTGCCATTGGCCCAAACACAACCATGTGACATCCACCACCAGCTGATCTATCACATATCGATCCATTGGCGTGCTTGTGTGTATGGATGTGTGTGTGTGTTTGTGTGTGAGTGTGTGTGTGCGTGGATGTGTGTGTGTGTGTGTGTGTGGACGAGTGTTTGTGTGTGCATGTGTGTGTCTGTGGCTGTGAGAGTGTGTGTGTGAATGGGTGTGTGTGTATGTGTGTGGATGTGTGTGTGTGTGTATTTGTATGCGCGTGACTGTCAGTGCGTACACGCCCTAGATCTATAATATCATGTGAGTGCATGCGCGCGCATGAATCGAAGTGTATCTGTTTTCTCACACGCTAAATGGCCGGATATCGACCTCCCGCTCCAACAAAAAATGTCACGACAAGCTGATTTGGGTACACCGTAACCTTTGCCTCAATTTTTTCACTTTTTTTTTCCCTTCCATTGAGGACGCGTTGTGTCTAATTCGACATGTTGTTTTTCTTATTACCATTACTCTTTATTATTTTTATATTATTGTATTTCTACTATCATTATCATCATCATCATCATCATCATCATCCTCATAATAATAATAATAATAATAATAATAATAATAATAATAATAATAATAATAATAATAATAATAATAATAATAATAATAATAATAATAATAATAATAATAATAATAATAATAATAATAATAATAATACAAATAATAATAATAAAAAAGAAAAAAATATTTAAAAATAAAAAAATAATAATCATTATTATTATTAATAGTATTATTATTAGTATTATTATTATCAGCATCAACATCATGTACATCATATGAGTAGTAGTAGTAGTAGTAGTAGTGGTAGCAGCAGTAGTAGCCGTATTAGCGTTTATCTCTAATCTCTTAATCTCAGTGGATGGACGTTTTATGTTGTACAAAACCTGATACATACACTAGATAACTAGTAACTTTTGTTTCGGGCCAGTTGGCTTTTGTTGCTGTTGTTGTTGCCGTTGTTGTGTCTTCCCATACCTCGACTCTTTATAGGGTTTTCATTTTGAATGTGTGAGTGTGTGTATGTGTGTTTGAGCGCACGTGCGCGCGCGTGTGTGTGTGTGTGTGTGTGCGTGTGAATAATACAGTAACGTTGTCGGAGGTAATAAGACACATACACATACACACACCTACATACACATACACACACATACACACACATACACAGATAACACACACATATACATACACACATACACAGACAACACACACGCAAAAACACACATACAGACAACACCTACACGTACACATACATGCCCGAAATGAAGTTTATGAACCAAGACAGGTAGAGAGCTGAGACAGAGTACTGACAATTTCCATGAGAAAAACACAAAGCAAAACTCAAGTTGAAGTAGTACGGGAGTTTTCCCTTTCCACTACAAGCCGGTAGGAAACAATGACACCACCTAATTGAAAGTACAAGCCGATAGGACACAATGACATCACCTAATTGAAAGAACAAGCCGATAGGACACAATGACACTACCTAATTGAAAGTACAAGCCAATAGGACACAATGACATCACCTAATTGAAAGTACAAGCCAATACGACGGAATAACATCACCTAATTGAAAGTACAAGCCAATAGGACACAATAACATCACCTAATTGAAAGTACAAGCCAATAGGACGGAATAACATCACCTAATTGAAAGTACAAGCCGATAGGACACAATGACATCACCTAATTGAAAGTACAAGCCGATAGGACACAATGACACTACCTAATTGAAAGTACAAGCCGATAGGACACATTGACACCACCTAATTGAAAGTACAAGCCAATAGGACACAATGACATCACCTAATTGAAAGTACAAGCCAATAGGACACAATGACACCACCTAATTGAAAGTACAAGCCGATAGGACACATTGACACTACCTAATTGAAAGTACAAGCCGATAGGACACATTGACACCACCTAATTGAAAGTACAAGCCGATAGGACACAATGACACCACCTAATTGAAAGTACAAGCCCATAGGACACAATGACACCACCTAATTGAAAGTACAAGCCCATAGGACACAATGACACCACCTAATTGAAAGTACAAGCCCATAGGACACAATGACATCACCTAATTGAAAGTACAAGCCAATAGACACAATGACATCACCTAATTGAAAGTACAAGCCAATAACACAATGAACAAGCCAATAGGACACAATGACATCACCTAATTGAAAGTACAAGCCAATAGACACAATGACACCACCTAATTGAAAGTTGAAAGTACAAGCCAATCACAATGACACCCCCTAATTGAAAGTACAAGCCAATAGGACACAATGACACCACCTAATTGAAAGTACAAGCCAATAGGACACAATGACATCACCTAATTGAAAGTACAAGCCAATAGGACACAATGACACCACCTAATTGAAAGTACAAGCCAATAGGACACAATGACACCACCTAATTGAAAGTACAAGCCAATAGGACACAATGACACCACCTAATTGAAAGTACAACCACCTAATTGAAAGTACAAGCCAATAGGACACAATGACACCACCTAATTGAAAGTACAAGCCAATAGGACACAATGACATCACCTAATTGAAAGTACAAGCCAATAGGACACAATGACATCACCTAATTGAAAGTACAAGCCAATAGGACACAATGACATCACCTAATTGAAAGTACAAGCCAATAACATAACATCACTAATTGAAAGTATAAGCCAACAGGACACAATGACACCAGCTTATTGAAAGTACAAGCCGATAGGACACAATGACATCACCTAATTGAAAGGACAAGCCAAAAGGACACAATGACATGACCTAATTGAAAGTACAAGCCAATAGGACACAATGACACCACCTAATTGAAAGTACAAGTCGATAGGACACAATGACACCACCTAATTGAAAGTACAAGCCAATAGGACGGAATAACATCACCTAATTGAAAGTACAAGCCAACAGGACACAATGACACCACCTAATTGAAAGTACAAGCCAATAAGGACGGAATAACATCACCTAATTGAAAGTACAAGCCAATAGGACGGAATAACATCACCTAATTGAAAGTACAAGCCAATAGGACGGAATAACATCACCTAATTGAAAGTACAAGCCAATAGGACACAATGTCACCACTGCAACCTGCACTCTCATGTCTATTTATATGCTGGTAAATAAAAACACAGGACAACGACTCGTGTCTATTTATGTGTTGGTAAAATAAAAACACAGGACAATGACTCATGTCTATTTATGTGTTGGTAAATAAAAACACAAGACAATGACTCATGTCCATTTCTGTGCTGGTAAATAAAACCGATTCACACACCGCCCACCTTGATGTCTTGAAATTCGATGATTTATTCCAGTGGTACATTTGCAAAATTCCTAGATTAAAAATCGTCTATTTCCATCTTTTTGCTTGGATTACATCGGCGTTATCATTGAAAAATAAACAACATCACAATGCCTCTTTGATATAAGAGCACAGAAACCTCACCTTCATGTCTGACGACGCTAGCTCACCGTGCATTTTCACAAAAGACTATCTTGAGCAAAACAACGTGAATAGACTTCCAACCATGCCCAGCACTGAGTCCTGATTTCAACCCCATAGAACATTTAGAGATTTCATCTAGGTGAAAATGAAGGCCCTACCCGATAAACCAAACACTCTACCAAAACTTAAAAGAGCAATCACAGATGCTTAGTATCCTATTCCACAGATGCTTAGTATCCTATTCCACAGATGTTTAGTATACTATTCCACCGATGCTTGGTATATTATTCCACAGATGCTTGGTATCCTATTCCACATATGCTTAGTATCCTATTCCACAGATGCTTCGTATCCTATTTCACAGATGCTTGGTATCTTATTCCACAGATGCTTGGTATACTATTCCACAGATGCTTAGTGTCCTATTCCACAGATGCTTAGTATCCTATTCCACATATGTTTGGTATCACATTCCACAGATGCTTGGTATCCTATTTCACAGATGGTTGATATCCTATTCCACAGATGCTTGGTATCCCATTCCACAGATGCTTGGTATCCTATTACACATATGGTTCGTATCATATTCCACATATGTTTGGTATCCTATTCAACAGATGATTGGTATCCTATTCCACATGTTTTGTATCCTATTCCACAAATGCTTGGTATCCTATTTCACATATGCTTAGTATCCTATTCCACAGATAGTTGGTATCCTATTCCACATATGATTGGTATCCTATTACCCAGATGCTTGGTATCCTATTACACAGAAGCTTGGTATCATATTCCACAAATGTTTGGTATCATATTCCACATATGCTTAGTATACTATTCCACATATGCTTAGTATCTTATTCCCCATATGCTTGGCACCCTATTACACAAATGCTTGGTATTCTATTCCACATATGCTTAGTATCCTATTCCACATATGCTTGGTATCCTATTACACAGATGATTGGTATCCTATTGCACATAAGCCTGGTATCATATTCCACATATGCTTTGTATCCTATTCCACAGATGGTTGGTATCCCCTTCAACAGATGCTTGGTATCCTATTCAATAGATGATTGGTATCCTATTCCACATATGCTTGGTATACCATTCCACATATGCTTAGTATCCTATTCCACAGATGTTTAGTATACTATTCCACCGATGCTTGGTATCTTATTCCACAGATGCCTCGCATCCTATTTCACAGATGCTTGGTATCGTATTCCACAGATGCTTGGTATACTATTCCACAGATGCTTAGTGTCCTATTCCACAGATGCTTAGTATCCTATTCCACATATGTTTGGTATCACATTCCACAGATGCTTGGTATTCTATTTCACAGATGGTTGATATCGTATTCCACAGATGCTTGGTATCCCATTCCACAGATGCTTGGTATCCTATTCCACATATGCTTCGTATCCTATTCCACATATGTTTGGTATCCTATTCCACAGATGCTTGGTATCCTATTCCACATGTTTGGTATCCTATTCCACATATGCTTAGTATCCTATTCCATATATGCTTAGTATCCTATTCCATATATGATTGGTATCCTATTCCACAGATGATGGTATCCTATTCCACAGATGCCTTTACACAGATATCCCTATTACACAGAAGCTTGGTATCATATTCCACAAATGTTTGGTATCATATTCCACATATGCTTAGTATCCTATTCCACATATGCTTAGTATCTTATTCCACATATGCTTGGCACTCTATTACACAAATGCTTGGTATTCTATTCCACAGATGCTTAGTATCCTATTTCACATATGCTTGGTATCCTATTCCACAGATGATTGGTATCCTATTCCACATATGCCTGGTATCATATTCCACATATGCTTTGTATCCTATTCCACAGATGGTTGGTATCATATTCAACACATGCTTGTTATCCTATTTCACATATGCTTAGTATCCTATTCCACATATGTTTGGTATCCTATTCCACAGATGCTTGGTATCCTATTCCACAGATGGTTGGTATCCTATTCAACAGATGCTTAGTATCCTATTCCAATATATAATTGGTATCCTATTCCACATATGCTTGGTATCTATTCCACATATGCTTGGTATCCTATTCAATATATGTTTGGTATCCTATTCAACAGATGATTGGTATCCTATTCAATAGATGATTGGTATCCTAGTCAACAGATGATTGGTATCCTATTCAATAGATGATTGGTATCCTAGTCAACAGGTGCTTGGTATCCTATTCCCGGATATTGGTATCCTATTCAATAGATGATTGGTATCCTATTCAATAGATGATTGGTATCCTAGTCAACAGGTGCTTGGTATCCTATTCAACAGATGATTGGTATCCTATTCAATAGATGATTGGTATCCTATTCAACATATGATTGGTATCCTATTCCACATATGCTTGGTATCCTATTCAACAGATGATTGGTATCCTAGTCCACAGGTGCTTGGTATCCTATTCCACATATGCTTGGTATCCTATTCCACATATGCTTGGTATCCCATTCCACACATGCTTGGTATCCTAGTCAACAGATGTTTGGTATCCTATTACACATATGCTTGGTATCCTATTCAATAGATGATTGGTATCCTATTACACAGATGCTTGGTATCCCATTCAACAGATGCTTGGTATCCTATTCAATAGATGATTGGTATCCTAGTGAACAGATGCTTGGTATCCTATTCCACAGATGGTTGGTATCCCCTTCAACAGATGCTTGGTATCCTATTCAATAGATGATTGGTATCCTAGTCAACAGATGCTTGGTATCCTATTCCACAGATGCTTGGTACCCCATTCAACAGATGCTTGGTATCCTATTCAACAGATGCTTGGTATCCTATTACACGTATGCTTGGTATCCTATTCAATAGATGATTGGTATCCTAGTCAACAGGTGCTTGGTATCGTATTACACAGATGCTTGGTACCATATTCCACACATGATTGGTACCCTATTGCACATATGCTTGGTACCATATTCCACACATGCTTGGTACCATACTCCACTGATGCTTGATACCATATTCCACAGATGCTTGATACCATATTCCACAGATGTTTGGTACCATATATCATAGATGCTTGGTACCCTATTCCACAGATGCTTGGTACCATATTCCACAGATGCTTGGTACCATATCCCACAGATGCTTGGTACCGTATCCTGTTACACAGATGCTTGGTACCCTATTCTACAGATGATTGGTATCATATTCCACAGATGCTTGGTACCATATTCCACAGATGCTTGGTATCCTACCACACATATGCTTGGTATCCTATTACACATATACTTGGCATCCTATTACACAGATGCTTGGTATCCTATTACACAGATGCTTGGTATCCTATTCCACATATGCTTGGTATCCTATTACACAGATGCTTGGTATCCTATTACACATATGCTTGGTATCCTATTACACATATGCTTCGTATCCTATTCAACAGATGATTGGTATCCTATTACACACATGCTTGATATCCTATTCAACGGATGCTTGGTACCCTATTCCACAGATGCTTGGTATCCTATTCAACAGATGCTTGCTATCCTATTCAACAGATGCTTGGTATCCTATTCAACAATTGCATGGTATCATATTCAACAGATGCTTGGTATCGTATTCAACATATGCTTGCTATCTTATTCAACAGATGCTTGGTATCCTATTCAACATATGCTTGGTATCTTATTCCACATATGGTTGGTATCCTATTACACACATGCTTGGTATCCTATTCCACATATGTTTGATATCCTATTCCACATATGTTTGGTATCCTATTCCACATATGTTTGGTATCTTATTCGTAATATGTTTGGTATCCTATTCCACATATGTTTGGTATCCTATTCCACATATGCTTTGTATCCTATTCCACAGATGGTTGGTATCCTATTCAACAGTTGCTTGGTATGCTATTCCACAGATGTTAGTTTACTATTGCACATATTCTTGGTATCCTATTCCACAGATGCTTAGAATACTATTACACATATGCTTAGTATCATATTCCACACATGCTTAGTATACTATTCCACATATGCTTGGTATCATATTCCACAGATGCTTAGTATACTATTACACAGATGCTTAGTATACTATATATTCCACAGATGCTTCGTATCCTATTACACAGATGGTTGGTATCCTGTTCCACATATGCTTGGTATACTATTCCACATATGTTTGGTATCTATTCGACACATGCTTAGTATACTATTCCACATATACTTGGTATACTATTCCACATATGGTCGGTATCCTATTACCCAGATGCTTGGTATCCTATTCAACAGATGCTTTGTATACTATTCCACAGATGCTTGGTATCCTATTCCACAGATGGTTGGTATCCTATTACACAGATGCTTAGTATACTGTTTCACATATTTAGTATACTATTCCACATATGCTTAGTATACTATTACACAGATGGTTGGTATCCTATTACACAGATGCTTAGTATCCTATTTCACATATGCTTAGTATCCTATTTCACATATGCTTAGTATCCTATTCCACATATGCTTAGTATCCTATTATTCACATATGCTTAGTATCCTATTCCACAGATGCTTAGTATCCTATTTCACAGATGCTTAGTATCCTATTCCACAGATGCTTAGTATCCTATTCCACAGATGCTTAGTATCCTATTACACATATGCTTAGTATCCTATTACACAGATATTAGTATCCTATTCCACAGATGCTTAGTATCCTATTCCACAGATGCTTAGTATCCTATTACACAGATGCTTAGTATCCTATTCCACAGATGCTTAGTATACTATTACACAGATGGTTGGTATCCTCTTACACAGATGCTTAGTATACTATTTCACATATGCTTAGTATACTATTACACAGATGGTTGGTATCCTATTCCACAGATGCTTGGTATCATATTCACCAGATAGTTGGTATCCTATTACACAGATAGTTGGTATCCTATTACACAGATAGTTGGTATCCTATTACACATATGGTTGGTATCCTATTACACAGATGCTTGGTATCATATTCCACAGATAGTTGGTATCCTATTACACAGATAGTTGG
>JAXRKP010000596.1:147500-152500 GCA_037039925.1 Doris montereyensis | reverse complement strand
AATCCTGTAACCCTGGTTAGTAATAGTAGGAGTAGTTGCTTAATTGAAGCTTTGAATCCTGTAACCCTGGTTAGTAATAGTAGGAGTAGTTGCTTAATTGAAGCTTTGAATCATGTAACCTGGGTTAGTAGGAGTAGTTGGTTAATTCAAGCTTTGAATCCTGTAACCTGGGTTAGTAGGAGTAGTTGGTTAATTCAAGCTTTGGTTAGTAATAGGAGTAGTTAATTGAAGCTTTGAGACAATAAACTCTGAATAGACGATAGTGTGTGTACAAATTTTGAAAATACATAAATCTGATGGACACAAAAACTTGACAAACCCCCCCCCCCCTAAACATACCACTAGGAAAGTAAACAAACTAAGAATATGTTTTGGTTTTTAGGGTGTTATTTTGTTATGTTTTTGGTTTTTGTTGTTTGTTTGTTTGTTGTTGTTGTTGTGGGGGGGGGTGGGGAGGGATAGAATGAATTATTAAAGGTGACAAAATCTGAAATTAAATTCTAGCCCAACAGCATTTCATGATTCAATAAAACATAGACCATAAAACAAAGAATGAAAAGAAGACGCCATGATGGGTTACACCGTAATTTCCTTTAACCAGTGCACATATTGTTTTGAAAAGCTTGTCATGGTGCTTAATTGAACCCTAAACAAATGTATCTCGTTAAAACTGCCGAGTGCAGTCAAGCATTGAATGTGAGGTTTACTCCAATAGACTGCAAGTTCAACAATCTGACATTTGGCTATAACGACTTGCCATAGCATCTCTGACTAAATTGTTACATCAGCATTTTAAAAACGTTTTCACATTTTAAGCTGTGTATTTGTTTGCAAGCAGTGTAGTTTCTTTTCGTGAGCTAACATTGCTGGACAGGTTAGGATGAAATAAAAGTGACAAAAGAAATTGACAGTTAAAATCTATAGCGACGAAACAACAAGCAAACGAAGACTTCTTGGAAAACAAAATTGTTGCCCCAAATGTTTTACTACCACGTGTTTGTTTTGAAACAACACAACTGTGGGGGGGCGGGGTGACACCATTGAAAGGTAGGAAACTTTGCTACCAGGTGACACCATTGAAATTAAATTCAGCCCACTTTGCTACCACGTGACACCATTGAAACAAACAACTTTGAAAAGAAGACACCATGATGAAACAACACAACTTTGCTAACCAGTGCACACATTGTTTTGAAAAAAAAGTCATGGTGCTGAAACCGACCCCATCTCTCACTCTATCCCTCCCTCCCTCCCTCCCTCCCTTCCAGTCACATTCTCTGAGGTTTCTGTCTCTGTCTCTGTTCTGTCTCTGACATGTCTCTGTCTCTGTCTCTGTCTCTGTCTCTGTCTCTGACTCTGATTGTTACATCAGCTCTTTTCTCTCGTTTTCTCTCATTTTCTCTGTGTCTCTTGTTTGTCTCTCTCTTTCAGTGTGCTACATTGCTGGACAGGTTAGGATGAAGTAAAAGTGACAAAAAGACATTGACAGTTAAAATCTATAGCGACGAAAAACAAGCAAACGAAGATCCATAGAAAAACAAAATTGTTGCCCCCAAATGTTTTACTACCACGTGACACCATTGAAACAACACAACTTTGCTACCACGTGACACCATTGAAACCACACAACTTTGCTACCACGTGACACCATTGAAACCACACAACTTTGCTACCACGTGACACCACTGAAACAACGCAACTTTGCTACCACGTGACACCATTGAAACAACACAACTTTGCTACCACGTGACACCATTGCAAGAACAGAAAAAAGAATCCATTGGTTGCGATGGGTATTGGTCCTCTCTCACTCCCTCCCTCCCTCCTCCTCCCCTTCCTCCCTCCCTCCTGTCTCTGTCTCTGTCTCTGTCTCTGTCTCTCTCTCTCTCTCTCTCTCTCTCTCTCTCTCTCTCTCTCTCTCTCTCTCTCTCTCTCTACGTCTCTCTCTCTCTCTCTCTCTCTCTCTCTCTCTCTCTCTCTCTCTCTCTCTCTCTCTCTCTCTCTCTCTATCATTTACGTATTTTCACATTTTCATTTCATTCTAGATCTCAACCTTCCATTCTCCCGCCTTTATATTCTTCACATCCCCTTCTACTCACGTTTCTTATCATCACTGTCTTTTTCTTTTTTCTACCTCCTTTCTGTTTTTCTTCTGACATCACATTGTGTGATGCCTGAGGTAGTGCTTAGATTTAGATCTAGATTCTAGATATTTCTCGTTTGTTGTCTGACGAAGGGTTGTATCCGAAACGTCACGTGTTTGCTCTGTCTTTATTAGTGGAGTTGTCACTTATTGTCATATTTCGCCTTTAACTTCACTCCACTGTGGCTCCTTCGTATTATTTTGAGATGGCGCCTTTTGATAATAGATGCTCGGAATATGTCCCGTATTTTCCGGACGATCTAAGGCAAAATTCATAATAGAACCTTAAATAAGTTTTATTTTGATAGCGTTTATTGTGACTATCAAAATAAGTACCAACTGCCGTACTTCAGATAATATTCCTGTATTGAAAGATAGGCCTGTGTCGTTTGTAAAAAAATCGTATAAATTCAAAGAATCGATACTGAGCTTCTTTTATATGTGACGGGAATGAACTGCTCTATCCACTATTATGATAGACTAGATTTGTCCAGTTTTCGGTAAAATTAGCCTTTCCAGAACATCCCCTCCCCCGTCCCCTTAAATTTATGAAGGACTATCCAACACGACAACAACCAAAATAAATTACTCACAACAGTCACATTTAATGTGAACCTGACGTGGGTTGCAAACACCTCCATTAAAAACAAACATTTAAAGTTGTGAAAATGCTGCTCTCTATGTCATCAATTTATTGCCATTATAAAAATATATTGAACTTGTAATTGTACTTACTTTTTAGGTACTTACTTTTTCCAATAATGTTTTCAATTTTTGTTTTTTGTTCGTACATAATAAGTTGTGATAAATGAATTATTACTATTAGTATTGCTATTACTAAAGACGTTAACAGGTGCCATGGCTATAGCAGATTTTCATGATGCCCCCCAGTGTCAACCAACGTGAGTTCATCACATAACACGTAACTCATGAAGATTTAAACATGACTTGTGACAAACAGACTATTGCCGCAGGTAGCCCATGGATACATATATATATATATATATATATATATATATATATATATATATATATATATATATATATAGATAGGATATATATATATATATATATATATATATATATATATATATATATATATATATATATATAATATATTATGATGACGCCACACTGATTATTGGACCTCCATTGGTGTGTGGCCTAACGATGATAAGGCCAGCTTATTGGACACTGTGGAGTCATGGGCTACAGAGTCCCTCTTTGACCAAACATGGCTTGGTGTTCTGGAGAAATACATTTCCCATCCCATGCCCCCCCACCCACGACACTGTGGAGTCGTAGGCTACAGTCCCTCTTTGACCAAACATGGCTTGGTGTTCTGGAGAAATACATTTCCCATCCCATGCCCCCCCCCACCCTCGACACTGTGGAGTTATGGGCTACAGTCCCTCTTTGACCAAACATGGCTTGGTGTTCTGGAGAAATACATTTCCCATCCCCCCCCACCCTCGACACTGTGGAGTCGTAGGCTAGAGTCCCTCTTTGACCAAACATGGCTTGGTGTTCTGGAGAAATACATTTCCCATCTCCATGCCCCCCCACCCTCGACACTGTGGAGTCATGGGCTACAGTCCCTCTTTGACCAAACATGGCTTTGTGTTCTGGAGAAATACATTTCCCATCCCATGCCTCGGCCACTACTTCCGGTTGCCTAAAACTGCAAGCTATGGCGTGTAGGAGGGGAGGGGGGGCGGTACGACAGCTCACAACTCTCTGACTCCATCCAGGTGCGAAGAACTACCAACTTAAGCGGGGGAACTAGGGGGGGGGGGTGGGGGGCGTCAGGTGGCGTATGTTATAGAACAAAAACGTCTGTAACGAGGAGGAAGGCGGAGGAGGGGGCGGAGGGGGGGATTAACTTATATCACCTGTTCCGCTCGTCCAGCCCAGAAATTCTCACGGCGGTGACGGAACATCAAGGCACTATTTCTGTATCACACGGCAGGTCAGTGGGAGGGCCATGTGGTGGCATTTACAGGTGTTTTTCATCTGTTGTAGAATTCCATATTGGGTATTTCAGGTATCGGGTTTCTCAGAGAGTAAAGTTTTGTGTTGGTCTTTTAGTTTGTGACATTCAAAAAAAAAGGTGATGGGTTACAGTTTCATGGGGGTGGTCACACAGATGGCAGCTTTATTCTGTTCAGATGCATGTTTAGCTGTATGTGACGTCTTCGGAGCCTGAAGATGGTGACTTGGTCTTTTCGTTTAAGTTGGTTGTTGTTGTCATTTGTTTGTTGGGTGGCCATATGTGAGTATAAATCTCTTCCAGTCTTTCCCAAAGCCCATCTGTTCTTCCAGTCTTTCCCAAAGCCCATCTGTTCTTCCAGTCTTTCCCAAAGCCCATCTGTTCTTCCAGTCTTTCCCAAAGCCCATCTGTTCTTCCAGTCTTTCCCAAAGCCCATCTGTTTTTCCAGTCTTTCCCAAAGCCCATCTGTTCATCCAGTCTTTCAAAGCCCATCTGTTCTTCCAGTCTTCCCAAAGCCCATCTGTTCATCCAGTCATTCCCAAAGCCCATCTGTTCTTCCAGTCTTTCCCAAAGCCCATCTGTTCTTCCAGTCTTTCCCAAAGCCCATCTGTTCATCTAAATGCCCTTTTGACAAGAATGTCTGCTTTGTCATTTTCCTGATGTGTTTTAATGTCTGTCTGTCTGTCTGTCTGTCTGTCTCTCTCTCTCTGTCTCTCTCTCTCTCTCTCTCTGTCTCTGTCTGTCTCTGTCTCTCTCTCTCTCTGTCTGTCTCTCTCTCTCTCTCTCTCTCTCTCTCTCTCTCTCTCTCTCTCTCTCTCTCTCTCTCTCTCTCTCTCTCTCTCTCTCTCTCTCTCTCTCTCTCTCTCT
>JAXRKP010000596.1:135000-142500 GCA_037039925.1 Doris montereyensis | reverse complement strand
TTATTGAGCTCTATTGAACTCTATTGAACTCTATTCACAATTTCTTTTCCAGAAGCCTCAACTCCTATTAACTCTATTCAGAAAATTAGTTTGTTTTCCGGTCACAGAATTGTTTTAACAATTCTTGGTGTTAGAACTACATAGCAAGTGGAATTTTTTTACTTTAAGTCTGACATTCTCACATACACTAACACTACATTCATAATGTTCTGGGAGTGTACGACCTAATTTTGGTACCTTCACAAACTTTACAACACTACCAGACATCACTCTTTACGACTATGACAACACTACCAGACATTACACTTTACAACTACGACAACACTACCAGACATTACACTTTACGACTATGACAACACTACCAGACATCACACTTTACAACTACGACAACACTACCAGACATTACACTTTACGACTATGACAACACTACCTGACATCACACTTTACGACTATGACAACACTACCAGACATTACACTTTACAAATACGACAACATTACCAGACATTACACTTTACGACTATGACAACACTACCAGACATCACACTTTACGACTATGACAACACTACCAGGCATCACACTTTACGACTATGACAACACTACCAGACATTACACTTACAACTACGACAACACTACCAGACATTACACTTTACGACTATGACAACACTACCAGACATCACACTTTACGACTACGACAACACTACCAGGTATTACACTTTACGACTATGACAACACTACCAGACATCACACTTTACGACTATGAGAACACTACCAGGCATTACACTTTACGACTATGACAACACTACCAGGCATTACACGTTACGACTATGACAACACTACCAGGTATTACACTTTATGACTATGACAACACTACCAGACATCACACTTTACGACTATGACAACACTACCAGGTATTACACTTTACGACTATGACAACACTACCAGACATCACACTTTACGACTATGACAACACTACCAGCCATTACACTTTACGACTATGACAACACTACCAGACATTACACGTTACGACTATGACAACACTACCAGGTATTACACTTTAAAACTACGACAACACTACCAGACATTACACTTTACGACTATGACAACACTACCAGACATTACACTTTACACTATGACAACACTACCAGACATCACACTACGACTATGACAACACTACCAGGCATCACACTTTACGACTATGACAACACTACCAGGCATTACACTTTACGACTATGACAACACTACCAGACATCACACTTTGCGACTACGACAACACTACAGACATCACATTTTACGACTATGACAACACTACCAGGCATCACACTTTACGACTATGACAACACTACCAGACATCACACTTTACGACTACGACAACACTACCAGACATCACACTTTACGAATACGACAACACCACCAGGCATCACACTTTACGACTACGACAACACTACCAGGCATCACACTTACGACTATGACAACACTACCAGATCATTTACGACTACACTTTACATCACTTTACGAATACGACAACACTACCAGACATCACACTTTACGACTACATCACACTTTACGACAACAACACTACCAGGCATCACACTTTACGACTACAACAACACTACCAGGCATCACACTTTACGACTACGACAACACTACCAGACATCACACTTTACGACTACGACAACACTACCAGACATCACACTTTACGACTATGACAACACTACCAGACATCACACTTTACGAATAACAACACTACCAGGCATCACGACTACGACAACACTACCAGATCACATTTTACAACAACACTACCAGACATCACACTTTACGACTACGACAACACTACCAGACATCACACTTTACGACTATGACAACACTACCAGACATTACACTTTACGACTATGACAACACTACCAGACATCACATTTTACGACTACAACACTACCAGACAACACTACCAGGTATTACACTTACGACTATGACAACACTACCAGACATCACACTTTACGACTACGACAACACTACCAGACATCTTTACGACTACGACAACACTACCAGGCATTTTACGACAACAACACTACCAGACATCACACTTTACGACTACGACAACACTACCAGACATTACACTTTACGACTAGGACAACACTACCAGGTATCACACTTTACGACTATGACAACACTACCAGACATCACACTTTACGACTACGACAACACTACCAGGCATCACACGTTACGACTATGACAACACTACCAGGCATCACACTTTACGACTACACAACACTACCAGGCATCACACTTTACGACTACGACAACACTACCAGGCACATCACACTTTACGACTATGACAACACTACCAGGCATTACACTTTACGACTATGACAACACTACCAGACATCACACTTTACGACTACGACAACACCAACAGGCATCACACTTTTACGACTATGACAACACTACCAGGCATCACACTTACGACTATGACAACACTACCAGACATCACACTTACGACTACGACAACACTACCAGGCATTACACGTTACGACTAGGACAACACTACCTGACATCACACTTTACGACTACGACAACACTACCAGGCATCACACTTTACGACTACGACAACACTACCAGGCATCACACTTTACGACTATGACAACACTACCAGGCATCACACTTTACGACTACGACAACACTACCAGGCATCACACTTTACATCTATGACAACACTTTACGACTATGACAACACTACCAGGCATCACACTTTACAACAACACTACAGACATCACACTTTACGACTACGACAACACTACCAGACATAACACTTTACGACTATGACAACACTACCAGACATCACACTTTACGACTATGACAACACTACCAGGCATTACACTTTACGACTACGACAACACTACCAGGCATTACACTTGACAACACTACCAGACATCACACTTTACGACTACGACAACACTACCAGACATCACACTTTACGACTATGACAACACTACCAGGCATCACACTTTACGACTACGACAACACTACCAGGCATCACACTTTACGACTACAACAACACTACCAGACATAACACTTTACGACTATGACAACACTACCAGACATCACACTTTACGACTATGACAACACTACCAGGTATTACACTTTACGACTACGACAACACTACCAGATATTACACTTTACGACTATGACAACACTACCAGACATCACACTTACGACTACGACAACACTACCAGACATCCACGACTATGACAACACTACCAGGCATCACACTTTACGACTACGACAACACTACCAGGCATCACACTTTACAACAACACTACACATCACACTTTACGACTATGACAACACTACCAGGCATCACACTTTACGACTACGACAACACTACCAGGCATCACACTTTTTACGACTACGACAACACTACCAGACATCACACTTTTCGACTACGACAACACTACCAGACATCACACTTTACGACAACCACCAACAACACTACCAGGCATCACACTACGACAACACTACAGGCATCACGACTACGACAACACTACCAGACATCACACTTTACGACAGACAACACTACCAGCCATCACACTTTACAACTACGACAACACTACCAGGCATCACACCTTACAACTACGACAATACTACCTGACATCACACTTTACGACTATGACAACACTACCAGGCATCATCACACAACACTTCACACTTTACTACTACAACACTACCAGGCATCACACTTTACGACTACTAAACACTACCAGACATCACACTTTACGACTACGACAACACTACCAGACATCACACTTTACGACTATGACAACACTACCAGGCATCACACTTTACTACTACAACACTACCAGGCATCACACTTGACGACTACAACAACACTACCAGACATCACACTTTACGACTACGACAACACTACCAGGCATCACACTTTACTACTACGACAACACTACCAGGCATCACACTTTACGACTACGACAACACTACCAGGCATCACACTTTACAACTACGACAACACTACCAGGCATCACACTTTACAACTACGACAACACTACCAGACATCACACTTTACGACTACCGTTACCTTCCCTTGACAAGGCAAAATTCTACTTGAGTGGTGAATGAAGAGAGTAGTAAGTTACGATGTTTGCAGTGCGTGCTCTCTTTACATGGCCAGGCGATGGGTGCCGACGACAGGGTCGTGGTTCGATTATGTTTAACGCCCAAAATTTGTTGGGTTGGAGGGGGGTTTTTTGTTCCTTTGAATTTGTCTCGTCCCTATCAGTGTGGGGTTTCAATATTTATTGCCCGCGTCTTTAATCGTCACATTCGACATGCCCCCTTGCTTCATGGTTTGATTTGATTTGATTTACCCACATCCACAAGTAAGGGGTTTTTGGTAGGATTTTGCCCGAACTGCCCTGTATTTAGCCAAGGGATCTTTCACGTGCGTTCTGGTCTGCACACGGGGCCTCCTGGACCGGGGGGGGGGGGTGTAGATTTTGCATGAAAAAAATCGTGAACATTGTTCAACCGTCGGCGGGGCTCAAACTCACTACCTTTTGGTTGAGAAGCCGACACTCTGCCGGACTCCGAGTCCCCTTTGCTTCATGGCCTGAATATATTTGAGTAGGAGGCATACCTGAGTAGGAGGCATACCTGAGTAGGAGGCATACCTGAGTAGAAGGCATACCCGAGTAGAAGGCATACCTGAGTCGACATACCCGAGTAGGAGGCATACCCCGAGTAGGAGGCATACCTGAGTAGTACCCGAGTAGGAGGCATACCCGAATAGGAAGCATATCTGAGTAGGAGGCATACCTGGTAGGAGGCTACCAGAGTAGGAGTCCCTTAGGAGGCATATCTGAGTAGGAGGCATACCAGAGTAGGAGGCCCAGAGTAGGAGGCATATATTTGAGTAGGAGGCATACCTGAGTAGGAGGCATACCTGAGTAGGAGGCATACCAGAGTAGGAGGCATACCAGAGAGTAGGAGGCACCAGAGTAGGAGGCATACCTGAGTAGGAGGCCAAAAACATCCTCTGCACGCCAAAACGCGCTGAGGTTGGCACTCAAGAATCAACTAGCGACAACTGAGCACATCAACATGGACTTCTCTGGTGGAATGCAGGCAAGTGTCTTTCTTCGGAAAGGCAAAGGGGTAATATTTTTGCGTTCTTTATCAGCCCCATTATACTTTCCGGTGTATGGGTTTAGATGCCCAAAATGGCAACCATGTCCTGACATTTCGGATTTGACACTACGACGAACAACACGATTCAACTCCATTTGTGTCTTCTTTACTGAAAAAAACAGGGAATCAAACCCTAACCAAGGCGGAAAACGACTGGAAAACGGTCTATGACCGGAAGATGACTGTGGTTAACAAAGGGCAACGGTCTATGACCGGAAGACGACTTGTGGTTAACAAAGGGCAACGGTCTATGACCGGAAGACGACTATGGTTAACAAAGGGCAACGGTCTATGACCGGAAGACGACTGTGGTTAACAAAGGGCAACGGTCTAGGACCGGAAGACGACTGTGGTTAACAAAGGGCAACGGTCTAGGATCGGAAGACGACTGTGGATCAAGTAGATTGACACCTACCTGGTTTGGTTGTATTCTCGGTTGAAATTGTTTCCAGAGTGGCGCGAGGTGGAGCGCATGGGGTACGTGCTTGTCATCTACGGCAGTGGTGGACCCTACATTCTCCACGGTGGAAGCCATGAACGGTGGAACGATGGAACGAGGTTAGACCTGGACGAAGGAAGTAAGCAGGATATCATCGTTATTTTTTTATTTTATCAATTATTATCTAGTTGACTGTCGTTATGTATTATTTTCTTGTTATTGTGGTGGTGGTGATGGTGATGATAATGGTAGTGGTGGTGGTGGTGATGATAATGTTGGTGCTTTTGTTTGTAGTTGTTATGGATGTGTTGGTGTTGTCAATAATCTTCTCCGGATTTTTTTTCTTTTTGCCAACAGGGGTTCACAACGTTTTACTGTGAGAAAGGTACTTCACTCTTCTTTCCTAATTTGACTCCGGTGTGACTGAGTACCCAGCTAAAGGAAGAGAAAGATCGTGTTAAAATGTTAGCCAGAAGCGCCTTACAGACTGGTGTACTGTGTGTTCCAAAGGGAATTGAGAAAGACTGAATGAAATGGCTGCTGGGCGATACATAATGCACAGTCGGTGAGACTACACTTATACGGGCAGACGGACTATAAACCCATCTTGATCTGTTCTGTCTACATCCCAGCTGTTCTATTGCTCTTTCTGCTTGGGGACGTGGGGGGGAGAGGGGGAGTGTTAATGTTCTTATGTCAATGTTCCACCGTGGGACAGCTTTTCTACTGAAAGGCATCCTGCAATATATAGTATCTTCATGTACTCTTCTTTCCAAAAGAGTTTCTCAAGTCTTGTTCTGTTGCTTGGTTCCTGAAAGATTGTCTTTTCAAGTTAATATGCGTTTTTAGATTGACAGAGTATGGAAGCATGTTAATAGAAGCTCTGTCTCTGTCTCTCTCTGTCTCTGTCTGTCTGTCTGTCTGTCTGTCTGTCTGTCTGTCTGTCTGTCTGTCTGTCTCTCTCTCTCTCTCTCTCTCTCTCTCTCTCTCTCTCTCTCTCTCTCTCTCTCTCTCTCTCTCTCTCTCTCTCTCTCTCTCTCTCTCTCTCTCTCTCTATCTGTCTCTCCCTTTCACGTTCTCTCTATCAACACCATCGCTTTCTATATCACACAAGACTGACACATGACTACAGGGATACATTTCCTGGCATTCTAATTTATTATCACGTGTTGATCTTCTTTGTGATTCTAATATCCCCGTTCATACAATATACACATACTTTTATTTCTACTCATCGTCAACATAACACAATCATGATTGGTGTATCGGCGTCAGCGGTAAATGTCCGTAGCAATAACTCTCGGTCCACTTGGGAATCTCTGCCACACCTATGGTGATACCTGGTCTGACACACGTGTGAATGTCTGAAACTAGTTTACGCTGACCCGTTTCGTACAAGATAACATGCCTGGTCTGAAATGCCCCATCTTCCAACACACACAGGATATAAATAGGTGAGAGTAAAAAAAAAAAAACACACACACACACGCACACACACTGTGTAAGTCACTTGATGAAAATGGATTCATTAAAGTCAACTCCTCCTCCTCTGTTGTCATTATCTTTTTCTCTAACAGTCGGTGTTATTTCCGTTATCGTTGTAGTTGTTGCTGTTATCGTTGTGGCTGTTGTTGATGATGTCATGGCTGCTGGTTGCTGTTATCATAAATTATTATTCTTTTCCTCTTTAAAGAAGTACCTGTTTGACTTTTCCATTGAAATTAGCTATCATATAATATCTCGTGATCTTGGGGTGAATTCGGATGAAATAAATAGGTGAAGGTCAAGGGTTAATTAATAGAATTAACGTGGGAACCAGCAGTAGCTTTCATCCGTCACTAGATTTTCGTTTGAATCTTTCTTCA
>JAXRKP010000596.1:125000-132500 GCA_037039925.1 Doris montereyensis | reverse complement strand
AAATGGAAATCTTCGTAAAGGGCGAGACGGGATCCAGGCTACTATCAAATCCAAATGAAAATCTTCGTAATGGGCGAGACGGGATCCAGGCTATTTAAAGGAAACGAAAATCTTCGTCAAGGGCGAGACGGAATCCAGGCTACTCAAATGAAATGAAAATATCCGTAATCTGGCTCTAGACGGAATCCAGGCTACTTAAAGGAAATGGAAATCTTCGTAAAGGGCGAGACTGTCTCAGACGGAAACGATTCTCTCCAGTCTGCCTTTCTTCTGTCTACTCAAAGGAAATGAAAATCTTCTGTAAAGGGCGAGACTGTCTGTCCGTCTACTGTAAAGTCTGTCTAAAATCTTCGTAAAGGGCTGACGGAATCCAGGCTACTTAAAGAAAATGAAAATATCTGTAAAGGGTTGAGACGGAATCCAGGCTACTCAAGGAAACTAAAATCTTCGTAAGAGCGCAGTGACACAATACGTGTCAAAGCCTCTATCTTTTACATCTAATCTATGGCCTACATAACTTATGCCTTTGGTATTGCACAGAAAGGTATTGCCAGTAGACAGCAGTGGATGATTATGCACAGTCAACCCATACCCTAACTACAGGACCCTTGAGAGATTGGAGACAACTATTTATTTCGCCTACAGATGCAGGAAAATATATCCTATAAGAGTATTCCCTAAACATACTTCAAATCAACATTTGTAAAATCAAAAATAAAGACCAAACTCAAAACCCTGAATGACCATACTGTCTATGTGGCACTTTTACAAGAAACCTACACAAAAATAACGGTTTGCACCTCAAAGAATATGTAACAGAGTGCACCTCAATGGATACAGTGCACCTCAGGATAGTGCACCTCAATGGATACACACCTATGTATAACAGTGTGCACCTCAATGGATACACACCCCTATGTATAACAGTGTGCACCTCAATGGATACACACTATATACATAACAGTGTGCACCTCAATGGATACACACCCTATGCAGGTGTGCACATCAATGGATACACGCCTATGCATAACAGTGTGCACCTCAATGGATACACACCCTATACATAACAGTGTGCACCTCAATGGATACACACCCTATGCATAACAGTGTGCACCTCAATGGATACACACCCTATGTATAACAGAGTGCACCTCAATGGATACACACCCTTTGTATAACAGAGTGCACCTCAATGGATACACACCCTATACATAACAGTATGCACCTCAATGGATACACGCCCTATGCATAACAGTGTGCACCTCAATGGATACACGCCCTATGCATAACAGTGTTCACCTCAATGGATACACACCCTATACGCGGAATGAGAGTAAATGCAGAGAAAATCAAAACTATGCTAGTAACTAGGAAGCTAAAACACAAAATCTTTAATTTAAAACAAGTTCAATTCGGAGTAATTAGGAGTAATGATCAACTGAAACTGAGAGAAGAAATCAGCCAGAGAATCAAAAAGGCAACGACAATATATAACCATCTAGGAAAGGCATTTATAGGTAAACAAAAATCGTCAACGAAAACCAGAATGAGTGGAAAACACAGGGCTATACCTCAAACTCTCATGTACACAAACTCCACAGATGCCCAGAAGGTCATAATATAGCATACTGGCAGCAAATATACTGTCTATAATATTACAGCAGACTTCCTGACAGACATGGAACCTACTATATATATAAAAGAGTATATATAGATAGATATATATATAGATATAGATTGGTTTATTTTATTTTATTTTATATATATATTTATTTATGTTTGTGTTTTTATTTGTGTTTTTGTTTGTGTTTTTATTTTTATTTGTGTTTGTGTTTTATTTATGTTTTTATATTTATATATTTTGGTTTTTATTTTTATATTTGTATTTTATGTTTGTGTATGTGTTTGTATTTTTATGACTTTCACTCTTGTTTTTAAAAAACTGCTTATTGGTGACTTCAATGGTCACTCGCAACAGTGGTTTACCTGACTACAACACAGGAGAATGATTGAAGAGTTCTGTGGACAGCAAATCTTTTTTGTTTGTGTTAACGAAGAATCACCACCAACTCTGCTACACAGTGTCCACCTTACTCTCAGTCATCCAGACCTAACCACCTGCCCATCAGACCTAATAACGTCTTGTCATATTCAAGTTCTTTTGGACACAGGAAATGACCACAGCCCTATCTTCACCAAGATTAGCACTCCATCTCTTAAACGATACCCCTAGAAAACTCGTTGGAACTCCAAAAACCTGAGTTTGCCGCTATAAGGAAACATCAGACTTGTTTTGGTTGTGGGTTCAGAGATACCAACATTGTTTTGGAACTTAACGAAAATGTGACAACAGCCATCCTCAAATTTGCATTACAACACATCCCAATAGGGTGTCGC
Organism: Doris montereyensis; assembly: GCA_037039925.1. Taxonomy (NCBI): domain Eukaryota; kingdom Metazoa; phylum Mollusca; class Gastropoda; order Nudibranchia; family Dorididae; genus Doris; species Doris montereyensis. Next base: position 130,103 of record JAXRKP010000596.1, on the reverse strand, counting down.
AAAGATTTTGGGTTCTGGATTTGGTTACAGTTTTGTAGTGAAAAGAAAGATAGCAAAATAGAAAGATGATAAAAGAGTCTTAATGCCGAGGCCAACTTGGGTACAACAGAGTTGTGGGTCAACATTACAGTAAAAAATAATAAATAAAAAGGTTTAAACAAGAGAAATGGTCCAAAAACATGCAGTGGTTTTGATCTTGTTGTGGAGTTAGAGTTGGGTTTAGTTAACAACCTGTCAGGCAACAACAGACGTTTAAACCCTTTGGTTTCAATGCAGGATGATAACCTCAACACAGACCAAAAGAAGGTCATACATTTCAACCGTTACTTTGCCTCAGTAACTGAAAAAGAAGGAAAGAGCTCCAACTGTCAGCATATCAATATTCGAGGAAGACTTCAATTGCACGGAATTTAATCACCCCTTGAACAAGCTGAAACCAAATAGATTTCAGGACCAGATAAAGTACATAAAGAGATGATCTGCAAACCAGGCCCCAGAGGAAAACAAGTATTGTTAAAACTGATTAGCATGACATGGCAAAGAAGTGAAATCCCTCAAGTCTGGAGGAATGTTGATTTAACTCCAATTCTCAAGCGTGCAAACCAGCAAATGAACCCAGGAGCTTTGAGCACTATCACTAACATCATGTATTGGAAAACTGACTGAAAGAGACTATCACTAACATCATGTATTGGAAAAATGACTGAAAGAGACTATCACTAACATCATGTATTGGAAAAAATGACTAAAAGAGACTATCACTAACATCATGTATTGGAAAACTGACTGAACGAGACTATCACTAACATCATGTATTGGAAAATGACTGAAAGAGACTATCACTAACATCATGTATTGAAAAATGACTGAAAGAGACTATCACTAACATCATGTATTGGAAAAATGACTGAAAGAGACTATCACTAACATCATGTATTGGAAAAATGACTGAAAGAGACTATCACTAACATCATGTATTGGAAAAATTACTGAAAGAGACTATCACTAACATCATGTATTGGAAAAATTACTGAAAGAGACTATCACTAAGTTGCAATCATTGGTCAACAACTACGCAACAAGGTTTTTAACATCCACTCGCCAGATACAATACGAAAAAAAAACTCTGGAGAAAAACAAAGCAAAAGCAAATAGAGATGTGAATCAAAAGAAGAAGATGGAGATGGATCTGACAGACGCATCTAAGAGGAAACTAGCAAGTAACACGAAGGCCGAAAACGGAACCCACATGGAAAACAGTAAAGAGGTAGACCAAGACCCACATGAAAAACGATAAAGAGATAGACCAAGATCCACATGGAAAACAGTAAAGAGGGAGACCAAGATCCACACATGGAAAACAGTAAAGAGATAGACCAAGATCCACATAAAAAACGATAAAGAGATAGACCAAGATCCACATGGAAAACAGTAAAGAGATAGACCAAGATCCACATGGAAAACAGTAAAGAGATAGACCAAGATCCACATGGAAAACAGTATAGAGACAAACCAAGATCCACATGAAAAACAGTATAGAGACAAACCAAGATCCACATGAAAACGGTAAAGATAGACCAAGATCCACATGAAAACGGTAAAGAGATAGACCAAGATCCACATGGAGACACAGTTGGGCAGAGCAGAGGTGGAGACAACACGTAATAAAGGCCTGGAGAAAGGTGGGACACAGTTGAACAGAACAGAGGTGGAGACAAACACGTAATAAAGACCTGGAAAAGGTGGGACATGCTTGGGCAGAAACAGAGGTGGAGACAACACGTAATACAGACCCTGGAAAAGGTGGGACACGGTTGGGCAGAACAGAGGTGGAGACAACAGCCCAGGCCAGGAGGAAGATTGAGGCCAATGCCCACAACCAGAGGGAATGGCTGATGATGGTGGTGACAGTACATGTATTAGATTCACACATCCATCTATATATATATATATATATATATATATATATATATATATATATATATATATATATATATATATATATATATATATATATATATATATATATATATATATATATTTATTATATTATCGATCTATCCTTCTGTCTACGAAATACTAGAGTCATGCCCATGATCATCACACCTGTTTTGTTTGCTTCATGCTATAGAAACTGGATATAATCTGGCTCTATGGATCACAAAGAGCCTTGAAGAAACTTAACTATCCTTCTATCTATTTTATCTATTCATCTTTCAGTCTATCTATTTATCTATTCATCTTTCAGTCTATCTATTTTACCTACTCATCTTTCGGTCTATCTATTTACTATTTTATCTTTCAGTTCATCTATCTATCTATTCATCTTTCGATCTATCTATTTATCTATTCACCTTTCGGTCTATCTATTTACCTATTCATCTGTCATTCTATGTACTCATCTATTCATCTTTCAGTCTATCTATTTACCTATTCATTTTCCCGGTCTATCTATTTATCTGTTCATCTTCATCAATCTATTTATCTATTCATTTTTCGGTTTATCTATTTATCAATTCCTCCGTTGTATCTATTTACATATTCATCTTTCGTTCTCTCTATTTATCTATTCATATTTCAGTGTATCTATTCATCTATGCATCTTTCGGTCTATCTATTTATCTATTCATATTTCGCTCTATCTATGTACCTATTCATCTTTCGGTCTGTCTACTTATCTATTCATCTTTCGGTCTATCTACTTATCTATTCCTCTTTCGGTCTATCTATTTATCTATTCATCTTTCGGTCTATCTATTTATCTATTCATCTTTCGGTCTATCTATTTACGTCAGACAGATAAGAAATACATTATAAAGATAACAATATAAGTATACATGAATGCATGTTATTGTGTTTCTGTCTGTCTGTTGCTCCCTCCCTCCTCCCCCCTCCATCATCTCTCTCTCTCTCTCTCTCTCTCTCTCTCTCTCTCTCTCTCTCTCTCTCTCTCTCTCTCTCTCTCTCTCTCTCTCTCTCTCTCTCTCTCTCTCTCTCTCTCTCTCTCTCTCTCTCTCTCTCTCTCTCTCTCTCAATCTTGGGGATTTGGGTGATCTTGGGATTTTGGTGACCTTGGGAATTTTGGTCCCTCCCTCCCAATGAATACAGATCAATTAGTAAGAGTAACAAGTAACCCAGATGAGACAGCGAAAGATGTAGATATCGCAATGGAAGAAATCCAAACAGCTGTAAGAAAAGTGAAATTGGGAAAGGCCACAGGAGCTCTCAGTTTATCCAAAATCTCTTAAAAACCAAGGTAGAAAGGCAGACAAACTACTTCATGCAATATGTCAACAAGCATGGAAGTCAAAACAGGTGCCAGACGACTGGAAGAAGGAAAGTAGTACCAATACACAAGAAATGATCAACTATGGAATGCTCAAACTATAGAGGAATAGCACTACTTCCCTCCCAGGAAAAGTGCATGCTAGAATTCTTGAAATGAGACTAAGGAAAAAAGTAGAGGATCAGATTGAAGAACGCCAGAAGGGATTTAGACGAGGAAGAAGTGTAAAAGATCACATATTTACAATCTAGATAAATAATTTTAAAAAAGTAAAAGAAATCAGCCAGAGAATCAAAAAGGCAAGTGCTATATAACCATCTAGGAAAGGCATGTGTGGGTAAACAAGAATTGTCAACAAAAACCAAAATGGGAGTATACAACAGTTTATTGTCCTACTCTCCTCTATGGCAGCAAAACTCTGACCTCTCGGTAGAGAATAGAGTAGAGTGCAGGCAGCCGAAATGAAATATCTAAGACGAGTAATAGAGAAAACTAAAAGAGGCAAAATCAGAAACACAACAATAAGACATTCTCTCCAAATCAGACAGCATGAAAACTAAGATAGAAATGAATCAACTGAGATGTTTGGGCGTGTTAACAGAATGAATGACAATATAATAGCTCAATCAGTATACAGTGCTAAAACTCAAGGTCCTTCTTGAGATCTTTATCAATAATTGTTATGAATCATTTGGAAAGTTTAAGATCTAATCCAAACAGTGCACACTCTATTACTGCGAGTTCAACAAGTGCCGAAACCTTTTTCCTTTTTTTTTTTAAACGGCACGTTCCAAGAAGATAAAGGTGGGAAGTTTTCGTTCAACACTGGCCCTTGTTTGAATCGAGCACACACACGCACTGCGAGATAATTTTGTTTTTAATCGGTAAAACTTATAGATCATCTAGATTTAGATCTAGCTAGATCTAGATCCGTCTAGTTCTACAATGTATCAAATCTGTACCACGCGTAAATCTAACGCGTCTTCTCACCAATCGGCACCTTATATTTTGAAACATGGGTCGTGAGACAAAAACAAAATGACTGCAGTCGCCTTACTCACACAATCACCATCGTCACCAAATACAGCATGTATGTGTACAGATCGAATCACGTTTACAAACGGAGAGTCTCCACTCTCCAGTCACAGAAAGCTTGCACGATGCTCATTCTTTTAAAATACAACACTGCAAATAGGTTTAGAAAATCTATAAAGATAACAACAGGTCAGTCTTACAGCTGTGGCTGGTTAGATCTGGGTACTGGGTTATTAACATAAATCCTGTAAAGCAAAGCAAAAGCAAAGCATAGATTTGAATAAGATCTCTAGATCTAGACAAACGTTATGGCAGCCTCCCGAGATGTGTTGACATCAAATTCTAGAGGCAATGCGGACGTTGAAAACTTCGAGCGATGCGCGAGGGGTTGGTCCGTCAGTGGTTAGTTACTGACTGTGTCTCCTCTAGGCTACTTGCTGTGCGCGTGTGTGTGTCTGTCTGGACGTCTGTGTGAAGTTACTGTTGCTCTAGCTCTCTATCCAAGCGCCTCAACGCAGGCGGCTATGCTAAGCCGACAGCAGCGCACAAGAGAGAGGGGAAATAGGGAGGGGGGACGGGAGTGATGAAGGAGCAGCGTTTATTACGGGCACATATCAAGCGTGTCTTTTTAAAAATTCACTGTTTCTAAGAGCCCATCACGACATGTTTCACACGCAGTAAGCAGACGATCGGGTTCGATCCATCCCAAGATTCCCACGGCCTTGACCTTGTGGTATCTTGCTTGCCAAATCGATAAGAAGAGAGCAAGAGAGAAACGGCTT
>JAXRKP010000596.1:55000-122500 GCA_037039925.1 Doris montereyensis | reverse complement strand
GGTCACTCTGACCATGTTCTTCACACACTCCTCAGTGGCTGGTCACTCTGATTATTACATATAGCTAGTTGTTTGCGTTCCTTGTCTTCAGCCATCTTGCAATTCCATCCAGAATCTTTCTCCTCTGTCGTCCTCTAGATCTTGTCAGATCAATTTTTCTAGTGGTGTATATTCCATTTTCTCGCTCCTCATTACGTGTCCAAAAAAGTTGCCTGCCTTGTCTGTATTTCGTTGAGGAGAGTTCTACGTCTAGGCCTGTTTGAAAATGTTTACGTTCGTTTCTGTCTTTGTCCACGAGACATGCAGCATTCTTCTCAACAATATAGTTATACTATCACATAATATAGACAATTTTGATAAACATAAAGAGTACGGTATATTATCATTATTATAATAACACTGAGAGTAAATGGGCAAGAATTTAGCAATCGACTAGACATATGTATAATAATATTTTAATTCGATAGCAGCCAGGAAACCTGCTCGCGAGTCGCTCATTTAGATTATTGAGAGAGGAAATGTTGGCCTACACAGTGCTCGTGATTTCAGGTCAGCGTGTTATAATGGTGCCGGTGACTTGCCAGTTGTCCTGGTATGTACATTCTACATAATGATTTCATTTCATTTGTTTTTCTCAGCTCTCGTTCAGCCTGGTTGTTTCATCTGCCCAGTGACGTCACGAGGGTATGTGGCGCCCCGGGAGAATGGCTAAAGAAATGTTGCTTTTCGGCGCCACAAATTGGCAAATACATGGCATAATATATGGCAAAATATATGGCAAATATATGGCAAAATATATGGCAAATATATGGTACATGAGAACATATATGGCAAATATGTGCCAAAATATATGGCAAATATAGGGGCAAAATATATGGCAAATATATGGCTGAATATATGGCAAAATATATGGCAAAATATATGGCAAATATATGACAAAACATATGGTAAATATATGGCAAAATACATGGCACCCTGGAATATCTGTCCCTTTTGCCCTGCTCCCATCCCACCCCCCAACGCTCTCCATGATGCCACTAAGTTAGCCCCGAGATTACGCACATCATTTTATTGATCCGGGCAGTGGACAGGTAAGCACCTGTACGGGGACTAGATGATCCCACCCTCCACGAGTCTCCTGCTGCCTTGCAGGCCGGTCTTGACTGACCGAAGGCTAAGGGAATTAACCCTGACAGAAAATAACAACCTGTTGCCTTGCAGACTGGTCTTGAATGACTAAAGGCTAAGAGAGTTAACCCTGACAGAAAATAACAAGGCCCGGTAGGGGGCCTGAAGGTGGCAGCCCCACTTTCCAACCAGGGTACAGTGGGCTTATCCCCTACATATCCAAAACAACCTGATTCAAAGTAATATATACAATGATATAACCGGCTTGAACTTTCGAAGACGACTCTGGAAAAGAACACGGATTGTTATTTTTGGAACATGGAATGTTAGGGCAATTAATGGAAAGGAGTTAGAATTAGCTGAAGAAATGGAAAAATTCAAAGTAGACATTTTGGCTATTACAGAAACAAAGAAAAAGGACAAGGAATAGAAAATGTAGGACCAAATCATACTTAAATCTTCTCAGGAGTAGATGTCAAAGATAGAGCTAGAGCAGGAGTAGGCCTCCTAATGCATAAAAGGCAAAAAATGCTAATAGAAAGTTGGAAATTTGAAAGCCCACGGCTATTAGAAGTAAATATTAAACCAAAAGAAAGAGAACTTAAATTATCAATAGCTTATGGACCAAACGAAGATGCCACCAAAGAAGAAAAAGATATCTTCGAAATGATTTACAAATAGCTGCAGAGAATCTCAAACCCAAACAGGAATTAATGGTTTTAGGAGATTTAAACGCTAGAGTAGGCAACGATGTAGAAATATCAGGAGGAGTAATAGGTAAAGAAGGGGGAGACAATAACTTCTCCAAATGGAGAGAGACTAATATATTTTTGCCTAAAGAATAACATGAAAATAGCCAACACATTTTTTCCTCTTAAAGATATCCACAAATATACAAGAGTAAATGAAGACAGATGTGACTAGAGTAAGCAGAGGAGCTGAAATATTTAGTGATCATCGCCTAGTGATAGCCAAAATTAGATTATTAACTGAAGAAAACAAACAGAAAAGGAAAGAGAAAAAAGCTACTAAACTCAAAATAGAAGAACTAAATAAACCAATAGTAAAACAAATGTACCAATCCAGGATAAAAATATCTATTAGTCAAAGGCAGATGGATCTGAACGAAAGCACAATAGAAGAAAAGTGGCAAATATATAAAGAAACACTCCTCAGTTGTACTGAAGAGGTCTGTGGTAGGAAACAAATTAAAGGAGATAGGAAAAGGACAGCATGGTGGAATGAGAATGTCAAGACTAAGATCAAAGAAAAGAAGGATGCCTAGAAGAAATACTTGCAAACAAAGAGCCCAGAGGATAGGATAGATTACGTGAGTAAAAGAACTACCACCAAAGAGGAAGTTAGGAAAGTAAAACAAGAACAGTGGGAAAAGTTTGGACAAAGACTTCAAGAAAGCTATCAAGGAAATCGAAAGCTGTTCTGGGGAGCAATGAAGAGGATGAGAAAGACCAAAGCATGCCCAATACGACAAATTAAGAATGCCAAAGGAGAAATAATGAAAGGAGACAACGAAATCATGGAAACGTGAAGGAAGTATATTCAATAATTACCTTATCCCTCCAGAACATACGAAACAAGGAGTACAGATCAATTATTAAGAGTTACAAATACTCGAGATAAGACAGTTGAAGATGTAGATATATCAATGGAAGAATTCCAAACAGCTATAAGAAAAGTGAAATTAGGAAAAGCCCCAGGAACAGAGCAAGTTTATACAGAAATGATTAAAAACTAAGGGAGAGAGGCAGACAAAATACTACATGCAATATACCAACAAGCATGAAAATCCAAACAGGTGCCAGACAACTGAAAAAAGTGAATGGTAGTACCAATACACAAGAAGGCATCAACCATGGAATACTCAAACTATAGAGGGATATCACTACTTAGCGTTCCAGGAAAAGTGTATGCCAGGATTCTGGAAATGAGACTAAGGAAAAGAGTAGAGGATCAGATTGAAGAACATCAGAGTGGATTTAGACCAGGTAAAAGTGTACAACACCACATATTTACAATTAGACAAATAATAGAAAAATTCCTTAAGAGAAACATTGACTTGCACCTGTGTTTTATTGACTTATAAAAGGCATTTCACCCTGTGAGGAGGCACGAACTATGGCATTCTTTAAAAGAACACAGTGTAGAGCAAAATTTAGTAGAAGCCATTAAAAGTTTTTACAATAAACCAACATGTGCAGTGAGAGTAGCTGGAAATGTATCTGAAGAATTTGATGTAGATATAGGAGTAAAACATGGTTGTAGCGTAAGTTCTCTTTTGTTTATCATATTTATAGATTCATTTGCAAAGGCATCCTCAAAAAATGAAGAACATGAATGTGGAAGCTCAAACCAGTAAATGTATCAATGCTTTCATTTGCTGATGATTTAGTTCTGTTGGGAAAATCAGAAAGGGACCTCCAGTCAAATATCAACATAATGAATAAAAAAGGAATGAGAGTAAATGCAAATAAAACCAAAACAATGCTAGTAACTAGGAAGCTAAAACACAAAATCTTAAATTAGGCAGGGAGAATTTAGAACAAGTTCAAAGCTACAATTACTTAGGAGTAATGATTAACTCAGAGGAAAACTAAGAGAAGAAATCAGCCAGAGAATCCAAAAGGCAAGTGCAATATATAACCATCTAGAAAAGGCCTTTGAAGGTAAACAAGAATTGGCAACAAAAACCAAAATGGCAGTATACAACAGTTTATTGTCCTACTCTCCTCTATGGCAGTGAAACCTGGACCTTAGACAGTAGGGAATACAGTAGAGTGCAAGCAGCCGAAATGAAATAACTACGAAGATTAGTAGGGAAAACTAAAAGAGACAAAATCAGAAACACAACAATAAGAGATCAAACCAAAGCAGATAGCATAACAACTAAGATAGAAATGAATCAATTGAGATGGTTTGGGCATGTTAACAGAATGAATGACAATAGAATAGTTAAATCAATATACAGTGCTAAAACTCAAGGTAAAAAACCAAAAGACAGACCTCAGAGAAAGTGGGAAGAAGACATAAAAGAGGCATTAACGCAAAGAAATTAACTCTTACGGAAGGAAACAGAAACTGCCAGGACAGGGCAGCCTGTAGAAAGATCATTTCGGGCATCTAAAACCCATAGACCGGAATGTAGAATGGGAACTGATAAAGAAAGAAAGAATTTTATTGATAAGGGGAGTAGGTGGGTGAATTCCACAGGTTTCTTTACTACCCTGTCAGTGGTAAACTGTGGATGATGCCCTTCGACTGGCACTGTAACCTTCTAGCTAACGTTTGGTCATAATATGCCTGCCTGTGGTAAATGTGTAGAAACCAGCAGAAATGTGTCTGCCTGTGGTAAATGTGAGAAAACCAGCAGAAATATGTCTGCCTATGGTAAATGTGTAGAGAAACCAGCAGAAATATGTCTGCCTATGGTAAATGTGTAGAGAAACCAGCAGAAATATGTCTGCCTATGGTAAATGTGAAGAGAAACCAGCAGAAATATGTCTGCCTATGGTAAATGTAGAGAAACCAGCAGAAATACGCCTGCCTGTGGTAAATGTATAAAAAGCCAGCAAAAATATCAGAATCAATGAGACAGAGGGCATGACATGACTGATTTTTAAAAGACAGGTGATCCATAAAAGAAATGTTACTACCTCGAGGTAGGACTTACAATGTGGGGCTATGTGACACAATTTCTAATTTAACGTTAGTGGCTAGTCGTGAGTCTCACTGTTGAAAGGGTTATACTACATTGTTTATGTTCGATGTGCAAACACAAGGCGCACACACTTCTCATGTTGATAAAAGAAAATATTCTGAATGTCTACACTAAAGGCTTTTATATATTTCCTGACCCGCGTTGGTTTTTGCATTGAGGTTGAACACCAAGCAATATTGATTTTTGAGAAAATATACCACTCCCACCCCCACCCCCCCCACCCCCCACCCCATCCTTCCCAGCATGCTCTAGGGTACTCTACACTTCTAAGACGTGCGGCAGGCAAGGAACAGACCGCAACAGTAAAGGGAGGAATGCGAAATTTGCAAATCGTTCTCGATGGGCTCGGTAGCGCACAGGCAAGGTGTCGGCCTCTCAATCCAAAGGTCGTTGATTCAAGCCCCGGAGACGGACGATAAAAGGAGGTCCCGTGTGCAGATCACAACACGTTAAAGATCTCTTGGCTGTTTACAGGGCAGTCCGGGCAAAATTAAAAAATTTTTTTCCAAAAACCCCGAGATCACCTTAGTTGTGGATGTGGGTAAATGAAATCAATTTTTTAAACCTAGCCCAACGTTCACTCACAACCAAAGCAACTTATACACGTTTCAGAATATTTGCTACACGCAGCAACTTGTACACGTGTTAGAATATTTGCTACACGCAAAGCAACTTATACACGTGTTAGAATCTTTGCTAAACGCAAAGCAACTTATACACGTGTTAGAATCTTTCCTAAACACAAAGCAACTTATACACGTGTTAGAATCTTTGCTACACGCCAAACGATAAACGGCAATGAAATAATTATAACTTCAGGTCTGTCTTCTTTAATGAAGTTGTCACTGATTGCCGCTTATCACTCCAATGTGACTCCGCTGATGTTTTAGACGATGAAAGAGACTTTCTTTCTTTTTTTATCAGTTCCCATTCTACCTTTCGGTGTATGGGTTCAGATGCCCGAGATGATCTCTCTCTAGGATGCCCTGTCCTGGCATTTTCTGTTCCTTTCCAAAAAAGTTAAATTTCTATGCTTCAGTGCCTCTTTTATATCTTCTTCCCACTTTCTCCGAGGTCTACCTTTTGTCTAATTGTAAATATGTGGTTTTGCACACTTCTTCCTTGTCTAAATCCACTCTGATGCTCTTCAATCTGATCCTCTACCTTAGTCTCATTTCCTAGTACCCTGGAGCGCTAAGTAATGATATCCCTCTATAGTTTGAGCATTCCATAGTTGATCCTTTCTTATGTATTGGTACTACCGTTCCCTTTTTCCAGTCGTCTGGCACCTGTTTGGACTTTCATGCTTGGCATATTGCATGTAGTAGTTTGTCTGCCTCTCTCCCTTAGTTTTTAATCATTTCTGGATAAACTTGATCTGCTTCTGGGGCTTTTCCTAATTTCACTTTTCTTATAACTGTTTGGAATTCTTCCATTCATATATTTACATCTTCAGCTGTCTCCTGTGGATTACTTGTTACTCTTATTAATTGATCTTTACTCCTTGTTTTATACGTTCTGGAGGGACTATGGAATTGGGGAAAATGTTTTCTCCATGTTTCCATGATATCGCTGTTTTCTTTCATTATTTCTCCTTTGGCGTTCTTAATTTGTCGTATTGGTCATGCTTTGGTCTTTCTCATGCTCTTCATTGCCCCCAGAACAGCTTTGATTTCCTTGATAGATTTCGTGAAGTCTTTGTCCAAACTCTTCCCATTGCTCCTGTTTTACTTTCTTAACTTTCTCTTTGGCGATAGTTCTTTTATTCACGTAATCTATTCTATCCTTTGGTCTCTTTGTTTGCAAGTATTTCTTTCAGGCATACTTCTTTTCTTTGATCTTAGTCTTGACGTTCTCATTCCACCATGCTGTTCTTTTCCTTTCTCCTTTAATTTGTTTCCTACCACAGACCTCTTCTTTATACATCTGCCACTTTTTTCTATTGTGCTATCATGCATATCCATCTGTCTTTCACTGATAAATCGTTTTATCCTAGATTGGTATACCTGTTTACTACTGGTTTATTTAGTTCCTCTATTTTGAGTTTAGTAGCTTCCTTCTCTTTCTTTTTCTGTTTGTTTTCTTCAGTCAGTAATCTTATTTTGGTAATCACTTAATGATGATCACTAAATATTTCAGCTCCTCTGTTTACTCTTGCATCAATGTACTGTAAAAGGAGCTGCTAACTAATATGTAGTCGATCATTGACTTTTCACACATGTCTTCATTTACTCTTGTATGTTTGTGGATATCTTTATGAGGACAAAATGTATTGGCTATTTTCATGTCATTCTTTAGGCAAAAATCTATTAGTCTCTCTCCATTTGCAGAAGTTGTTGTCTCTCCTTTACCTAGTACTCCTCCTGACGTTTCTACATTGTTGCCTACTCTAACGTTTAAATCTCATAAAACCATTAGTCCATAAGCTATTAATAATTTAATTTCTCTTTCTTTTGGTTTAATATTTACCTCTAATAGCCGTAGGCTTATAAATGTCAACTTTCTAGTAGCTTTTCTTGCCTTGTATGCACTAGGAGGTCTATTCCTGCTCTAGCTCTATCTTTGACATCTGCTCGTGAGAAGATTAGAAAGAGACATTAGGGAGCAAATTATGCCAGCGTAGGACATTTAAGCAATACACGTTAAGCTATACATAATGTATCAGTGATCTAGCCTGCACATCGCCCACCCGTGGAAAGGTCTGTGTGCCCTGCACAACAGCAGTTGCTCTCATAACTACACTCACAAGATAGTCTGCGTGACATGCAAATCTATAGGTTGTAGGTCGCAATGAGTTTGCCTTTTAATCTCATACAAGGCTTTGAAAAGTTTCCAAAGTAACTGCTCCTGATTTAATATTGGGTCCAAACTATTTCTTCAATAATTGCAAGTTATTATCAGGGTAGGCCTAGTTATTATCAGGGGTAGGCCTAGTTATTATCAGGGTAGGCCTAGTTATTACCAGGATAGGCCTAGTTAATATCCAGGGTAGGCCTAGTTATTACCAGAATAGGCCTAGTTAATATCAGGGTGGGCTAGTTATTATCAGGGTAGGCATATTTATTATCAGGGTGAGGCTAGTTATTATCAGGGTAGGCCTAGTTAATATCAGGGTAGGCCTAGTTATAATCGGGGTAGGTCTAGTTATTACCAAGATAGGCCTAGTTATTATCCAGGGTGACCTAGTTATTATCCAGGTGAAGCCTATTTATTATCGGGGTATGCCTAGTTATTACCAGGTAGGCCTAGTTATTATCAGAGTAGGCCTAGTTATTACCAGAGTAGGCCTAGTTATTACCAGAGTAAGCCTAGTTATTACCAGAGTAGGCTAATTATTATCAGATTAGGCCTAGTTATTATCAGGGAGTAGGCCTAGTTATTATCGGGGTAGGCCTAGTTATAATCGGTGTAGGCGTAGTTATTATCAGACTAGGCCTAGATATATCAGGATAGGCCTAGTTATTATCGGGGTAGGCCTAGTTATAATCCAGGGTAGGCCTAGTTATTACCGGGGTAGGCCTAGTTATTATCGGGGTAGGCCTAGTTATTATCAGGGTAGGCTTAGTTATAACCGGGGTATGCCCTAGTTATTATCGGGGTATGCCTAGTTATTATGAGAGTAGGCCTAGTTATAATCAGGTGAAAGCCTAGGTATTATCAGGGTAGGCCTAGTTATAATCGGGGTAGGCCTAGTTATTATCAGGTAGGCCTAGTTATAATCGGTATAGGCCTAGTTATTATCAGGGGTAAGCCTAGTTATAATCGGGGTAGGCCTAGTTATTATCAGCGTAGGCCTAGTCATAATCCGGGGTAGGCCTAGTTATTTATCCAGGGTAGGCCTAGTTATTATCAGAGTAGGCCTAGTTATTACCAGAGTAGGCCTAGTTATTACCAGGATAGGCTTAGTTATCGGGCCAAACAGTAAGCGAGACGTGAGCAAAATGGTTGCAGCACAGTTTACTATCGATTCGCGTACCTTTCGTTAGAAAAGCCACGGCCTCGTAACAGGCACAGATAGTGACTATGTTTGAAGCAGATGATGATTTCCCTTTAAGAGAAAACATAATGAAACCTTTTCCACATGGTCATCTATTAACTGAAAAGAGACTTTTAACTACAGACTATCCAGAGCAAGGAACAGTGTGGAGTGTTCATTTGAAAGATTGGCACAGATGTGGTGGAGGATTCTTTTCCGCCAGATCGATGAACAGCCTTCAGCAGCGACAGATATTGCAAAAGCCATCACTATTCTGCATCTTATCATTCGGGAACCTGATATGCTCATTGCAGGTGACAAGGAAACACCTGCATCTCAATCAACCTCTCATTGCAGGTGACAAGGAAACACCTGCATGTCAATTCAATCACCTTTGCCAATAGGACGTTCGACTTACCAAAACATTCACAGCCAAAGAAACAGGTAGACAAAAACCGGCATGCAGGTTCGAGAGAAACTAATAAATTACATTTCTACAGATAGGGGCCGTTTCTTGGCAAAACAATTATCTATCAATTAGTGTAAATATTATATCTATGGAAGAGCAGGGACAAACAGGTTGAGAGAGAGAGAGAGAGAGAGAGAGAGAGAGAGAGAGAGAGAGAGAGAGAGAGAGAGAGAGAGAGAGAGAGAGAGAGAGAGAGAGAGAGAGAGAGAGAGAGAGAGAGAGAGAGAGAGAGAGAGAGAGAGAGAGAGAGAGAGAGATGGAGATGCGTGTACGGGTGTGTGTTTGTGATATAGGGGTTTGTAGATCCAATATTGTACGAATTGAAATAAAATTACCATCAATGCCCAATTCCTCTCCATTTCCCAGGATCCTTCCAAACCACTTTTAAAATACACTTATCTATATTTTACATTAGATTATTGATGTTCCCAGATTTAAAAATTGCACGTTCTTTTTCTAGACGGAGTTGAAAGCTTTCAATCCTGCAAGCGAAAAATTTAACGCGGTTCGCGGCTAAGCGAGCACCGGTCTGTGTTTACAAATTAAAAATTAGAAGTCTATTCATCAGTGATGGATTTATTTAAATACTCTTTTCGCATAATTTCATTATAAATGATTATTCACTGTTCTTAAATACATAGAACACCCGCTGGCGAAGCTCTATTTCAAGAATACAAGCTCATCTAAAACTAAAACAGTTAATTATGATTTACACACTACACTTAGATCTAGATCTAGACAAGTCATAAAATGTAGGTCGTGTTGTGACCTTGTTTTGGACAGACTGCTGTGTAGTCAGTCATCTCGGCTAAAATTAGCCATAACTGCTCTTTTTATTGCATTATTTGTTTAGTATTTTATATTCATATAAAATGAAAACTATTATCTTAAAATACTGCAATCTGTGTTTATTTTAAAATGTGCATCTGCTTTTGGCACACAACGAAGCAGGCAACACAGAGATGTCGACGGATGGGGATTCCCATTTGCCTCGCACGGTGTAACGTTACGTTTTGCATGGAGAGTGTATTTGGTTTGGTTAATAAGTCGTCTTGTTGGAAGTAAAGATAGACAGAATATGCCAGGATTTGGAGGCTTTGTCTCAGCTACCGGCGTGGTACCATCCTCAAAAACAACTGTTGCATATTATCCCAGCATCACTGAGCCAATAACAGAATACAATGTCGTAAAAGAAGTATTGAGAAGAAGCCAAAAGGCAACGCAAGAAGTGCAACAGAAATATACCATAATAACGTTTGATCTTGGTGTTGTAATGAAAGCCATGCCCATTATATGGAATGAATGTTTGAAAAACCCAAAAGCACCTCAAGAATACAATAACCACATAATACTCATTGGGACATTCCACGTTATTATGAATTATTTGAATATGATTGGGAAGAAGATGGCGGGTTCAGGATATTCCGAGATCATCCTTGAGGCAAATTTAGCCACGGCCGGGTGTTTGAAAGGCGTGATGTGTGGCAAACAGTTTAATAAATCAATCTGGTGTCTAAAAATTGTGTGTGAAGCGTTGGAGCGTCTTCTGCTAGATGCTTTCATTGAACAAAGGACTGAATCTGCTTCTGACTCAGAAGTCTTCTCGAGTTTGATAACATTGATTAGTGATCCCTCAAATGTGAAATTGAAGGAAGTCATTGCTGATGAAAATGTTCAAAAATATCTAAACGACTACATGGATTTTAAGGAGGAAGTACGGAATGGAACACTTGGCAAAACTGCACAATTCTGGATCTCTTTCCTTGACTGTGGTGAAAATGTATTCATGTTGCTGTATGCTGTAAAAATTAACTTTGTCCCTGTCTACCATACTGCTTTGAGCGATATGGCGCCACTATTCTTTAGCTTTGGAGGAATGAATTACTCTCGGTATCTGACGTGGTTTGATATGTTTTTACTGAATATTGATTACTCACATCCAGGTGCAATGGAGTTGATTAAAAAAGGTGCAATCTCTGTTGCAAGGTCAATGATTCCAGGAAATAGGTGCGCGGTAGACAAAACCATCGAAGAAACATTCATGAAGTTTTCCAAAAGCAGCTGTGGAGCAGGTGGTGCTGGTGTTACAGGACTGTTGGAGAATTATGGAGCCTACCAAAGATGGGTCAAAACAACATCAGAGAGAGCGAAGTATTTTGAATCCACTCTTGAAATGTGCGGTTTTCCGAACAGTGATGAGTCTAAACCAGGGAGGCATTATGAGCAGTCAAGGTCAGAAATAGAAAGAAGTGAAGCTGCAGTTCAACGAACTGTTAGGGCAATTAGAGGTTTCCTTAATCCGTTTGCAATAGAGGATAAGAGCCATCTGTATGTGCTTTCTTCTGGATCTCCCGCTCCACCTGATGTAGCAGATAATGTTCTGAGGGCCGGGCAAATCGGTTGCACCGAAAGAGACAAATTTATTGATCAAAGATTAAAATGTACAGCTGAAGAACACAAAGACTTTTTCGACAGAGTAAAACAACTGAAGTTAAAAACAATGGAAAACACAAATAAAATAACAAAATTTACAAATTCAAAGGGGAAAATTATTCAAATCAAAGAACAAGGGGATTTAGCCTTTCAACTTTTAGTCAAGTCTCAATTGTTAGCAGAACCAATCAGCATTGAAGAAATGATGACATACTGCCTGACACCAGTCCCGCATTGCTTGGGTACACCAGACGGGTTTATGGCCAAGACAAACAAAGCTACCGCAGTTCAGTTTGTTGCACGTGATGCACATGATTCTATTTATCCATCTTCAACCAGAGGCGAAACCATTTACATTGAAGATGGGAATGCTGTATTTTATACACTCAAGGAGTTGCAGCCAACGTTTGAGTTGATATGTTTACAGGTCCTTGACAGATTAGCAAAGAAGACGGACGTTATTTTTTCAACGGATTCGTATAAACGATATTCCATTAAAGCACAGGAAAGACTTCGTCGTGGAGTGAGTGAAAGTTCATCATTGAAGGAATACACCAGAGGAAACCTGCAGACTTCAAATTATTTCTTCAAAATGATGAAAACAAAGTGCAATTTATCAATTTGATGGAACGCGTCTGGGGAGGGCAACGTGCCGCAAAAAGACTTCAGGGAAGAAATGTCTTCTTTGTCAATCAAGGTGTGGTTCATCAGATGGTATCTGAAGATGGTGAGACTGTGCAGCCCTTAGAAATTCATGAATTGCGGTCAAACCAGGAAGAAAGTGACACCAGAATAATCCTGTACCTGAATCATGCCAAGGTAAATAAGTACAAACAGGCCGTCGTGTCCTCACCCGACAGTGATGTTTTTTTTCATCCCCCTACACCATGTACACCATTTGGCACCTCTGGTTGTTTTCTTTGACACAGGTTTTGGATCACACAAGCGCCTTTACAACATGTCTGAATTGGCTGAAGATCTTGGACAAGTACATTGTGCTGCTCTTTTAGGTCTCTACTGCTTTACAGGAGAGGACTGCAATTGTGCTTTCCGAGGAAAAGGAAAAGGTGATACCCATACAGAAACTGGAGAAGAAACCTGTGTACAAAGAAGCTTTTGGAAAACTAGGCTGTTCATGGAATGTTCAGGATAACATCATTGACAAACTCGAAACGTTCGTCTGCTACATGTATGGGTTCCCCAGAATGAAAAGCGTTAATGCAGTAAGAGCCCTCATGTTGAAAAAGATGCTAGGAGAAACAAATCAACTATCAAAGTCCTCCAGAGTTGACCTTGCTCGGCTTCCGCCTTGCAGACAATCGCTAGTACCTCATATATTGCGTGTGAACTACCGTGTACGTCAGTGGAAACTAGCAGATGTTGGGATATATGAGATGCCACCTGCAACAGACCATGGATGGATGACTGGAGAGATGGGGCTTTCAGAGCCGGTCTGGACACAAGACAAGATTCTTCCATCAAATCTTGAAGACCTTCTAGAAGCTGCAACTCAAACACAGTCAGATGGCGACCACTCAGATGATGGAGGGACATGGGAAAATGATTCAGATCTGTCCGAGGTGGAGAACGAAGATGATTTGTATGAGCTACACTAAACTTGTAAGCAGCTGATTTACTTACTACTTTTCAAAACTAACCGTTTTACTAACAAAAAGGAATTTTAAAGGCGATTAAGTTTCATTAGCCTATTACTACCGGGTACTATATGTCTGTGGTTAATCATTTTAGCTTCCTCATCAATTTAGGGTAATCATTCAAAAACGCGTCAATTTTTAGATTTTACATTATCTTGGTTACGAATCAACGGATATTCATATAACCGGCATAATTGAACTTATCTTGTTGAGACCTTTCATTTGATACCCTACTTGGGCATGTTTTGTCGCTTTAGACTTTTGATATTTTTCGTGTCAATTTTTAGAACGCATTTCATGTTTTATGCGCTGTAACTCCTAAAAGTGCAACTTTTAGTTTTGGGAACATCAAAAAATGAATTCAGGGATTCAAAATCTATGAAAATAAGTTACTTTGGTAGGATCCTGGGGGGACGACGTTTAGTATATGTACCTCCTTTACTATATCGGGACGTTATGGAGGCGACAATAGTGAGGCGGATGCACTGTCCTCGCAGTATTGAGAAGAAGAGGTGTTTCTGCGTCACCGTTGTCATATTATTATGACAAGTTCATCGGGGTCAAGAACTGGTATCGAGACGAAAGCGCGTCAAAAATGGTTGCACAGTGTGAGTCGCAAAGGCCTAGTTATTATCAGGATAGGTCTAGTTATTATCAGGATAGGTCTAGTTATTATCAGGATAGGTCTAGTTATTATCAGGATAAGTCTAGTTTTTATCGGGATAGGTCTAGTTATTATCAGGATAGGTCTAGTTATTATAAGGATAGGTCTAGTTATTAACAGTATAGGTCTAGTTATTATCAGGATAGGTCTAGTTATTATCAGGATAGGTCTAGTTATTATCATGATAGGCCTAGTTATTACCAGAATAGGTCTAGTTATTATCAGGATAGGTCTAGTTATTACCAGGATAGGTCTAGTTATTATCAGGATAGATTTAGTTATTATCAGGATAGGTCTACTTATCATCAGGATAGGTCTACTTATTATATGAATATGTCTAGTTATTATCAGGATAGGTTTAGTTATTATCAGGATAGGTCTAGCTATTATCAGGATAGGCCTAGTTATTATCAGGATAGGTCTAGTTATTATCAGGATAGGTCTAGTTATTATCAGGATAGGTCTAGTTATTATCAGGATAGGTCTAGTTATTATCAGGATAGGTCTAGTTATTATCAGGATAGGTCTAGTTATTAACAGTATAGGTCTAGTTATTATCAGGATAGGTCTAGTTATTATCAGGATAGGTCTAGTTATTATCAGGATAGGCCTAGTTATTACCAGGATAGGTCTAGTTATTATCAGGATAGGTCTAGTTATTGCCAGGATAGGTCTAGTTATTATCAGGATAGGTTTAGTTATTATCAGGATAGGTCTACTTATCATCAGGATAGGTCTACTTATTATATGAATAGGTCTAGTTATTATCAGGATAGGTCTAGTTATTATCAGGATAGGCCTAGTTATTATCAGGATAGGTCTAGTTATTATCAGGATAGGTCTAGTTATTATCAGGATATGTCTAGTTATTATCAGGGTAGGTCTAGTTATTATCAGGATAGGTCTAGTTATTATCAGGATATGTCTAGTTATTATCAGGATAGGTCTAGTTATTATCAGGATAGGTCTAGTTATTACCAGGATAGGTCTAGTTATTATCAGGATAGGTCTAGTTATTATCAGGATAGATCTAGTTATTATCAGGATAGGTCTAGTTATTATCAGGATAGGCCTAGTTATTACCAGGATAGGTCTAGTTATTATCAGGATAGGTCTAGTTATTATCAGGATAGGTTTAGTTATTACCAGGATAGGTCTAGTTATTAACAGGATAGGTCTAGTTATTATCAGGATAAGCCTAGTTATTATCAGGATAGGTCTAGTTATTATCAGGATAGGTCTAGTTATTATCAGGATAGGTCTAGTTATTATCAGGATAGGTCTAGTTATTATCAGGATAGGTCTAGATCTAGTTATTATCAGGATAGGTCTAGTTATTATCAGGATAAGTCTAGTTTTTATCGGGATAGGTCTAGTTATTATGAGGATAGGTCTAGTTATTATAAGGATAGGTCTAGTTATTATCAGTATAGGTCTAGTTATTATCAGGATAGGTCTAGTTATTATCAGGATAGGTCTAGTTATTATCAGGATAGGCCTAGTTATTACCAGGATAGGTCTAGTTATTATCAGGATAGGTCTAGTTATTACCAGGATAGGTCTAGTTATTATCAGGATAGGTCTAGTTATTATCAGGATAGGTCTAGTTATTATCAGGATAGGTCTAGTGATCAACAGGATAGCTGAGTACTGTAGTTAGTAGCGGTACTGGTAAAACCAAATCATTTTTTAAAAGACTAATGCATTGTGTTTACTATAGTTAGTAGCGGTACTGGTAAAATTAAATCATATAAAAACACACTAATGCATTGTGTGTACTGTAGTAATGGTACTGGTAAAACTAAATCATATAAAAAACACACTAATGCATTGTGTGTACTGTAGTAATGGTACTGGTAAAACTAAATCATATAAAAAACACACTAATACATTGTGTGTACTGTAGTAATGGTACTGGTAAAACCAATAAATCATATAAAAAACACACTAATGCATTGTGCATTGTGTACTGTAGAAGTGGCACTGGTAAAACCAATAAATCATATAAAAAACACTCTAATGCATTGTGTGTACTGTAGAAGTGGTACTGGTAAAACCAAATCATATCAAAAACGCACTAATGCATTGTGTGTACTATAGAAGTGGTACTGGTAAAATCAATATATCATATAAAAAAACCCACACTAATGCATTGTGTGTACTGTAGAAGTGGTACTGGTAAAACAAAATCATATAAAAACACACTAATGCATTGTGTGTACTATAGAAGTGGTACTGGTAAAATCAATATATCATATTAAAAAAAACACACTAATGCATTGTGTGTATTGTAGAAGTGGTACTGGTAAAAACCAAATCATATCAAAAACGCACTAATGCATTGTGTGTACTATAGAAGTGGTACTGGTAAAACCAAATCATATAAAAAACACACTAATGCATTGTGTGTACTAAATAGAAGTGGTATTGGTAAAACCAATAAATCATATAAAAAACACTCTAATGCATTGTGTGTACTGTAGAAGTGGTACTGGTAAAACCAAATCATATAAAAACGCACTAATGCATTGTGTGTACTGTAGTAGTGTTACTGGTAAAACCAATAAATCATATAAAAAACACACTAATGCATTGTGTGTACTGTAGTAGTGTTACTGGTAAAACCAATAAATCATATAAAAACGCACTAATGCATTGTGTGTACTGTAGTAGTGTTACTGGTAAAACCAATAAATCATATAAAAAACACACTAATGCATTGTGTGTACTGTAGTAGTGTTACTGGTAAAACCAATAAATCATATAAAAACACACTAATGCATTGTGTGTACTGTAGTAGTGTTACTGGTAAAACCAATAAATCATATAAAAAACACACTAATGCATTGTGTGTACTGTAGTAGTGTTACTGGTAAAACCAAATCATATAAAAAACACACTAATGCATTGTGATTACTGTAGAAGTGGTACTGGTAAAACCAAATCATATAAAAACCACACTAATGCATTGTGTGTACTGTAGTAGTGGTACTGGTAAAACCAATAAATCATATAAAAACACACTAATGCATTGTGTGTACTCTAGTAGTGGTACTGGTAAAACCAATAAATCATATAAAAAACACACTAATGTGTGTATTAGTAGTGTTACTGGTAAAACCAAATGTAGCATTGTGTTACTGTAGTAGTGTTACTGGTAAAACCAAATCATATAAAAAACGCACTAATGCATTGTGTACTCTAGTAGTGGTACTGGTAAAACCAATAAATCATATAAAAAACGCACTAATGCATTGTGTGTACTCTAGTAGTGTTACTTGTAAAACCAACGATAAGCAAGATGAGCCCAGCATCATTATTTGTTTCTGCAAATAGACACCATTCAATGAATGATGTTAAAGACAAGCGTGTTTAACTACATGGAAGAATAACTTTAAGGGTTAAAGACAAGCGTGTGTAATGACATTGAAGAATAACTTTAAGGGGTTAAAGACAAGCGTGTGTAATGACATTGAAGAATAACTTTAAGGGGTTAAAGACAAGCGTGTGTAATGACATTGAAGAATAACTTTAAGGGGGTTAAAGACAAGCGTGTGTAATGACATTGAAGAATAACTTTAAGGGGTTAAAGACAAGCGTGTGTAATGACATTGAAGAATAACTTTAAGGGGTTAAAGACAAGCGTGTGTAATGACATTGAAGAATAACTTTAAGGGGGTTAAAGACAAGCGTGTGTAATGACATTGAAGAATAACTTTAAGGGGTCACAATGACTTTTTTTTTAGCGCTGTATGGCTACTCGCCTTCTACGAGGTTTGCAACCAAAATGAGTCAAATCACAATCCATTTCAGACTAGTCATCTATCCAAATCTGAAGTGCACACGCTAGCGTTGGTCTATCCTAATCCAAAGTACACACGATAACATTGGTCTATCCTAAGCCAAAGTACACACGATAACATCGGTCTATCCTAAGCCAAAGTACACACGATAACATCGGTCTATCCTAATCCAAAGTACACACGATAACATCGGTCTATCCTAATCAAAGTACACACGATAACATCGGTCTATCCTAAGCCAAAGTACACACGATAACATTGGTCTATCCTAAGCCAAAGTGCACACGATAACATTGGTCTATCCAAAGCCAAAGTGCACACGATAACATTGGTCTATCCAAAGCCAAAGTGCACACGATAACATTGGTCTATCCAAAGCCAAAGTGCACACGATAACATTGGTCTATCCAAAGCCAAAGTGCACACGATAACATTGGTCTATCCAAAGCCAAAGTGCACACGATAACATTGGTCTATTCTATTCTAAGCCAAAGTATTCACGATAGCATTGGTTCATCCATCACCTTGCAATTGGAAACGAAATCCATGTTTGAAATGAAAACGATTTGTAAATAAGTGTCCATGCTCATTTCCCAAAACCGTCACTTCTTTACCTCCTTTGGGGGTGGGAGGGGGGGGACGATTCAGTAGTCCAGAGACAAGGTGTCGGCCTTTCAACCAAAAGTCATCCAAGCCCTGTCAACATAAACATTTCTCAATTTTTTTAGCAAAAGTTCACATTTCTCAATTTTTTTTCGAGCAAAGCCCCAGGTCCAGGTAACCGGCTCGACACCTTGTCCTTTCAAAGACGGACGATAAAAAGGAGGTCCCGTATGCATATCACAACACTGCGCACGTTAAAGATCCCTTAGCTGTTTACAGCAGTCTGGGGAAATTTTAAATCCTACCAAAAAAAAACCCCGAGATCACCTCAGTTGTGGATCAAATCAAACAAACAATCCTCATTGTGACATTTTCATAGGCTTGAAACTAAGCCTCCTTACTATTATGGTGGCTCAGGCTTGAAAACTAAGCCTCCTTACTATTTGGGAGGCTCGGGCTTGAAACTAAGCCTCCTTACTATTATGGAGGCTCAGGCTTGAAACTAAGTCTCCTTACTATTTGGGAGGCTCAGGCTTAAAACTAAGCCTTACCTTACTATGGAGGCTCCAGGCTTGAAACTAAGCCTCCTTACTATTTGGGAGGCTCAGGCTTGAAACTAAGCCTCCTTACTATTATGGAGGCTCAGGCTTAAAACTAAGCCTCCTTACTATTATGGAGGCTCAGGCTTGAAACTAAGCCTCCTTACTATTATGGAGGCTCAGGCTTGAAACTTGAAACTAAGCCTCCTTACTATTATGGAGGCTCAGGCTAAACTAAGCCTCCTTACTATTATGGAGGCTCAGGCTTAAAACTAAGCCTCCTTACTATTATGGAGGCTCAGGCTTAAAATTAAGCCTCCTTACTATTATGGAGGCTCAGGCTTAAAATTAAGCCTCCTTACTATTATGGAGGCTCAGGCTTAAAACTAAGCCTCCTTACTATTATGGAGGCTCAGGCTTAAAATTAAGCCTCCTTACTATTATGGAGGCTCAGGCTTAAAATTAAGCCTCCTTACTATTATGGAGGCTCAGGCTTAAAACTAAGCCTCCTTACTATTATGGAGGCTCAGGCTTAAAATTAAGCCTCCTTACTATTATGGAGGTTCAGGCTTGAAACCATGTCACTGTTACACTGGAAACGAGCAAAACGCGGGAAAAGCCAAAACGCCTTTGTTCCAAAACGACGCAGCAGAAGAAGAAAAAGAACAATTTTCGGTATTTTTCGTTTTGATTTTCTCCTTTCGGTTTGTCTGTGTGCCACCGACCTATCTGTGACAAGAAATTTCCTTTTGCCTTTGATAAGACAGATGGTAGCTTGTTGTGTCTCCAGTTTCGGGAAGAGGTTTTAGAATGGTAAAATGAGAACATAAGCACACCAGCTGTCTTAGGTAATGACACGAGATAATATAAAAGCCCCATAGGAACAAATACCAGACAAATACAAGGAATAGACCGTTAGCTGGGTTGGTAGCACGCTTTCTTTTCATGGCGAGGCGATGGGTGCCGACGCAGAGATCGCGGGTTCGATTCCCATGAGCCAGGGGTTTTTTTCTGTCCATTTCTTGTATTTGTCTCGTCTTTGCTTCTTTGGGGTTTTTCATATCATCTTGTGTCATTCCCTTCACTTTCAACATGCCCTTTGCCTCACTGTCTGTCTTCAGCTGTCTTAGGGACTAATTATTTTCGTTTACCTGAGCTTAATTCATGCGAGACAAATGATCATCAACCTCGATATCATGAAACAAATCTCATATCTCATATTCAAATCTTTACAGCTTGCACCAGCCTTATTTGCTCAGACATGCTTTCAGCAAGCTTATCCCTTTCATGGCCTGCTGATCAAGCACAAAGGTTGACAATGTAACTCAGAAAAAAAACCAACACGTGTCATTCTCTTTTTTCATGTTTGGCGGTAAAGTTGTTTACATTTGTTTGTGAAATATACTCTTCTTGATTAGCTATCGGCCTATGAAAACATTGAAGTTGCATTTCCATATGTAGGCTACGTGATGCGTGATGCTTATGAATACGTGGGAATTAAGCTGCAGTGTATCACACATCACATATCATTCTTAACGCATCACGTACACACATGGAAACACGTTAGTTAAATGTCCATTTAATCATTGTTTACACATCACGCATCATTCTCAACGCATCACGCATGGAAACACGTTAGTTAAATTTCCATGTAATCATTGTTTACACATCACACATCTTTCTCAACGCATCACACACACACACGGAAACACGTTAGTTACATGTCCATGTAATCATTGTTTACACATCACACATCATTCTCAACGCATCACGCACATGGAAACACATTAGTTACATGTCCATGTAATCATTGTTTACACATCACATTACGCACAAATGGAAAGGCGGTCCATGTAATCATTGTTTACATACCCTGGATACATTTATTAAATGTTCATTAATCATTGTTTCATTGTTTAAAAATTGTGTTGAATCGTTATTTATGCTAGTCTAGTTAAGACGTTTTAGTTTTGTAGCATATTATTATTGTCATTGTTTAAATAAGGCTGTTTTATTGTCTACTAATGATTAAAAACTTGAGTTTTTGTAATCTTAATTAATGACTTAGTATACATGTTATTGATTAAAAATTTGTTGGCCTTTACGTTTTAGTTTTGTAGCATATTATTGTCCATTGTTTATTGTCTTAATGATTAAAAACTTAAACTTAGTCAGATTTTAAGTGTATGGCCCCTCTTGTCTTAGGAAACGTCAGACCCCAAAAACGTTAAGTGCTCGCGTTGTCTTGCGCGGTGGAGCTGACACAAATTTTGCTTGCTAATATTCTCTCTTCACTCCACCATCGTAGTTTGTTGGATCGCTTGAAATAATACGGTTACACTTGAAGCCTTGGCGATGTAAGGAAAACACAGGCTTACGATTTATTTCTAACTACACTACTACTATAAACAAGTGATAGAAAGCAATCGTTTGTAACAACCAAAGATTTTATGTGATTCTTTAAATAGATATGTGTTTAATAATGATAATAATAATACAGTTTATTTATATAGCGCCTTATAACGAAGTCTCTTTCAAAATGTAATTCATTCATTCTTCACACGGCCAAAAAGTATCTTTAACTTTAACACACTCACTGCGTGCAAACCAGGTTACTCAAGACTGTATCCACTTTCAATATGACTTTGAGCCAAATTAGATATGAGGCTAATTGATATCAAAATGGGAGAAGGTATGGACTGGCTTTTCTCTGAAAATAACCTTATTTCGGTTTTGTTTCTTTGAAATTTACTCCGCCCACTTTACGGTGATCTCAGGGTGAATTAAGAGGAAACAGCAAAATGAGAGATAAGTAAAAAAAAAAAGGAAGGAGAGAAGAACACGACCCATACTCTTCAGCCTTCAGCTTAAAAAGGAGAAAGAAAAGAGAAACAGCGTGTATTAGTACTATGTTCTAAGCCAGCTTGTCCACACTATGCTATAGTACTATGCTCTAAACTAGCTTGTCTACACTATGCTATAGTACTATGCTCTAAACCAGCTTGTCCACGTTATGATATAGTACGATACTCTAAGCCAACTTGTCTATACTATGCTATAGTACTATGCTCTAAGCCAGCTTTTCTAAACTATGCTCTAAGCCAGCTTGTCTACACTATGCTAAATCTGCCAGGCTAGAAAAGCGTAACGGTGCAAGCCGGTACACACCACCCCGCTTATTCCAATAAGTCAACAACGAATGTAAACACCAAACCAGCATGTTGGCATGAAGTTGTACAGCGACATCAAGCTTAAAACAGTTGTAATCCTATATAATTATAATGAAGGAAATGACATTGAGTAACATCAAAAGTCCCCTAGGAACAAAGACGAGACAAATACAAATCGCCTTTAAAAGTCTCATAGGAACAAAGACGAGACAAATACAAATCGCCTTTAAAAGTCTCATAGGAACAAAGACGAGACAAATACAAATCGCCTTTAAAAGTCTCATAGGAACAAAGACGAAACAAATATAAGTCGCCTCTAAAAGTCCCATAGGAACAAAGACGAAACAAATATAAATCGCCTCTAAAAGTCTCATAGGAACAAAGACGAGACAAATACAAATCGCCTCTAAAAGTCTCATAGGAACAAAGACGAGACAAATATAAATCGCCTCTAAAAGTCTCATAGGAACAAAGACGAGACAAATACAAATTGCCTCTAAAAGTCTCATAGGAACAAAGACGAGACAAATACAAATTGCCTCTAAAAGTCTCATAGGAACAAAGACGAAACAAATACAAATCGCCTCTAAAAGTCTCATATGAACAAAGACGAGACAAATACAAATCGCCTCGCCATGAACCGAAGGCGTTCTACCAAACGAGGAAGCACATTTTTCTTTCATGGCGAGGCGATGGGTGCCGACGCAGAGGTCGCGGGTTTGATCCCCATGGTGGCCAGGATTTTTTCCTTTCTGTATATTCCTTGTATTTGTCTCGTGTTTGTTCATATGGGGCTTTAATATTATTCAATGTCATTTCCTTCACATTCGACATGCCCATTGCCTTACTGGTTGTTTTTACCATTGTATATATAATACAATATAATGTAATAGAATAGAATAGAATAGAATAGAATAGAATAGAATAGAGTAGAATATAACGTGTATTCAACTGAATGTAATAGAAAGACAGAGGGATGTCGTGTATTATCTCCAACTCGAACCTAATCGATATCTGATCATCTTCTGTAGTTTTACCTTCCTGTGTATGCATTGGGGCATCCAATAAAACAAAAAACCTCGCCAACATTTCGTCACGCCTCCATACCTTGTTGAGCGACCAATCAAGATGAAGAGTTGTAGATGATGAGCGACCAATCAAGATGAAGAGTTGTAGATGATGAGCGACCAATCAAGATGAAGAGTTGTAGATGATGAGCGACCAATTACGATGAAGAGTTGTAGATGATGAGCGACCAATCAAGATGAAGAGTTGTAGATGATGAGTGACCAATCAAGATGAAGAGGTGTAGATGATGAGCGACCAATCAAGATGAAGAGTTGTAAGTGATGAGTCACCAATCAAGATGAAGAGTTGTAGATGATGAGCGACCAATCAAGATGAAGAGGTGTAGATGATGAGCGACCAATCAAGATGAAGAGGTGTAGATGATGAGCGACCAATCAAGAGGAAGAGTTGTAAGTGATGAGTGACCAATCAAGATGAAGAGTTGTAGATGATGAGTGACCAATCAAGATAAAGAGGTGTAGATGATGAGCGACCAATCAAGATGAAGAGTTGTAGATGATGAGCGACCAATCAAGATGAAGAGTTGTAGATGAAGAGCGACCAATCAAAATGAAGAGTTGTAGATGATGAGCGACCAATCAAGAGGAAGAGTTGTAAGGGATGAGCGACCAATCAAGATGAAGAGGTGTAGATGATGAGCGACCAATCAAGATGAAGAGTTGTAGATGATGAGCGACCAATCAAGATGAAGAGTTGTAGATGATGAGCGACCAATCAAGATGAAGAGTTGTAGATGATGAGTCACCAATCAAGATGAAGAGTTGTAGATGATGAGCGACCAATCAAGATGAAAAGTTGTAGATGATGAGCGACCAATCAAGAGGAAGAGTTGTAGATGATGAGCGACCAATCAAGATGAAGAGGTGTAGATGATGAGCGACCAATCAAGATGAAGAGTTGTAGATGATGAGCGACCAATCAAGATGAAGAGTTGTAGATGATGAGCGATCAATCAAGATGAAGAGGTGTAGATGATGAGCGACCAATCAAGAGGAAGAGTGATGAGTGACCAATCAAGATGAAGAGTTGTAGATGATGAGCGACCAATCAAGATGAAAAGTTGTAGATGATGAGTGACCAATCAAGATGAAGAGTTGTAAGTGATGAGTGACCAATCAAGATGAAGAGTTGTAGATGATGAGCGACCAATCAAGATGAAGAGTTGTAGATGATGAGCGACCAATCAAGATGAAGAGTTGTAAGTGATGAGTCACCAATCAAGATGAACAGTTGTAGATGATGAGCGACCAATCAAGATGAAGAGGTGTAGATGATGAGCGACCAATCAAGATGAAGAGGTGTAGATGATGAGCGACCAATCAAGAGGAAGAGTTGTAAGTGATGAGTGACCAATCAAGATAAAGAGGTGTAGATGATGAGTGACCAATCAAGAGGAAGAGTTGTAAGTGATGAGCGACCAATCAAGATGAAAAGTTGTAGATGATGAGCGACCAATCAAGATGAAGAGTTGTAGATGATGAGCGACCAATCAAGATGAAGAGTTGTAGATGAATGATCAAAAGCATGAAGTTCCTTCTTTTATTTCTATAAATCTTTTTAATGATCATGTAATTAATAAATTTAAAAAAGCTTTGTTCCTGCTGTATACAATGTCATCGGCGATTGTTTCTTGATTGTAGGGATCAATCATCCTGTATGCCTACTGGTACTCAAATACATTCATAGGATCGGAAACAAGGAACTGGATGTGTTATACAAATACAAACATTAAGTTTGTAATAGTTTTGAGTAATATTTTATTATTTCAAGAAATATACCTAGATAGACAGACATATAGTCAGACACACAGAGAGATAGATAGATAGATCGATAGATAAATAGATAGATAGATAGTCAAACAGGCAGAGAGACAGATAGATAGATAGATAGATATGTAGATAGATAGACAGATAGACAGACAGACTGATAGATAGATAAAAAGATAGACGAATAAACAAACAGACAGACAGATAGACAGATAGATAAACAGGTAGCTAGGTCGGTATATATATATATATATATATATATATATATATATATATATATATATATATATATATATATATATATATATGTGTGTGTGTGTGTAGAGTGTGTAGAGAGAGAGATAGAGAGAGAGAGAGAGAGAGAGAGAGAGAGAGAGAGAGAGAGAGAGAGAGAGAGAGAGAGAGAGAGAGAGAGAGAGAGAGAGAGAGAGAGAGAGAGAGAGAGAGAGAGAGAGAGAGAGAGAGAGAGAGAGAGAGAGAGAGAGAGAGAGAGAGAGAGAGAGAGAGAGAGAGAGAGAGAGAGAGAGAGAGAGAGAGAGAGAGAGAGAGAGAGAGAGAGAGAGAGAGAGAGAGAGAGAGAGAGAGAGAGAGAGAGAGAGAGAGAGAGAGAGAGAGAGAGAGAGAGAGAGAGAGAGAGAGAGAGAGAGAGAGAGAGAGAGAGAGAGAGAGAGAGAGAGAGAGAGAGAAGATGTATTTATAGTTTGTATTCCCACACAAATATATATGCAATGGTGTCAGGGTGAAATACAAGGATACAGCAAGATGACCGATAGGTCAAAGGGTGAAAGAAGCTAAGCAGGACCTAACAGCAGCCCCGCCAACCACCCACATGATTCAAGGAAGAAATATATGCAAGTCATGACTTCATAATCTTTGAGCTGCACTCTGAGAAAGGAAAATAGAATTATGAGATAGAAGTTTGAATAGAGAAAAAAAGAATGAGAGAAAAGTCACCCGACAAACATCCCATAACACCATCATGTGAAAGCTTTGTATGTTTTGTTCCATGGATTTGTCTTTCTTCTCATCATATGTGGGGATTTCAGGCTGACTTAAGACTAAGAGCATTCTGTCATTGATCAAGACGAAAAGACGTGCTGAAAGAGTGACAGGAAAGAAGTAAGACCTACCAGCCACACTCGTCAACCATCCATGGTGTGTGAGAGCAAGACGTGTGAGTGAGAGCAAGACGATGATGTGTGAGAGCAAGATGTGTAGAGCAAGACATGTGAGACCAAAACGTGTGAGAGCAAGACGTGTGTGAGAGCAAGATGTGTGAGAGCAAGATGTGAGAGCAAGACATGAGACCAAAACGTGTGAGCAAGACGTGTGAGAGCAAGACATGTGAGAGCAAGACGTGTGAGAGCAAGACATGTGAGAGCAAGACGCAGGAGAGCAAGACATGTGAGAGCAAGACGTGTGAGACCAAAACGTGTGAGAGCAAGATGTGTGAGAGCAAGACGTGTGAGAGCAAGACGTGTGAGAGCAAGACGTGTGAGACCAAGATGTGTGAGAGCAAGATGTGTGAGAGCAAAACGTGTGAGAGCAAGACGTGTGAGAGCAAGACGTGTGAGAGCAAGACGCGTGAGAGCAAGACGTGTGAGAGCAAGATGTGTGAGAGCAAGACGTGTGAGAGCAAGACGCGTGAGAGCAAAACGTGTGAGAGCAAGATGTGTGAGAGCAAGATGTGTGAGAGCAAGACGCGTGAGAGCAAGACGTGTGAGAGCAAGATGTGAGAGCAAGACGTGTGAGAGCAAGACGGCACATCTGTCAGTTAGGGAAGTTATTTGTTGATTAGTAGCTTTTCACATCAAATAAATCTGTGATTGGACTTCAGTGCTAAAAAGGTTACTTTTTTTCCATGCTATGCAGGCAAAACCTTGATTTGGTTTCCATCTGTGCTACAAACAGGTTAATTTTAATTTCAAGGACAGAGCAGATGTTGAACAAGGAAAGGTCTTCTCAAAGGTTTTCAAATGAGTGACAGCTTTATAGGACTGCTTATGTGCGAATAGTAACAAAATCAATAACAAAGACAAAAAACAAGGAAATGAAAGACCAAAAATAAAAAAAAACAAATAAATAAATAAATGCATAATATTGAAGATTTGTACATTGTTTATTTTATACTAATTCATAGCGCATATGGGATTAAAACAGATGTAAAGTAAGCAATTCAAAGAGTATAAATAAATGTAATTTCATTCCATCACTCATTAAAACAAAGTGTCACATGACAGTATCTCATCTCACTCTACTGAGGACTCAGTAAGGACAAATATTTATTGTTTTTAGGACTCGGTAATAATGAAAAATTATTGTTTTTAGGACTCGGTAATGATAAAAAATTATTGTTTTACGCTTTCAAGATAAAATGTTAAATTTCATCTTCTTTATAACAACTAACTAACTCAATTATTGAGTACTCTTGACGGTATGCATGAAATAAAATTGTAAATCTTCTATACAATCAAGTAGTGTGTATGAACAAGAAAAAATCAGGATTAAAATAAAAAACCCATGGTTTCTTGCTTTATATTCTATCCTTTTCCCTTCATCAAACATTATCAATATCACCGCCATCTTTAGAAACCCCCGATATCTCCTTCCATTCACCTCTCCAACAATAACGTTATGTTATGTAACATTTTAAATCATTGCAGAATGGCAACATATGAAAGTTTTGTGCACAAAACATAAAAAGGAGAAAAAGTAATCTCCTACATCACCACCCCCACCCCCCTTCCCCCCTCATACAGCCCCCATCCCCAACTCCTCCAGAAAAAAATATCCTTCCCCTCCCCTCACAAAATTTTTCAACATTTTGATAACAGTCCCAATCTAATGAGAAATCCACAAATATTCTCTAACTCCCATTACTGAATGAATGATTTGAAAGCAAAATATTCTCTCCATGAGTACTGCAAAAAAGTCCCCAAAACATTTAGGCCTCCAATCTATCGTGTTGATGTGTTGAATTGCATGAAATATGCGGCAGTTGGAGGATTTGTGTACAATTCTGTCCAAGAAGTCCTGGTGTGCTTTCTGTTCCTGAGCCAGTCTCCTGTTCTCATCAGCCTGTTGTCTCTCGATCTCCTTCTTCTTGCGTTCAAGTTCACGTTCGATCAAAAGAGCTGCCCGACTGTTGGCAGAGGCTTGTCTCTCAAATTCACGGTTACGCAATTCTTCTTCTTGTTGTAAACGCTGGGGAAAATGAATTTAAAAAAGATATTAGCAATGTAAGAAAGCGTTGACATTACTTAGCGTTCCAGGAAAAATATATGCCAGGATACTGGAAATGAGACTAAGGAAAAGAGTAGACGATCAGATTGAAGATCATCAGAGCGGATTTAGACCAGGAAGAAGTGTACAAGACCACATATTTACAATTAGACAAATAATAGAAAATTCCTTGAGAGAAAACATTGACTTGCACCTGTGTTTTATTGACTTAGAAAAGGCATTTGACACTGTGATGAGGGACGAACTATGGCATTCCTTAAAAGAACATAATGTAGAGCAAAATTTAATAGAAGCCATTAAAAGTTTTTACAATAAACCAACATGTGCAGTGAGAGTAGCTGGAAATGTATCAGAAGAATTTGATGTAGATATAAGAATAAGACAGGGTTATGTCCTGTCCTCTTTTGTTTATCACATTTATGGACTCAGTCGCAAAGGCATCCTCAAAAATGAAGAAAATGAATGTAGGTATGTGGAAGCTCAAACCAGTAAATGTATCAATGCTTTCATTTGCCAATGATTTAGTTCTGTTTGGAAAATCAGAAAGGGACCTTCAGTGAATATCAACATTATGAACAATGAACTAAATAAAAGAGGAATGAGAGTAAATGCAAAGAAAACCAAAACAATGCTAGGGAAGCTAAAACACAAAATCTTTAATTGGGCAGGGAGTAAATTCAAAGCTACAATTACCTAGGAGTAATGATTAACTCAGAGGGAAAACTAAGAGAAGTAATCAGCCAGAGAATCCAAAAGGCAAGTGCAATATACAACCATCTAGAAAAGGCATTTGTAGGTAAGCAAGAATTGTCAACAAAAACCAAAATGGCAGTATACAATACAGTTTATTGTCCTTCTCTCCCCTATGGCAGTGAAACTTGGACTTTAGACAGTAGAGAATACAGTAGAGTACAGGCAGCTGAAATGAAATATCTAAGAAGAGTGGTAGGGAAAACTAAACAAGACAAAATCAGAAACACAACAATAAGAGATCAAACCAAAGCAGATGGCATAAAAACTAAGATAGAAACAAATCAATTGAGATGGTTTGGGCATGTAAACAGAATAAATGAAAATAGAATAGCTAAATCAGTATACAGTGCTAAAGCCCAAGGTAAAAAACCAAAAGGCAGACCTCAGAGAAAGTGGGAAGAAGATATAAAAGAGGCATTGAAGCATAGAAATTTAACTTTTTTTGGAAGGAAACAGGAAAGGCCAGGACAGGGCATTCTGGAGAGAGATCATCTCGGGCATCTGAAAGGTAGAATGGGAACTGATAAAGAAAGAAAGAAGAAAGAAAGAAAGCGTTGATATAATAGCACTTGTATAGATATCGTACACAGTCGTCTATGCTTGTAGTCATGTCTTTGGGGAGCAAGAAAAAGATCACCACACACGCAGCCTAATACAACGTTTGGCTACAAGTGATTTACCCCACCCTCTCTCCCTTTCAGCCATGTGGGTATGCACTACTTCACTTAGATAAAAATGGTAATAAACAAGCACAAAGCTAGGCCTCTAATGGCACTCACTCTACGATGGAGACAAACAGCGATTCATAAGCCTAGTAAACAAAGGCATAATGTACTTGTACATTAGTTAGATAGATCCTTGGGATTATTTGGCGTGTCAGCTTTAACCAATCGTCGGGTTAAACTTTATCATGGAGAAAATCAATACACTCGTTGACTTATTATTATACAATGTAGAGAACGGGGAGAAAATTCACTTTACTGCAACCATCATGATGGATGTATTGAGGTCATTACAACCATCTGATTTTCATAGAGGTCTAATGGTATCAGTGCTGGTTCCAGGTAAAACAATCAATCTGAAGATCTTACAATCAACTTCACTACATGTGGAGTCGACTGCATTTCTTTTACCATGATCTGAAGAAGATGTAATCAAAGCTTAAATTGATTTTATGCAATGTTTTCCTCAAATGGGTTGTTAACATTTCCTGTGCATATTTATTTCAGCTGAAATAACTACAAAATTCAAGGAATAATCATCCCCCTTGCTTTCCTCCTCAGACTCAAAGATGGACATGGCTCAAACGAAGGGGAGAAAAAGAGATTGCTAGAATATCCTCGCACCACCCTAGGCCTAGGATTACATCTAGTTGTCTCGGCATGCTGATTTTTACCTTTTTAAAAACAGTTCACGAAACAGGAAGTGATAAGATTAAATTAAGTCCTCTTCATAAAGAAAGGGCTTTATTTGCATTCTGTATGCAGCTGTGTCTCATTCAATCAAATGGATTTTCACAGAGCCAAGGGAAGTTCCATTCTAATAATATCAATGTTACTGTAACGGCTGAAACATAGCAAAAGTTATCTTATACGTTAAAAAACTTCGCTTATTTTCTGTCACGCCTCCTGACCTGATTAAATGATCAATCGACCTGAAAATTTGTATGGAAATACTCAAAGGCTTGAAGTATGATCCTTAATTTTCAAATCTCTTTAACTCTAATTATTTATTGTGTAATTAATTAACCAAATTAGCTTTGTTCCGATTCAATGTATTGTGTACAGCGTCAAACTCAACACAAACCCGAGCTCATAGTTGTAGTCAGGTGCAGATAACAAATTACCGGCACAAACCTGACAAAGGTCTGCATTGGTCCCTTGGGTAATGATGGGCACTGCTACCACCAATAGGTCCCTTGGGTAATGATGGGCACTGCTAGATAACACCAATAGGTCCCTTGGGTAATGATGGCACTCCGTCCAATAGGGTCCCTTGGGTAATGATAGGCACTGTTACCACCAATAGGTCCCTTGGGTAATGATGGGTAATGGTCCCTTGGGTAATGGGCACTGTTACCACCAATAGGTCCCTTGGGTAATGATAGGCACTGTTACCACCAATAGGTCCCTTGGGTAATGATGGGCACTGTTACCACCAATAGGTCCCTTGGGTAATGATGGGCACTGTTACCACCAATAGGTCCCTTGGGTAATGATAGCCACTGTTACAGCCAATAGGTCCCTTGGGTAATGATGGGCACTGTTACCATCCTTGGGTAATGATGGGCACTGTTACCACCAATAGGTCCCTTGGGTAATGATGGGCACTGTTACCACCAATAGGTCCCTTGGGTAATGATAGCCACTGTTACAGCCAATAGGTCCCTTGGGTAATGATGGGCACTGTTACCACCAATAGGTCCTTTTGGGTAATGATGGGCACTGCTACCACCAATAGGTCCCTTGGGTAATGATGGGCACTGTTACCACCAATAGGTCCCTTGGGTAATGATGGGCACTGCTACCACCAATAGGTCCCTTGGGTAATGATGGGCACTGTTACCACCATTAGGGTCCTTGCTACACCAACCAATAATAGTCCCTTGGGTAATGATGGGCGGTGCTAGTGCCAAAAATTGCCCAACTTCATCCCTTTCTAATTAAGGTATAAAACCACTTTTCACTCATTTTTATTTTCACTCAAACGTTCAACATCTGCTCTTGTGTTTGTTAAAATCTGTACTCCTATATTTTGTGACTTTGTGTAGTGTACCTTTTTGTGGAGTGGGTATGTTTTAAAAATTGAGTAGGCTTTATCAGTAATTAGTGTCTTATAAAAAAAACCGAACTTTATACAGCCATCATACAAAGTTTAATTGCAAGTGAAAAGATTCCTCTATCAGCCTGTGTTAAATTCATTTAGGTTTCATCGTCAATTCTGGAATTATGAATTTTTTTCGAACCCCACCAACTTTTTCCAACATGAAATACAGGTTTATATATTTGTTCACAGTCCTTCCTGTTTTTCCGACATGACATGCCTGTTCAAGTCAACCATTTTCAACAATAGTATCAACAATTTACCTTCTGTCTCTTGAATACATGAAGTCAATTACAATTATTTGCATGTTTAAAAAACGTCTAGAGCACAAATGGTATTGGGCAAATTCTATAATATCGATCGATAGCTAGCTTACTCTCTCTCTCTCTCTCTCTCTCTCTTTTTCTCTCTCTCTTTCTTCTCTATTTCTCTCTCTCTCTCTCTCTCTCTCTCTCTCTCTCTCTCTCTCTCTCTCTCTCTCTCTCTCTCTCTCTCTCTCTAGAGCTTCCTCTTTCTTCTCTCTATCTTCCTCTCTCTCTCTCTCTCTCTCTCTCTCTCTCTCTCTCTCTCTCTCTCTCTTCTCTCTCTCTCTCTCTCTCTCTCTCTCTCTCTCTCTCTCTCTCTCTCTCTCTCTCTCTCTCTCTCTCTCTCTCTCCCTCTCCTCTCTCTCTCTCTATCTCTCTCTCTCTCTGTCTCTCTCTCTCTCTCTCTCTCTCTCTCTCTCTCTCTCTCTCTCTCTCTCTCTCTCTCTCTCTCTCTCTCTCTCTCTCTCTCTCTCTCTCTCTCTCTCTCTCTCTCTCTCTCTCTCTATGTGTCTCTCAAGGTGGCTTATATCGAAGTGCTTGTTAGTTAAACAGAGCTAGCTTCGTCATTTCTTATAAAACCTCCAACGTGTTTTCGTCATCAGGTTTACAAATGTAGTGAGATGAATTACTGCCAGTTTGGTAATTATTGCAAGTTCGGTTTTCGAGCTTTTAAAGTTTAAATTCATATCGTCTGCAATTAATTCCAATTTTCCTAGACCAACTTTGAACTCTTCTTGCATAAGAGTGAATGATGTCTTGGGTATAATTTTTGCGCACAATGGAAAAGTGCTCAGTTCAGACTTAGTGACTACACGTTTATGACATTCAGACTAATATTAAATATGGTGAAATCAGAACAATATAATATGATCATTTAATTTGGTATTTACGCAATTGCCGACAGGTAAGGCTTGCGTTGCCTCCTGACCGTAACTGATCTCGGTCAACATGACCTAAGTGGCGGGCTAAAGAAACTAAGAGGTACGGGTTTTCAACACTGTGTGTGATACTTTTTATTGACTCTATGGAAGTTGAAGCTTCGAAGCGTAAACCAAAAGACTAGAGCATTACAAAAGTACGAAAATTAATTTTAGACTCAAACTTTTGAGTGTCTACACCATAGATCTACATTTATCTGTATCACCTTCACTATATATCTTGCTCTTGATTGATAAAATCTAGCACGAGATTGATAAAATCATGATGCATCTCATCATAGATCTAGATCTATTGGGAGGACTCCTTCAGTCGGGCACATTGCACACAGGGTGATTTTTGTTGGAATGAGCCAAGGCCTCCCTTGCCATAGGAGATCTTTGGTGGGCTGTCGGAGGGACCTAGCTTTGCCTCAGAGGGGGTGGGGCAGGTTGGGGTCAGGGATGGTGATAGTGATTGTATTGTGCGTGCCCGACTATGGGAGTCTTTTCATAGATCTTTATTTTAGATAAAATCTCAGAGTATAAGACATTATGATGAATCCTAAGAAGGAAAATCAGAAACGATGATACTTACAACACAGTATTAAGACAACATGACAAAATCATTTACAGACAGAGAAGAAGAAGAAGAAGAAGAAAAAAAGACAGAGGAGAAGAAGAAAAGGAAGAAGAAGGAGGGGATGGAGGAGCAGGAGAAGAAAAAACCCAGAAGAAGACGAGGATGACGAATATTAGGATGTTTTTATCTTAACCGTGAAATCGCAGGAACTCCACTAGTATTGATAATATCGATGCTCGGGTTTGACTGAGTTGATAGGGTTGACTGAGTTGATAGGGTTGACTGAGTTGATAGGGAAATGTATGACAGATAGCCCTACACTATGCATAAAGTCGAAAAATGGCCTTTCCATGAAATAATCTGTTGGAGAACTCATGATGTCCTGTTGATGAGTTTGCTCTTGACACAGCAAACAGATTATAAATCATTCTTTATCTTTGTCTACACAATATAGATGACTACAAAATGAAATTGTCAAACTGATTTTAGAAAACGTGTATTACCTCAGTCTCCAGCCGCTGTCTTTCTTGTTGCTTTCTGATGTCTTCCAGCTGCTGGGGAGACATGCCCTTCCACCTGTCAACGATGACGCGATGCGGGCCAAAGGCACTCTGGGCGATGGCTGGATTCTCAGTCAAGATGTCACCAAAAAACGTTGTTGGCAATTTCAGTCATCTTGTCGTCGTGATCTTGTTGCTTCTTCAGACGATCTCTCTCCAACTGTTCGTTTTCTGAAAGAAACGAAAAAAGAAGATGTTGAATGTATTTAGAGATCTGCCTATTGTTTTAAAGTGGGGAAAATCTGTGAGCCATTGTATCTACATTGTATTTTGGTATTTTATTATCACTCTTGTCATCTCTCTTTCTTATGACATTAAGTTTATTTCCTTGAATTGTCAAATTAAAGAAACATGATTGAATTATCAACAAAGAAATTTAAACGATTTCTTCTCCTGAAATATTAAAGAAAACACAAATTCTAGACACGCATTTTCCATATGGAATTATACTGCAGACAGTTTTATGTCCATCTGCATTAATGCATTATAATGAAAGAAAAAAAAAGAGCAAGGACTTTACTTCAAAATGTAAAATTCCTCAGTATATTAAATGAAAAGATAACTGAAAAATCAAAAGTTTTACCAAAGCATTGTTATAATTAGCAGTTGCCATGTTGATGGCCCGCCTGCACTCTTCCTCTGCTTTCTGAGATCGCAGGCTCTCTCATCCAGCTCTCTTTGCTTCAGATCATAAAGTCTGTCAGCCTCGTCTTGGTTGACTTTTGCCTGGTTCTTCTCACGCTTTTGAGATTCGAACCATTTATGGGCTTGTTCGTTCTGGAACTTCTTACGGGCCTGGTGAAATACATGATAAGAATACGTTAAGGGCATGTATCTTAATGCAGTATTTGCTTTTGTTATTGATAAATAAACAGATAAATACACATTTATATATAATATTCTGAGTTGGTCTTTCTTTGTGTGCAAAATAATCTGTTGCTATGTCACCAAGAGTAACCATATTTTGCATGTAGGTTCTAAAATGATCCCAAAATAGTTTTCATTTCAAGACTTTGTATCATCATTTATTATTATTATAACTAGTTTATTTGTTTCATTCCTAGTCCTATTTTTAATTTTCCTCCTGTTTAGAGAAATTGTAGAATTCTTTTTTAAGTTGACATATTCAGGTCTATTCATTGAAAATATTTATGTATTATCATCATTATTATTATTATTATTACAGTAGTCTCCACAAACTACATGCCGCCAAAATGCATGATTCGTCATAATGCACCTTTTTCATGTTTACCTAATTTTACAATGCTAAATTACCCCCTCAAAATACAACAACGGCTAGCTTGACTTCGCCAAAATGCAACATGTTTTTTAAGTCCATTTTCAATTTTTTGCATTTACAGAGCCAATTCATGTGAAAAATAAACTTGATAACCTCTTTCTCACCTTGTCCCAGTGACAAAAAGCTGTCATACATATGTATCTCTGTATGTATGTGTGTGTGTGTGTGTGTGATCTAGATCTATGTTAACCATGTGTAAACATATACAATAATGACAATCATTTGCTTGTCTTGGCTGTCTCGGCTCTGGTCACTCATGATACCCGCCCCCTTCCCTCCCTGATTTGATAGGTCTAGTGTCACTTTTACCCACGGAGATCGTACACTGCATGACATGCGTGTCAACAAATAAAAAAAAACAAGAGTTGCCAAATGTCTTCACCATGCCACCTGCCACCCCTTATTGTAGTCTTATGTGAGAGAAGAATGTAACAGATCTATGAATCTTGTTCTCAAACCAACAAACCACAAACAAACCCCAAACAGTAACAAACAAAAAAAACAAAAAAAGAGAGTCTACGTATTTCCAAACACGAATGGCAATGTAATGCATAGCAATGGGTCGTGGCCTTTGACTCTGTCAAATGCACCTTCGCCAAAAGGCAAGATTTTTTGGTCACTCGTGGACCGTGCATTTTGACGAGACTACTGTATTATTATTATTATTATTATTATTATTATTATTATTATTATTATTAATATTATTATTATTATTATTATTAATATTTTTAATATTATCATTTTTATTATCATTATTATTAATATTATATTATTATCATTATATATAACACTATTATCTTCTGATCCTTCTTGATTATTATTGTCAGTAATTTCATCTTCATTATTATTACTATCATTTTTATGATAGATCATCACTTTAGATAAAAATGAACAGGTAGCAAAGGCATGACAAACATGCTCCTAGAGATTCGGGAAGGATAAGAAATTGAAAATTGAATCAAGGCAATGAGATTCTGAAAGAATAAGACATTGAACATTGAATCAAAGGAATGAGATTGGGGAAGAATAGGAAATTGAAAATTGAATCAAGGCAATGAGATTGGGGAAGGATAACAAATTCAAAATTGAATCAACGCATTAAATACATTTTGGTTTTGATTTAATCATTCTAGAACAAGATATGTAATGGTAGTGCAAAATTTACGAGAAGAATAAATGATTTGTTTGTGTATGATGTTTATAAATTCTACACTGAAGAAATCCACTTTCTTTATCTTTTACCACACCTTGCTGTTAAGATCTTCTCCATCGAATTTCTGAATACTGGAAATGCCACAGCGGGGGTCGTCATCATGAACTCGAGCAGGTTTGTCCTTTCTGAGTGCATCTGGGTCATAAAGATCAAACTCGCGTCTAGACGATGGCTGCTGGTGAAGGGCTCTAAACTCATTTAGCGCTTCGTTCAAGGCCCGTATATCATGTTCCTGTCGTTTCTCAAGCATGGATGAGATTTTATCATTCCGAAGGGCATCAGCGCTGCAAAGAAAGAAAAAAAAAGAAAACAAGTGAAAAAAAAAGGTTAAAAAAAGATAGACACTAGGCATATTGGTAATTTTCTTACATGAATAGTAAGCTATTAAATTGTATTACAACAGTGGCTGTCTAACACCCAGGGGTCTAACATCCCTTCTTTTTTTTTCATGACATTGATCTTTTACCAATGTAAATTATCTCCTTCTCATCCCACCCTGGTCTTTTCACTTTGGCAGACAGGTGAGGTAGGCTTTGGTCATTATTTAACATGTTGGCATTTTACAATTGAAGGGGTCATTTCAATAGTGTGCCTTTGTCCATTTTCATGAAAAACGAGACAGAGAGATCATCCTAGGTTTTTTACATTTTTCTCTAAATAAATGACGCAATTGTGATTTAGGTACACTATTGAAATGACCTCTTCAATCGAAAACCGTAGGCAATATTACAAGTCGTAGACCAGACATAAAGACAAGCCAGGTGGTGGTCATATAAACTCATTGATAGGTCTACATTCTGGTCATAAGGAGATGGCAGGCGCACATTGTCAACAGTGGATAATTTATGGCTTGTCGCACAGGTGAACTGCTTCTGAATGAATATTCCTTGCTATCGTAACGGCAATGCAATGCATAATTCTCTGTGCATAGTTTTTTCTTAGCATCCAGTGGGATTGACAAAGAATGAGTTAAATGGTAAGCTTTGTCTGTTTTTGACATGTCTGACTTGACCAAAGAGCAATTTTTTTGGCTTGATGATGACTTACATAGGTAGTTCTGAATGAGACAGAGTTGTCTTACTTGCATGGGTGGCTCTGAATGAGACAGAGTTGTCTAGTCATGAGCCTCATGAGGCTTTTCATTATAAATTTATCATTGATCATTCAATACCACAGGACATCATGATCCTCATTGCTAACTTTATTAATCTTATCCATAGCCCCTAAAAGAAATTCTTTGACTTGAGGGAAAAGATAGAGATCATCACACCAATTGAAAATATAGAACATCTGGAGAGGCGGCCAATTTTTACAGCAGCCGATAGCAGTTTGAGCAAGATAGATCAACAATAGGAAAAATCCCAGAAATAAAAGTTATTTCCCTTGCAGACTGCCCACAATCCCGGTCCATCTAACATCCCACTTTTTTCATCAACATGGAGTGTGATGTTGGGTGAACATTGATTCAAATAAGAAATATCAGACCATCCTCATGAACAGTTACTCCTATATATATATATATATATATATATATATATATATATATATATATATATATATATATATATATATATATATATATATATATATATATATATATAGAGAGAGAGAGAGAGAGAGAGAGAGAGAGAGAGAGAGAGAGAGAGAGAGAGAGAGAGAGAGAGAGAGAGAGAGAGAGAGAGAGAGAGATTGATAGATAGAGAGATAGAGAGATAGATAGAGAGAGAGAGAGAGAGAGAGAGAGAGAGAGAGAGAGAGAGAGAGAGAGAGAGAGAGAGAGAGAGAGAGAGAGAGAGAGAGAGAGAGAGAGAGAGAGAGAGAGAGAGAGAGAGAGAGAGAGAGAGAGAGAGAGAGAGAGAGAGAGAGAGAGAGAGAGAGAGAGAGAGAGACAGAGACAGAGACAGAGACAGAGAGACAGAGAGAGAGAGACAGAGAGAGAGACAGATGGACGGACGGATAGAGAGACAGGGAGACAGATAGTCGTAGAGAAAGAGAGAGCGATAGAGAGAGACAAAGAGAAAGAGACCGAAAGACAGACAGGCAGAGAGAGATAGAGAGAGTGGGGAAGGGATAAAGAAACCAAGACAGAGAGAGAAACAGAGAGAGGGAGCAGTACAGACTGGCACAAACAAACACACACACACACACATTCACGTAAATGTCAAAATCTTGTCAGTACCACACCACAGCTCTAGTAATTATTTAGGCCTCGGTTGGCTTGTGGCATTTTTTCTTCTTCTTTTGTTATGAAAAGTTATTCGTAACTTTACCTTTTTTGTTCTCATAGCGTTCATAGGAGCTTTCTCTCATACCGGTATTAAAATATCTAATTTTTCCC
Source organism: Doris montereyensis (assembly GCA_037039925.1). Classification (NCBI taxonomy): domain Eukaryota; kingdom Metazoa; phylum Mollusca; class Gastropoda; order Nudibranchia; family Dorididae; genus Doris; species Doris montereyensis. The sequence goes on along the minus strand of JAXRKP010000596.1, from coordinate 83,437 downwards.
TTCTAAACCTTCTACATGTACTTATTTTCCATTACAAAAAATTGCTTAGATTATGTTATATGGAGCAGATGTCATTTCAAAAGAATTTCAGAAGCTTCTTAAAAGTTAATATCATTAGACAGAAATATATTTTACTTTGGCTATTATGATGATGGTGCATTGTTAGCGAAGTTCCTTTGCAACTGAAACTCCTAAAAAAAACAACAGAGTATTAAGATTAAAATCAGCATACCAAATGCCTCATGCCGCTTATGTTCAAATTCTTCCATCTGTTTTTTATCAAATATTTGTTGATCTATTGCTTGTCTGTCAACCTGAAAGGGAAAGAAGTGAATAGCATTTCAGAACATAAAATAACAGATGAATATTTTTGCAATGAATAGAATATGCTGCATTTTCTCTTATAGCAGTACTGTGATGAAAATAGAAGAGGATGGTATTACGATTAAAGACAAAATGTTTTGAAGGTAAACATTAGGATAAGCTTTCAGGCTAGTGAGACATGTCGTGATTACAGGTATGAAATGGCCCATGATCTGTGTGTGTACTTATGGGATTATGATAAAAATAATAATAATAATATATTAATAATAATAATAATACTAACAACAATGATTTAGTGCCAGCTGTAAACAGAGTGTATACAATAAGGATAAGGATTGGTGTTGTACAAACATTTGATTGGTGTTGTACAAACATTTGATCAAGACAAAATTATACTGCAGACAACTGACACACATAGTTTCAAGGTAATTGAAACTGGACACATTACACACATTTGCAAACACCCACACACACTCTCTCGCATACACTCGCATCACAATTACATAAGTTACAATGGCTGTGATATCACATAAAAACATAACAAAGAGTAATAGTATAATTGAGCATGAAGGTAAACATTGAGATAAGCTTTCAGGCCAGCGATTTCGGTTACGAGATGTCACATCATTTGTGTGATACTAAGTGATCTTGGTCTATCGTCACATATGTTTAGCATAGGCTAGTCTGCAAGCCCTAGATCTAACTTCCTCTTCATTACAGATCTTTCAATTTTAAATTTTTAAAAAATTATTTCCTGGAATATCCGTGATTAAAATAAACAAATAACACCAGTCCATGATTTGTTGTTTCGGCAGTCTTGTGAACTGTGCTTCTTTCCTATGTTTCACAACAGATAAGGTTTTTGAGAAGATGGACATGCTGGGTGAGAAGCAGCTGGATAGGAGAGGAATCTTTTGGGAGAGGCTACACCTCAAACAGAGTACAATTTAAATTTGCACACATCTACGTTTATCATGATCAAGATTAGATTCAAAATAAAATGCAAGGGAACAAAGATTTAAAACTAAATAATAATCATGATTGACCAAAAGACCAAGCTTGATATCTACGTAGATATAAGTCTAGATTATATCTGTTGTATTGTAAGATCACATTGACTCAGTTAGACCTATAGAAAAAACTTTATTGACTGAAAGATCGCAATCTAAGTCAAAGAAAAGAAAGACGACAAAAATAATCATGATCAACTAGAAGACCAATATTGAGATTCATAAAGGCCTAGATGCTATCTCGGTTTCAGTTAGTTTTAGAAAAACACATTATCAACCAAAATATCTCTGTTTCAGGTGATCAGTAGTTTTTGTAATAAGTCTCTGAGCATTTTGTCAAACAGTTCCAAAACAGGTACACTCACTTGCAATAGTAACAGTAAAGAAATGAAGAGACAGGTACACAGAGGTGTGTTCAGTGTTATGAGAATAAATAGTAGATTGGCATAGGAACAAAGAGAATAGCAAATTGAGATAATAGAGGAAACTTAGTAGATCTATGTAAAAGCGTAAAATAAAGATGTGAAAAGAATGCAATAACTGATAATCATAAATAGGCTACAACAATCTGAATCTATTTCAACAGTTGAGACTAGTGGAATTGTCACTTTTTGTGTTTTATCATCTTTACTTCATTTCACTACGGCTCCTTTTGTATATCATGAGACAACTTCAGTGTTAAAATATTTAAGAAGTAAAGGACCCACCAGAAGATAATCAGGTTTGCAATTTACAGACATTGAGTATTGACATGGTGGTTATCTTTAGTAGAAAATATACTCACCCCTATTTGTCTAGTTTTGGCATTGAAGATTCGAGTTTTTCTCTCCTCTCCATGGCCCGTCGGCGTTCAATAGCCGAGGCCTCTTTGTAATCAACGGGTAGATCAAGTTTATACATCTTGAATCTGTGTTGATGTCCCTTATATCAATTTAGAAGATTATAGAGCATCCACACATCGAATGGCTTCACCAGTCATTTGCTATCAGCAGTCGTTGTCAAGTTTACATCGCGGTTGTCATGTAGAGGTGATACGACATTAGCTGAATGTGATTCGATGAAAAAATATTTCAAGTCATAGAAAAGCTATAAAATTTCCTTTTGAGTGAGACTTAATCTAAAATTTGAAAATTGCCTTGTGCTGTGTCAAATAGTCTTTGAAAATCAACTTGATATTTTAAAATCTTAAAATATTAATTCACTCCGTAATGAGTGTTTCTCTCTATGTGTACAAATAGTAGTTCTATAGATTTCAATTATTTCCAACAAATCGCGAGAATTTGTCTATTTCAACAGTAGTTGTACAAATACACTTGCAGCGCTTCCGGTAATTTCCATAAACAGTACCATTCCCGCGTCCGATTATTGATAAACATAAATAAATAATAAAACTTCCAGCAGCAGTGATAAAAGTCATGCATTAAAGTTCAAGTAGATTCACACTCATTGGTCAGGATAGCCAAAATGCCAGGACAATTAAAATATATTGAAGTGGAAAACTTCAAGTCATACAAGGGAAAACAAAAAATCGGACCCTTCAAGAAGTTCACAGCAATTATTGGCCCAAATGGATCAGGTAAATTATGAGTTTGCAGGTGACAAGTGATGATTTTGTATGTAATGTGAGATTTTAAAACAAGGAAAATGTCATTGCGGTGTTAAACTGCAGTTTACCAAACCACATCCATGACTGCCGACCTTACTATTAGCTGGGTTTACCTGGGGAAAAAAAGGGCTGGGTTTTGTGAGAAAGTAGCCTCTAGAAACGAAGGCGTTGATTTTTGCCATAATTGCACATTAGCACCACCAGGCAGTGTCAAACTTGAAAATAGTTTACTGATACTGTTCATAGTGTATCACCGACCTGACTCACTGAAAAACACAGCGATCATGCTCTCACTTCTCTCTCGCTGACTCAGTCCAACTGACCACGATGTAGGCTAGCCTACCGGGATACTGATTTCTCTCTCTCACTTCTCACTGATCACAATCCTCCGTGGCCAAGTCTGAAGAAAAAAAATATTGACATGACCGTTGGACATTTGGCGGTGCTCTCTCCTCAATCTCGCCACTCCGCGAGGCCTACCTTACATACATCTGTTCTGTGGTCCCACCTCCTCTTGGCCTAACTCTGGGAACGAGACTTGAGAGATACATTTTTAAATTTAATGTCCATAGCTTATCCTGAGGAGGGAGTGGGGGAGGGTGTTCTGCATTAAAAGAAACTGTTCCTATGTCGATATTTGAATATATATAGACGGACAAAAAAATTTTTTTTCGTGACTGTGTGCCTTCTTCAAAATAGCTGATCAACGCAATTCTTGTTTCCTGATGGCGGGAATAATAATTGTTTTACTCCTTACTGGTTCTGTTTCTCAGTGAGAAAAGTGTGGGGGGGTTTCAGGGGCTTACCCCCCTCCATGATTCTTTCATGTTGAGACTAAACGATTCCGATACTAAACCTTCTTTAAAATTGTAAAGTTTGCCTGGGGATTTGTATCGGATTTCAACACAAAGCTTTCAATACTTTCTTTAATTTTAGCGCCTATAGCAATACCATGAACTGCCTTTCTACGGCCCAGCCTCCTTTCTTCAATTTAAATTGTACTCTGGAGAGATTAAGAATGCCGTGTGTTAAAAAGTCGATCACAAGCACGTTGTATAGTTCGTGTCAAAGGGAGAGAGACAGAGGGCAATGTGCATATGTTAAGTCCAAACGTGCACATGTGTATGTAAGAAGGCTAGACAGAGAATGTTTATGTGTGCACATGTTTAATGCAGAGAATGTTTATGTGTGTTTAATCGCGCGCATGTGTGTATTAGTATTAGAGAGAGAGAGTATGGAGAGTCGGGAGTTTACTGATGACCGAAAGGCAAATATGCAAGTTAGTAAGAATAGAGGAGGTTGGGTGATCGAAGGAATATCATGCACGCATGACCTGATAGCAGAATAGAGTTAGGGAAGGGGACAGGGTGAAGAAAGTCGATGTGAAAACATATTATTATGATGGCAAAACAAGAGGCGACTGAGTCTGACATACAGTGTATCGGAAGAGAAAAAGAAAGTAACGAATGTCTTCCACTACAGTGTAGACATGGGTGGGAAAAGGTAGAACAGGGAAGAAGGCAATCATGTACAATACTAGATTCAAATCTAGGTCTAGATTCCGGTTTTATTAAAGAAGGAAGAAAGGGGTGGGGTGGTTGCCAATATAATGGAGATTTTTACTAGGGGAGGGGGTGGATAGATGTTCTACGTTGCAGTCAAATATAAACTCTAGATCTAGTTTTAAGTTTTTGATCCTGAGAAAGAAAGAGAGACTGTTGGGGTGGTGGCTAAAAGTAGGAAGATTTATAATTCGGAGAGTTCAATCAAGTTTAAATAGAAAAGTCTTTCAAACCTCATTTTCTCCTCGGTAAACTGAGTAAGTATTTGTGTTTAGGCTATGATATTGTCACTCTCATGTTTTATAGAATCAGAGGATGAATAGTCTGCAAGACTATAATGGCTTGATATACCTTTGAAAAAATAAACCCATAGATAAATATAGGTAGTTACCATACAGGACTCAAACTCGAAAACCCTGCTTTGCCAATCCAGTAATGTACTACTACAGAACTATGATGCAGATCTCTCTTGAATTTTGATTTTAAAAGTTGGCATGTTTGATAACATTGTGCTTTTTTTTATATTGCGGCCCTTTTCGTTATATTTCTTGTACATGTGTTTAAATGTAATGCTCTTACGTAATATCATTTTGAAATTTTAAAGGGGCGATAACGTTCAGGGTTTTTTTTTCAGAGCTTGTCCCCATCCCTGATCAATTCTTAAGGAGTGCTGTATTGGACTCTAAAATTGGTCAATCTTGTAATAAATGTCCCCCCATTTGTATAAACTGCATAAGTTTGATTGTTTGATGCCATGGAATTTCCCTTATAACATCAAGACAGCCACCACTGTAGCATCACTTTATGTAGTTTAGCTCCATTTCACAGTATACAGAGATCCCTTGAGACCCCCCCCCCTCCTCCCTTTTTGTTTTTCGTTTGATTCTCACATAATGGGGGGGGGTCTCTGTTGTTTTTAACTTGGTGTTTGGTTTTACATGCTTGCATAAATCATCACATTACAAGGGAATTTGTGGCGTTGGTACACGAGTGTGGTTAGGTTGCTGGACTTGGGATCAGGAGTTCCTGGGTTTGAATCCCTGGCAATGCTAGGTCTGATGTTGTATTCCTTGGTATAGACACCTAACACGCATTCTCCCCCGCTCAACCCAGGTGTAAATGGATACAAGCACTAACTGGGAGTAATAACTTGCGTCAGACTAGTGTCGTGTTCAGGGGGTTGAATATTATCAACTGTTCCACTTCACGCCATAGAAACCGGAATACGCTCCGGCTCTATGGGTTGCAATGGCCTTCAAGGAACTTTACAAGGTGCATGGCCCATGCGACTATATATATTCTTCTGTTAACATACAATATATTACACGCAAATATACTAAAAATGTTTCATTTATCTCTCCCTTCAAGGTAAATCAAATCTTATGGACGCAATTAGTTTTGTGATGGGAGAAAAGACATCAAATCTGCGGTCAAAGAAGCTGAGTGTAAGTTGTTCCTTATTTTTCAAATATCGTCAAGTTTACACAGTCATATTTGGATTATTGCATTCTATGACTTGTAAGTCTGATTTTTTGTCTCAGGCATTTGGAATGGTGCTTCAGAGTCAGGGGCAAAGTTTCACTCGAAAGAATTTTACTTTGCTTGCGTTAAGATCGAGAAGTTTAAAAGGGCGGAATGGTCTGCTTCCTAAAATAATGTACATGAAAGATTACAATTTTATTATTCCTTTCTCAAGATTGATATTAGAATTTTCATTATATTGCGCTTGTAATACTGAGTTATATGTGTTCTTTGCTTATAATCTGAATTACAATTTTCTTCAAGATTTATGAAATGAATGTAATAATGAAATAACAATAATCATTGTCATTTTCAATTGCATAGCTCTATTCACCGTGTTAAAAAGTAATTTAATAGGATCATGTCATGTGTTGCCAATGTGACCTTATTAAAGAGTTCATTCAATTTTCTATTCAATTGTTTAGTCCCATGACTTGTTTCATAAATTGACTTGCGGCAAGACGTGTTATGATGTTTTGCAGGGCTTTTAGTCAAATGAAATATAATGGAGTTTAAAAAACCTGTTGATTTCATTCTGTGCCTTATAAGTCATAATGGTGAACCACTTTCTGTACATGTACACTTTTTCAAACAGGATTTGAACTCGTTTCTAACAAAATTATGTACACATCTTCACACAAAATTAACCTATGTACACACCTTCACACAGGATTTGAATTTGAATTTTCTAACCTATGTACACACCTTCACACAGGATTTGAATTCCTTTCTAACCTATGTACACACCTTCACACAGGATTTGAATTCCTTTTCTAACCTATGTACACACCTTCACACAGGATTTCAACTCCTTTCTAACCTATGTACACACCTTCACACAGGATTTCAATTCCTTTCTAACCTATGTACACTCCTTCACACAGGATTTGATACATGGTGCACCCATTGGGAAACCTGCGCCAAACCGAGCCTCTGTGACCGCGGTCTATGGAGAAGAGGGCAGTGATGGAGAGCGTCATTTTCAGCGTATCATCCATGGGAACACGTCTGAGCACAGAATTGATGGCCATGTAAGATATTTGTCTGTGACCAAATAGGGATAATGATAATAATATGTACATTTATAGGTGCGCATACATTTATCTTGTTGGAGAGAACAAGCCTAAGGCACTGTACAGTAAAAATTCATGACCTTGATAAAATAGATTAAATGGACATAATGATATAGGCAATATATGATATTATAAAATGAACAGGATATATGTAGAGGGTCAATAATAACAAGATGAGGTATTTTCAGAGCAGGCAAATACGATAATAATTTCTTTTTCCTTTTTACCTCAAGTTTCTCCACAAACTATTCTTTATTGTTTTTTGTTGGTATTTTGGTTTGTGTAGATTTACACCAGAAATTTACGCCTTGTTAAAAGTATGTTGTGCCTGTAGAGCTTATTAAGATGCAAGAGAGGACCTCATAAGATTAGTTGAACATGCAGTGTGTTGCTTTAGATTCCTATAAAAACCAAGATTTCTGTTGTCCGTCCTTCTTTAGACTGTTACATCACCCCCATTACACTGAAGCCTTAGAGAAAATTGGAGTCCTTATCAAGGCCAAGAACTTTCTGGTTTTTCAAGGCACCGTTGAAAGCATTGCTATGAAAAACGCCAAGGAGAGGACCATTATGTTTGAGGATATCTGCAAGTGAGTGGAATTCAATGTCAACTTTTTCTTGATATATTGTAACTTTAAAAATTAGAAATTGTATTCCGATATAATACAGCTTTTTTTTTTTCTGTTTTGTTTTGTTTTTCAAGTTTGTTAATTGAAGAGAACAGAAATTTTTGGGTGGTCCACCCTTCATCGGTAACACAAGAAAACATAGAGACAATAACTAGGAAACAATGTTGAACGGAACTACTAATCTTCATATCTTGTACTGTTTCTTTCATCTCTTGATTTTTTCAAATTCGCTTTAGAAAATCTTGTTTGGTGTTTTAAAATTCTTATTTTTATTTCACAACTGTTATCTTCTATAATTTTTTTTACTCCTAAGGTCTGGTGAGCTGAAAGAGGACTATGAGAGGGCCAAAGCAGAAATGTTCAAGGCTGAAGAAGATACCCAGTTTAATCTTAATAAGAAGAAAGGCATTGCTGCTGAGAGGAAAGAAGCCAAACTTGAAAAGGAAGAAGCAGAAAGATACCAAGTTCTGAATGATAAATTGGTATGCAACTTTGCTTGTTCTTTTTCTTCCATTCAAACAGTAAAAATGCATTAAAAAAAATATGTATCTCTAGGTTTCTCATATTCTGATCTAAGATAATAATTTGATCTTCTACGTATATCTAATTTACATTTCATTTGTGCCTCACATGAGAGCATTTTGGAGTAGACTTGTTTGAAATTGTATTTAATGCTTAAATTGTTTATAGTATTAATATTATTATATTGTATTACTAATAATGCAAGAGTGAAGAATGGGTGGATCTTTTTAATTTTTTCAAAAGAGGAAAATTTACATAACTAATCATTTCTGACTTCTAACTAATCGTCTTATATCTTCCAGATAAACAAACAGCTGGAATTGCAGCTCTTTAAATTGTACCACAATGAGAGAGAAATTGAGGAAATCTCTCAAGAACTAGCAAAGAAGAACCGAATGATGGACAAAGAAAACAAGCGAAAGGATAAAATTGAAGCCGAAATCAAAGAGAAAAAGAAAGAGCAGGGGCAAGTGAGCCGTGAACTCACCAAACTGGAGCAGCAAATAAAAGAATCTGTAAGTTGAAATGTGTCTCTCACAATGCAATGTGTATGTTTTAAATGAATTTTAGAACGAAATCTAGTGTTGAAATGTGAGGCGATAATAAAACTAGTCTTGAAATGCAATAATAAAACTAGTGTTGAAATGTGACGAGATAATAAAACTGTGGTTGAAATATGAAGATAATAAAACTAGTGTTGAAATGTGACAGATAATAAAACTAGTGTTGAAATATGAGATAATAAAACTAGTGTTGAAATGTGACGAGATAATGAAATGTGAGGAGATAATAAAACTAGTGTTGAAATGTGAGGAGATAATGAAATGTGAGGAGATAATAAAACTAGTGTTGAAATGTGACGAGATAATGAAATGTGAGGAGATGAAATGTGAGATAATAAAACTAGTGTTGAAATGATGAAAAAACTAGTGTTGAAATGTGAGGAGATAATAAAACTAGTGTTGAAATGTGACGAGATAATGAAACGTGAGGAGATAATAAAACTAGTGTTGAAATGTGGGATGATAAAACTAGTGTTGAAATGTGAGTGGTTGGTGGGTGTTTGTGGTAGGCTCTACCCTTTTCCTTCCACCCCTTTGGGTGTCTTTCATCTTGCGGTTCCCTCTTAGTTCACAATTCAATGAGACCACTGCATATGGTGGATGAGGTAAAACTCTTTTTGTTGTTAAGTGTTGTTTTGCCCTATTTACATAATTAAAATCAAAACGTTTAAATGACAATAATCTCCTGAGGAACAGGCTTACAGTGCTGACAAAAATTATCTTATTTTAAAATTTTCTTTTTTTATGTTGTGCTCAGAATCATAGAATAAATGTAGACACACATGTAAGTGTATGCCTGCATTAACATGTATTACACAAAGTGTTGAGATTTTGAATCCTGTCAATGTTAGCTATAGCGTGTTCAATTCCTGAGGACAGACATTTCATGCACATTTGCCCGCATAACCCAGGTGCATTTGGGTACAGTAGGGAGTAAAGCCTGCAACTGTTAGTGTCCTGTCAGGAGACCAAAGTTTTGTCCGTTCTGTTTCATGCTATAGAAACATGGATATGCTCTGGCCCTATGGGCTGTAACAGCCTTGAAGAAACTTAATTTTAGAATATTTGTATGAGACACTGTTATTGATAATGGCTTCTTCTACTCAATAGGAAACCGCCCTCAACAAGAAGCGACCTCAATACATTAAATCCAAAGAGCAAACTTCTCACATGACCAAGAAACTGGAGGCGTCAAAGTAAGATTGTTCTTTTTTCTCCTCTCATGTCTTCATTCATTACTTTATTTAATATTTAATAATACGATTTGAGTTTTATGTGTTTTTCATTGGTAACTTTCTTTTTCAAATACTCCTTCTACTCACCAGTTGAAATAAATGACTTTTCTGATTTTAGCCAACAGATGAGATCCTGAAGATCATCCCCTGATTTGATTTAAAAAACGGCTATAAACAAACTTTCCCTTCTCCCTTTCAAACACATATGTTTATATTATACATGAGAAATACAAAGAAACAAATGTAGCATAGAAATGACAAAAATTGATGTTTAAAAACTTATGGTGTGTTTTGTTTTTATTTTCCTTTTTTGTAGCTGATGTGTGCTTACCAATGTCGTTTCATTCATTCTTTTCAGAAAATCATTTAAACAAGTCATGAAGAAGCATGAAAACCATAATCAAACTGTAAGTAAGATTTAACTATGGACTTGTTTTCATGGAGTGAACGTAGTTAGTGTGTCATTCTTAATTTCAGTTAAGAACCTTCTTATGAGACAATAACTAGTCTTTTTTAAGTCAATTTGAGCGACCAGACTGCTTCTAATAAAAGATAGTTTACAATCATAGCGACAATTTTATAAAAGGAGATGAGAACAAGCGCTTGACTTTTTATTGTTTAGCATTTTGTCATACACTAAAGTAATATAGAAGACGACTAAATGATAATAAAGCAAGTGAGCCTGTACTTGTGTAGAGATAAGGACTACAACTTCATCTTTATCTCTTTTTTTTTTTATCTATACTCACATATTGATAATGCAAGATTGGTTTGCTTGAAAACTTGCTTCTTTGATGCTTTTTTTTAGACTTGTATGCATTAAAAGTTTTAGGTAAGATGTTTTATTTGATATTGCTAATGACAAAGTCATAAGTAAAGAAGTGAAATCAATAGAAAGTACATGAATGAGTGAATATGTTACTAGATGGAGAAAAGAAAAATGGCATTGAAATAGGATGTCTGTTTGATCAAATTAATGGCCGGTTAAAGTTCAGTTTTTGAAATGTCAAAAAGGTAAAATAAGTTCAGTTTCTTGATAATGTTAAAAAGGATAAAATAAGTTCAATTTCTTGAGAATGTTAAAAGGGGTAAAATAAGTTCAGTTTCTTGATAATGTTAAAAAGGGTAAAATAAATTCAGTTTCTTGAGAATGTTAAAAAGGTAAAATAAGTTAGGATCTTTGTAGCACATTAAGGTACTACTTCTGTTTTTCTCCGTTGTCCTCAGCTGTCGGAAATCCAATCTGAATTGGACGAGGTGGAAGAAAAGCAGCAGTCTTTTCAAGCAGAACTAGAGGAGGAGTCACAGTCCCAGGGCCGCTCTACAACTGGAGGAGAGTCAGGTTAGGCCTTACTTTGTGGTTTTTATGAATGTTTCTTTGATATCATTTTTAATTCTTTTTTTAGCCATTAGTCTGTGATGAGTTATCGGGAATGAAAATATGGAACACGAGCAAATTGATGATGAGTTGAGTGTTGGGCAGGGAGCGGATGACGACATGAAACGTGACAAGAGATAGAGTCAATGACTCATTGTCTCATCCCTTTTGAGGTTTGGGTACAAGCACTACGGGTGGTTAAGTGATGGATGGGTTCTTCTTCTTCAACTTGGGGCATGGGTCGTTTGAACTCTGGCCCTAGCTGGCCTTCGGGGTCAGTTGTGAGCCTTGGGGCTTGATTCTTCAGCAATCAGAGAACCCCAATAATTATATTGGGTAAGAAGGGGGCCACCATTGAGGGTTTTGTCGGGTAACACAGCCATATTTGGGTTGGGCTCCTAGAAAATCTGTTGGTCATTGAGGGTTTTGTTGAGTAACACAGCCATATTTGAGTTGGGCTCCTAGAAAATATGTTGGTCATTGAGGGTTTTGTTGGGTAACACAGCCATATTTGGTCTAGGCTCCCAGAAATGTGAGACTGGATGGGTTATGATGATTAGTTTGTGGAGGTGAATCCTTTTTTTTTTTTTTATGAGAGTCAATTGTGCCATTTGAAAGATTTTACTCTTTTTTTATATTAGGGACAATGCTACAGACATAGTGATAAGCTCTAAGCTTGTAGCGACTCACAGTTTGAAAGGAACTTGCTTAAATATTTTTTTAATTTGCCAGGTCAAATGCAAAGATGTTCTATAATCATGTCCCTGTTTATTTCATTGTCTTTCCTTTGTATTTTTTTGTTCCAAACACCAAAAAAAGTTCATTGTATCAATGTGAGTCTCATTTTAGTATCATTGATGTGCTGTCTTTCCATTTAGTATCATTGATGTGGTCTCACATCCATTTAGTATCATTGATGTGCTGTCTCACATCCATTTAGTATCATTGATGTGCTGTCTCACCATCCATTTAGTATCATTGATGTGCTGTCTCACTATCCATTTAGTATCATTGATGTGCTGTCTCACTATCCATTTAGTATCATTGATGTGCTGTCTCACATCCATTTAGTATCATTGATGTGCTGTCTCACCATCCATTTAGTATCATTGATGTGCTGTCTCACCATCCATTTAGTGGGGGCTATTGTTAGGCCCTTTTTATTTTCTTTGTGTTGTGCATATCTTTCATCTTGCTGCCTCATGATTCCCCCTGAGATCACTGCATATGGTGAACTGGGTACATTCTAAATGGAACGATCTGAAAATTCAACTTCCATTCCATTTGTGTGTGGCCCCACAGGTGCAGCAGTACAACAGGCTGAAAGAGGAAGCCGGCCGTAGAGCTGCAGAGTACATGCAAGAGCTGGATGCAATCATCCGTGACCAGAAGATGGATCAGGATCGCCTGGACAGCTGCATGCGAGATGCTGCCACCTCTGAGGCCAAACTCAAACAGAAGCAACATGAGTTGGAGGAAAATAAGAATCGCGTGTCAAAGCTTGAGGATTACATCACGTAAACAAGAGAACATTCTTTTCATGTCAAACCTTTCGAAATTTCCTTTGGTTTTTTACCATTACTGACAGATTCAGATGTGGAGTAGAACTGCAAGTGACCATGATGTTGAGTTTAAATGTAGTCATCCAAAGTTTTATATTTGTTCATACTTTGATTCACATTTTATGATGAAAGTCAGAAGTGCTGCTTAATTTCTGTTTGCAGTCTCTTCCGCAGTGTGACTGTACCAGATTTTGCATTTATAAGGAATTTTAGAGAAGTGTGGAAAAAAAAATTAACATTGTGTATTCAATGTCATTTCATCTTTCATTCCCTGATGTTAAATTTGTCTGCATGTTTTTTGCATTCAATCTTTTTCTTCTTTTTTTCAGTACGAGTCGTTCATCTCTAGAGGATCAGAAGAGAATTGAACAGGAATTGGCACGTGAAGTCAATGAGTCAACATACAGGATTGAGGAAATCAACAAAGAACTTGAGTCCATCACTTTTCAGCTGGGAGAAGCGAAGGTGAATTTTTGTTTTTCATTTTCATTTGTTTACAAGTAGAATGTCTTTCTTTCTTTCTTTCTTTCTTTCTTTCTTTCTTTCTTTCTTTCTTTCTTTCTTTCTTTCTTTCTTTCTTTCTTTATCAGCTCCCATTCTACCTTCCGGTGCATGAGTTTAGATGCCTGAGATGATCTTTCTCCAGGCTGCCTTGTCCTGACAATTTGTTTCCTTCCGTGAAAGTTAAATTTCTTTGCTTTAATGCCTCTTTTATATCTTCTTCCCACTTTCTATGAGGTCTGCCTTTTGGTCTTTTATCTTGAGTATTAGCACTGTATACTAATTTAGCTATCTATTGTCATTCATTCTGTTTACATGCCCAAACCATCTCAATTGATCTATTTCTATCTTAGTTTTTATGCCATCTGTTTTGGTTTGATCTCTTATTGTTGTGTTTCTGATTTTGTCTCTTTTAGTTTTCCCTACTACTCTTCTTAGATATTTCATTTCAGCTGCCTGTACCCTACTGTCTAAGGTCCAGATTTCACAGCCATAGAGGAGAGTAGGACAATAAACTGTGTTGTATACTGCCATTTTGGTTTTTGTTGACAATTCTTGTTTACCTACAAATGCCTTTCCCTAGATGGTTATATATTGCACTTGCCTTTTGGATTCTCTGGCTGATTTCTTCTCTTAGTTTTCCTCTGGATAAACTTGATCTGCTCCTGGGGCCTTTCCCAATTTCACTTTTCTTATGGCTGTTTGAGTTCTTCCATTGAGATATCTACATCTTCAGCTATCTCATCTGGATTACTTGTTACTCTTACTAATTGATCTATACCCCTTGTTTCATATGTTCTGGAGGTATTATACAATTGTTGAAAATGCTTTCTCCACGTTTCCATGATTTTGCTGTCTTCCTTCAGTATTTCTCCTTTAGTGTTCTTAATTTATCGTATTGGGCATGCTTTGGTCTTTCTCATGCTCTTCATTGCTCCCCAGAACAACTTTTGATTTCTTTGATAGCTTTCTTGAAGTTTTGTCCAAACTCTTCCCACTGTTTCTATTTTGCTTTCCTAACTCCCTCTTTGGCGATAGTTCTTTTATTCACGTAATCTATCTATTTTCTGGTCTCTTTGTTTGCAAGTATTTCTTCGAGGCATCCTTCTTTTCTTTGATCTTAGTCTTGACATTTTCATTCCACCATGCTGTTCTTTTCCTATCTCCTTTAATTTGTTTCCTACCACAGACCTCTTCAGTACAACTGAGGAGTGTTTCTTTATACATTTGCCACTTTTTTTCTATTGTGCTATCATTCAGATCCATTTGTCTTTGACTGGATAAATCATCCTAGATTGGTATCCATCTGGTTTATTTAGTCTCCTCTTTAAGACTGTTTGTTTTCTTCATAGATCTTTTTATCATGTTTGTTTCTTCAGTCATAATCTCATTTTGAATCATCTCTTTTACTATTGGTTTTTGTTTTCTTCAGTTTCATTTTTGGCAATCATTTTGAGTCAGTAATCTTATTTTGGCAATCATGTTTGTTTTCTTCTCTTTTCATTTTCAATCATGTTTGTTTTCTTCAGTCAGTAATCTCATTTTGGCAATCATGTTTTGTTTTCTTCAGTCAAATCTTATTTTGGCAATTAAGTGATGGTCACTAAATATTTCAGCTCCTCTGTTTACTCTTGCATCCAACATACTTTAAAAAGGGAGCTGCTAACTATTATGTAGTCTATGATTGACTTTTCACATCTGTCTTGCTGTTCCTCTTAATTCACCCTGAGATCACCGCAATGGTGGACAAGGTAGATTAGATTTCAATGAAATCCATCAATTGTGAACAGGGTTTAAATTGGTTTGTCATGTCTTGCAGGTTGACAGACAAGAATCCTCCCGTGCAACCAGGAAAGCTGAGTTGATTGAAACACTAAGCGACTTTATCCTGGAGTGGTGAGCTTCCCAATTATATCGCCAAACCAAAAACGCGTGGTGTTTCAACATTTATTTCTAATATTGTATTTTTCTTCAGTTTCTTATTTCTTTTCACACAGCATATTTTAATTATTTTTTTTATATATAAAAAAAGTTAAGCTTTTTTTTTCTTCCCTGTTCACAGAAATACTTATTGGTAAACCTTATTATATATGTCTTAAAAATTGTTCAGATAGTTTTCACAAATCAAATCACGTCAAGTCAAGTCACAACTAGAAGATGGAACTCTTGCCTATGAGAAACTTGGTTACTGCTGGCTTTGTGTCCGTGATGATTAAGTCTCACTGAAAGAATGAAATACATGGCTTATTATCTAACTATTTAAGATAATCTTCACTACTACAGATTGACATAAATGGGTTGTTCAAAACAATAAATGATTCATTTTTTTTTCCTGTCTTGGAATTTTCCTAAGTATTCAAGTTTGTAAATGTCTGAGTGATGTCATGTCGAAACAGCACTGTACAGTTTTGATGTGCTATCTTGGAAACCTGTTTTTCCTCCTTCCTGTCCTGGTTTTCTTGTAAAAATAATGTTTTTTTCTGTTTTTTTCATCTAATGTTTTTGTTTGATTGATCTCTTCAGCATGGGAGACTGCTAGATCTGTGTGAGCCGAGTCACAAAAAATACCAAATTGCCATCACCAAGGTGTTGGGTAAGCATATGGACTCTATCGTCTGTGACACTGAGAAGACTGCTAAAGACTGCATTCAGTACATGAAGGAGCAGAGGATTGAACCTGAGACCTTTCTGCCTTGGATTACTTGGAAGTTGGCAGCATCAATGAAAAGCTCAGGTAGACTTCTTGGTTTTTTTGTGCTCACCTTGTGCTCTCTCTCTCACCATTGTGCTCTCTCTCACCCCATTGTGCTCTCTCTCTCCCCCTTGTGCTCTCTCTCTCACCAACTTATGCTCTCTCTCACCCTTATGCTCTCTCTCTCACCCCACTTATGCTCTCTCTCTCACCCCTTATGCTCTCTTGTGCTCTCTCTCTTACCCACTTATGCCTCTCTCTCTCACCCACTTATGCTCTCTCTCTACCCACTTATGCTCTCTCTCTCTCTCGCCCCCTTATGCTCTCTCTCTCTCACCCCCTTATGCTCTCTCTCTCTCACCCACTTATGCTCTCTCTCTCTCACCCACTTATGCTCTCTCTCTCTCCTCTCTCACCCCACTTATGCTCTCTCTCACCTCTCTCTCTCTCACCCACTTGTGCTCTCTCTCTCTCACCCCTTATGCTCTCTCTCTCACCCCCTTGTGCTCTCTCTCTCTCACACACTTATGCTCTCTCTCTCTCACCCCCTTGTGCTCTCTCTCTCTCTCACCCCTTGCTCTCTCTCTCTCACCCCCTTATGTCTCTCTACCCCCTTATGCTCTCTCTCACCCCCTCTTGTGCTCTCTCTCTCTCTCACCCACTTGTGCTCTCTCTCTCACCCACTTATGCTCTCTCTCTCACCCCCTTATGCTCTCTCTCTCACTTGTGCTCTCTCTCACCCCCTTATGCTCTCTCTCACCCCTTCTGCTCTCTCTCTCACCCCCTTGTGCTCTCTCTCTCCCCCTTATGCTCTCTCTCTCACCCCCATGTGCTCTCTCTCTCCCCCCTGCTCTCTCTCCTCTTTCCCCCTGCTCTCTCTCTCTCACCCCCTTCTGCTCTCTCTCTCACCTTGTGCTCTCTCTCTCACCCCCTTGTGCTCTCTCTCTCACCCTTATGTCTCTCTCTTTCTCTCACCCCTTGTGCTCTCTCTCACCCCTTGTGCTCTCTCTCACCCCTTATGCTCTCTCTCTCACCCCCTTATGCTCTCTCACCCCCTTTCTCTCTCTCACCCCCTTGTGCTCTCTCTCTCACCCCATATGCTCTCTCTCTCTCACCCATTTGTGCCTTTCTCACCCCCTTGTGCTCCTCTCACACCCCTTATGCTCTCTCTCTCACCCCCTTATGCTCTCTCTTTTCATTCAGTCTTTTCAGACAGACTGGAAGCTCTCTCTAAATTTCATCACCCCTTATGCTCTCTCTTTCACCCCCTTATTATCTCTCACCCATTTGTGCTCTCTCACCCCCTTATGCTCTCTTTCTCACCCAACACAAAGTTTAGTTTCACCCCTTATCCTTTTTCTCCCCTTAAATTAAACTTCTCACCTGATTTGACTCTCCTATCTCTTCTACCTTGTGCTCTCTCTCACCCTTTTGATACTCTCTCTCACCCATTGTACCCTCTCTCACCCCCTTGTGCTCTCTCACAACTTGCTATTCTATAAGTAAATTCAGTCTTTTAGACAGACTGGAGATATTTTCATGTCTCAATTTCAATTATCTTACATCTCTAAAGTATTTCTTTTTTATAAATACAGTTGTGTTGTTTATGTCCTTTCTTAGAAATTAAACTTCATACTGATTTGATCTATCCTTCAATTTGCAGAAAACTTTTTGACAAATATAAAATAGACAGTTTGCTATAAGTAGTTTTTGCATGATACTAATATTCCCCAGCTCTAAAGTATTCTGATGAATTTGCAGTTTGTGTTGTTGCATTTTCTTATCTATATACATTTAGAAAACCAATAATGTTTTCTATCACAATTTGTAATTCTTTTATTTGATAGACCTTTTGTAAAATTAGTTTTTCATCATATTGTCATTGTGTGAAAAGTCTTTTTACCACTATTTTAGAGATTTCCAAAATGTTTTCATGCTGTCATGTGTAATTCTTTTTTGTGGTGTGTGCAAAATGTTTTTTCATATTGTCATTGTGTAATTCTTTTTGTGGTGTTGCAAAATGTTTTTCATACTGTCATGTAATTCTTTTTGTGGTGTGTGCAAAATGTTTTCATACTGTCATGTGTAATTCTTTTTTGTGGTGTGTGCAAAATGTTTTCCTCTGTGCCTTTCTTTCTCTTTCACATAGGTTGTACTTCTTTCCTTTTATCTTTTCATATAGGTCTTTCGTCTTGCTGACACCTCTTAACTCTCAACTTATCCTGGGCTCATGGATGTGGTGGATGGGGATGAATTCCTAATGAAACAAATAAAACTGACTTTTGTCATTGAGTTTCTTTTCTTTTGCCCTCAAAGTTTGTTCTTTCTTCAAACTAAATGAATCTGCTTTTATGCTCCTTTGTTTTCAGGGACATTCGTGAACCTAGAAATGTGAAGCTGGTAATAGATGTGATTCATTATGACCCTCCCCACGTTGTCCAAGAAAAGCTTTGCTGTTTTGTGGCAACTCCTAGTTTGTGAGTCAGTGGAGATGCCAGAGCGCGTTGCCTTTGAGCGGCATTGAGAGGCAAAGGGTAATGTTTTATCTATCACTTGGTCATTACATGATTTCTGATCTTTACATGATTTCTGATCTTGATATGATTGCTTGTGTGTGTAGGTTAAGGATACCATTTGAAAGAAAGGCATCATAATGTTTTTAATTTCACAATTCCGTCATGACCACTTTCATCTCTGTAAAATGTGAAACCTTATTATCTTTGCCTATTGTCGTCAACATGGATGTCAGGACTGTTCTATTTAAAATGTGAAACCGTTGTCAGTCAGTAGCCCTGTGTATCTTCCAACAAGTCTGGTATTATCTCTGGACTAATTTCACTTTTTATTTTTTGTCTTACCATGCAGACGTTGTCAGTCAGTAACTTTTTGTTCTTACTGGTGTATTACCATGCAGACTTTTTTTCTTACTGCGTGTAGCCACCATGCACTTTTTTTTTTCTTACTGGAAAATAGACTTTTTGTTTTCTTACTCATGCACTTTTTGTTTTCTTACTGTGTGTAATATGTTTGCTTTTTCTTACTGTGTGTAATATCATGCACACTTTTATTTTTCTTACTGTGTGTAATATCATGCACACTTTTTGTTGTTTTTTTACTGTGTGTAATATCCATGCACACTTTTTCATTTCTTGCTGTGCAATATCATGCGTGTAATACCATGCTTTTTGTTTTCTTGCTAGATGTAATATCATTTTTGTTTTCACAATACCATGCGGGCACGTTTTCTTTGTTTTACCATGCACACTTTTTGTTTTCTTACTGTGTGTAATATCATACACACTTTTTGTTTTCTTACTGTGTGTAATATCATGCACACTTTTTTTTTCTTACTGTTTTTCTTACTGTGTGTAATATCATGCACACTTTTTGTTTCTTACTGTGTAATATCATGCACACTTTTGTTTTACCATTTTTTTTGTTTTCTTACTGTGTGTAATACCATGCTTAAATATCATGTTTTTTGTTTTCTTACTGTGTAATATGCACACTTTTTGTTTTCTTACTCGTGTAATATCATGCACACTTTTTGTTTTCTTCTGTAATATCATGCACACTTTTTGTTTTCTTACTGTGTAATACCATGCAGCACTTTTTGTTTCTTTTAGTGTGTAATACCATGCACACACTTTTTGTAATACCATGCAGACTTTTTGTTTTCTTTTAGTGTGTAATACCATGCACACTTTTGTTTCCACAGCATTTGATTTGTTTTTGTAATACCAACTTTCAAGGTTTTTTTTAGTCCTAAAGAAAACACTTTTTAATATTAACACATACTCTGTTCTTTTTTTCTTCATTCTCTACTTTTCCTTTTTTGAGTGTACCATTAATTAGTTGTCTTTTTCTTCTAAGGCTGGTTATAGTGTAAAATATCTTTTTATTCTTCTCTTTTATCTCAGTTTCTTCCCCTTTAGTTTTTTTTTTACATTATGCCTTTTTTCTTTAAACTTTTTTCCCTTTTTCCTTTATAGATGTAATACTTTAGACAGTTGGAAAGGTTACCAATACGTCTCAATCCTCTTCTTTTTCTATCTTTTTCATCCATCTGTTATCTTGTCATTCTCTCTAACTTTCAAGGTAACTAATATCATTGCATTTAGTGAAAGAGGTGAAATTCCAAATTAAAAAAGATCAGAAATTCATGGAAAAAAAAAGGTTTTAAAACATAAGTAAACAATCAAATTATTTATATGGGATGATATGAAGTCAACATTTTTAGAAACAAATTTCTTTTGTCTTCTCAAATTTATCTTGCAATCACGACGTCTTACTACAATAATGTTTGTATATTATATCAAATTCTAATTCACCCCAGTGATCTCAAAGCAAAGGCTCGTCGTTGGGATGAGAAAAGTTTGAGTCAATTGAAAACCAAAAGAGAAGCTGATGGAAGAGTTGAAAGAACAGCAGAAAAGAAAAGGAAAGAGTCGGAGCTCAACACGATTCGATCACAAATTAAGGGATTAGAGACTCGTCTCAAGTACAGCATTACTGATCTGGAAAATACTGTACGTTAAATTCCGTCCCTTTTTATGAATTGTTATGTATATTTTTCTCTCCTATTCATAAAATGTTATTAAAGTTCTGAACTGATTCCCACAGAAAATGTTTGAAATTAATTCTCCTGAAGAAATGATGATAATAATAATATAATTAATTTCTATAGCACCCACTCCCATTATACGATAGCTCTAGGCGCATGATAGTGTTGTTTCCTTTTAATGCATTAATCTATAAAATACTCATGCATTGTGAGGAAGGAAATTTCTTCACGGACTTTATTTTTTCTCTCTACTTTTTTGTCATGCAACTATAACTTCATGGGGTTTTTTTTTAGTGTTTTCTCCAAACATGCCTCTGACGCATTATTGAGGAATTTCAAAATATTTTGTTCTTTTTATTATTGTTCTTTCAGAGGAACCGCACCATCAGGCATAATGAAAACCAAATTTCAGAGTGTCAGACGAAAATGGATAAAGCCTTGGTAAGCCATCTCATATTTATCATGGGGGGGGGAATTTTGACTGCAGTTTATCCTTCTCCTGGATTCCCAGTCATGACCCTACTGTGGACTTAGTGCAGGGATGCCCCTTTTCCGTATTTATACGGAAATCATTTATTCGAAATTCTCCGTATGTCCCGTACATTTCGAAATTCTCCGTATCTCGATTTATTTCCGTCCGAAAGTCGATAAAATTTATACGAAACTTTTATCACGGGTGATCATTTTATACCCGTCACCGACCCGTCCGGTTCCAGAGCCTATAAAGACTATTTGACCAGATATTCATACTTTTCCCGGTCTCTTCTCTTTCATCCTTCACTGGTTGGAATTTTCATTGTTCATTAAACGATTCGCCATTCACCGTTTCACTACGACTCGAGGTACCTTGTTGGATTTGTGATTTGACTGTTTGGACTAACTAGGTCTGGACTCGCATTATTTATTTTGAAGTCCTTATAATTGGAATATAGATTTAGATCTAAATATATGTAGAATAGATCTCGTGATTCAAGGAGGAAGTTCCGCGAGGATGATTTTGTTCAACTGGGCGACGGGATTGTGAAAACTTTTTGATAAAGGAGTGAAAAATAAAATCAAATGGGAATGGCTTCAAGAATAAAAAGGTCACTGATGGAGGATATTTTTCTGACTTCTTCCGAAAAATGAAAGACTGGATTTGTCTGTTGCATAGTATGTGAGGACAAAATAAATTATAGTAGCAATGGCAAGAAAGCTCTGGCTTTGCATGTGAATCGAGCTTCTCACTTAAAAACAAATTGAAAGTTAAAAAACTGAACAAAAAACTCAAGCCCCGCTTGCTGCTATGTTCAAAATTTGAAAAAACTTGACCTCATTTCACTTGTTTCCTATCACGAAAAAGAGTTCAGTATTTTTCATCTTGACCAGAGGGCATCCCTGTTAGTGATAGTATAGGATCTAAATCACTTCTCACAATGCATCGGAAAGCGAAGTAGGACAAGTGATATAGTATAGGATCTAAATCGCTTCTCACAATGCATCGGAAGCGAAGTAGGGCAAGAGTGATAACAAGAGACTGGTTTCAACCAAGGGTAGTAGTTAGACACAAGTATATAGAGTCAATGTGTGGGTAGTTAGTATATAGGTTAATGTAGTAGTTAGACACAAGTACATAGAGTCAATGTGTGGGTAGTGGTGTTACAGGTATATAGAGTCAATGTGTGGGTAGTAGTTAGACACAAGTATATAGAGTCAATGTGTGGGTAGTAGTTAGACACAGGTATATAGAGTCAATGTGTGGGTAGTAGTTAGACACAAGTATATAGAGTCAATGTGTGGGTAGTAGTTAGACACAAGTATATAGAGTCAATGTGTGGGTAGTAGTTAGACACAGGTATATAGAGTCAATGTGTGGGTAGTAGTTAGACACAGGTATATAGAGTCAATGTGTGGGTAGTAGTTAGACACAGGTATATAGAGTCAATGTGTGGGTAGTAGTTAGACACAGGTATATAGAGTTAATGTGTGGGTAGTTAGTTAGAGTCAACGTGTGGGTAGTAGTTAGACACAGGTACATAGAGTCAATGTGTGGGTAGTAGTTAGACACAGGTATATAGAGTCAATGTGTGGGTAGTAGTTAGACACAGGTACATAGAGTCAATGTGTGGGTAGTAGTTAGACACAGGTACATAGAGTCAATGTGTGGGTAGTAGTTAGACACAGGTACATAGAGTCAATGTGTGGGTAGTAGTTAGACACAGGTACATAGAGTCAATGTGTGGGTAGTAGTTAGACACAGGTATATAGAGTCAATGTGTGGTAGTAGTTAGACACAGGTATATAGAGTCAATGTGTGGGTAGTAGTTAGACACAGGTATATAGAGTCAATGTGTGGGTAGTAGTTAAACACAGGTATCATAGAGTCAATGTGTGGGTAGTAGTTAGACACAGGTATATAGAGTCAATGTGTGGGTAGTAGTTAGACACAAGTATAGAGTTAATGTGTGGGTAGTAGTTAGACACAGGCATATAGAGTCAATGTGTGGGTAGTAGTTAGACACAGGTACATAGAGTCAATGTGTGGGTAGTAGTTAGACACGTATATAGAGTCAATGTGTGGGTAGTAGTTAGACACAGGTACATAGAGTCAATGTGTAGTAGTTAGACACAGGTATATAGAGTCAATGTGGGTAGTAGTTAGACACAATGGTATATAGAGTCAATGTGTGGGTAGTAGTTAGACACAGGTATATAGAGTCAATGTGTGGGTAGTAGTTAGACACAGGTAGAGTCAATGTGTGGTTAGTAGTTAGACACAGGTATATAGAGTCAATGTGTGGGTAGTAAGTTAGACACAGGTATATAGAGTCAATGTGTGGGTAGTAGTTAGACACAGGTACATAGAGTCAATGTGTGGGTAGTAGTTAGACACAGGTATATAGAGTCAATGTGTGGGCTAGTAGTTAGACACAGGTATATAGAGTCAATGTGTGGGTAGTAGTTAGACACAGGTATATAGAGTCAATGTGTGGGTAGTAGTTAGACACAGGTATATAGAGTCAATGTGTGGGTAGTAGTTAGACACAGGTAATGGGTATAGTTAGACACAGGTACATAGAGTCAATGTGTGGGTAGTAATTAGACAGATGTACATAAGTCAATGTGTGGGCTGTAGCTTCTTATTGACAGTTGGTTGGTTTGTGCTGCTGGTAGGCCCTATTTCTTTCCTTTTCACTCTTTCATGATCTGTCATGTTTCTGTTTGCTCTCAATTCACGCTGAGATCACCTCATATGTCAGGTGATGGAAATTTCAATGAAACAAAACAAAAATGGTTGCTTCTAGTTCTTAGTGAAAATCGTGAATTTTCTCAAGTGAAATATGGAAAATTCTTCTGCTGAAATAAAATAAAATGAGTTTATGTAATATTTTACATAAATTCCATTTTAGTTTACATTTCCATGTGCGTATTCAAAGCTTTCTTATGTTATACAATGATTTCTTTCTATCAACAGCCAGACCAACAGAAGCTTGAGAGGGAGCATAGATGCCAGGGAGGTGGATATCAAACAGCTGCGTGATGAGATGAACAGGGTGGAAGACGCTGTGTTCAAAGATTTTTGTGCTGTTATTGGGGTGCCCAACATTAGGTATGGCTTGGCACTTTTCTCTCATGTCTTTTATTATATGTTGGTTTGCTGAAGGGTTTTAACAGTGGCCATTTGCTCTGTCCCTATTTAATCACATAGTCTGTTTTTGTTGGTTGTTTTCTTATTGCCTTGACTTTTTTTAATAATGTTTTATTATGTTCATGTGAATTTCAAATGTTGCACAGATGAACAAATAACGCTTTTACATCATATATCCACATAGAGAGAAAACCAGTTATGAAGTAAAAATCCTAGTTTAACCTGATGAAGAAATTTTTTTATCTCACGATAACAGGCTATTTGTGAGATTAACCTAAATCATCTGAGTAAAGATTATGACAGCACCTATAGAATCTTGAATAAAACCCTGTGATAAGTCAGTAAAACAGATGTTATTAAACTTTTACTTTTATTCATAGCTTTTATTATTAAATACCTGATTTAAAAAGTGTATGTGAGTGGAAATCCTAGACCTTTCCACTTCATCATCACCATGTACAGAAATATCTATTTATACACACCTCTGGTTTATGAGAGGTAGAAAATAAACGTGATAAAAATCATCACCCTAAACGGACTGTTTCACACTTTTATGCGTTTATCGGCACTTTGTGCTTGTTGGGGAAGTAACTGAAATTGTCATTTTAACATGGATCAAAGATTGATACAATGAAGGTGGGTATGATTAGTGGTAAAGCACTGGTATAGGACACTTAGGGTCATTTATACACAGTGCTAAGTGTAACGTTTATAAACGAGTTGATTGATCTCCATAAAGTAATGATAAAATGTTTGAAAGTAATAGCAAGGACAGATGGGGAAAACTTCAAATCACATGCAAAGCCAGATAGACTTGTGGCAACATCAAATCAATCGTTAGTGCAAGCAGGGGGAAAAAGTGTTCCTGTCATTGGCGTAATTTAATGTTTTGGGGTTTTTTCCCCCCTTCTTGTCCTCAGACATTATGAAGAGAGAGAACTGAGAGCTCAGCAAGAGAGAGCCAGACGGAGGATGGAATTTGAAAACTTGGAGGCACAAACTTGAAAACCAGTTGGAGTGTGAGAGATCTCAAGACACTGAAGGTAAGCACTGTTGTCAACATTTCATCAACTCAATGCAAAATTTGGGAAGACGGTCCTTAAACTGGCTCATCGCACGCAATGACGCATAGGATGTTGAAAATGCCATAACAACTATTTTCCCACAATTTTATGTTGTATGTCTAAATAAACCTAGTCATGTATGTTGATTTACATGTTTAAATAGATAGCATTTAAGTGTTGGGGGGAGGGGGGCACACCTGGAGTGATTTTTTTTAAAATTTCGAGTTTAGGTTTTTGCTTTTAGTATGTAAAGTAACTGTCAAAATACTGTCAAAATACAGTCATCCTATATGTTAACATACACACTGACGCGCAACGCCTCTTATATCACACAGCGATGGGAGACACGTCTATAGGTGTCGGCAAAATGAGGTCAAGTCGTGTTTTTGCTACATTTGGTGATTAACCACCACTATCACGGGTTTTTACTGCCATTTTCTCAGTCAGTGTTAGGGTAATTCACGCCAAAATTTTTATTGTTTTTACCTACCCTACGCCTACAAAATATTTTGTAGAAATAAAATTATACGTCATATGGACATTTTTCTGCCATGAACTTGTAGATAAATGATCGTTCTACCCGATTATGCAAAAAACAGAAAATCAACCTTTTGGTCCAAAACTCGGCCAGTCAGGGTGTATGTCATCTGCTGTCACCATACACTAACTAGCACTAGTAAAAAAACAGCCAAGCAAAATAGTTACCACCGATCTGGGAGATTGCACAATGCATCATGGGACAGATTGACAGTAGGTGCTAAACGCCTCATTGTATCCCTAGCAGTCTATGCTGTAGGAAGCAGTTGTCCTTTGTCATGAATTTTAATGCTCACAAGTTTGCAATTTTAAATGCAGATACCCCAAGAAATGTCATTGATTCAGACAAGGTTAAATGATAGTCATTCATTAATCAGACACGTTTGTAGGGAGCATGGAGATCTAAAGGTAAGGTGTTAGCCTCTCTACCAAAAGGTTGTTGGTTCTTGCCCCGACATGTTGATCGTTGTCTTTAGTTTTTCGGTTAAACCTCCTGCAAGATGAGTAAAAACGTTTTTGTACCATTGACCTAAAGATGAGGCAGTAAGGGGGCTTAATTAGAACTTATTACAAACACACACCAATGCATTGTAGATGAAAAGTACAATGCAATGTAGATGAAAAGTACAATGCATTGTGGATGAAAAGCACAATGCATTGTAGATGAAAAATACTGCAATGTAGATGAAAAGTACAATGCATTGTGGATGAAAAGCACAATGCATTGTGGAGAAAAAGCACAATGCATTGTAGATGAAACGTACAATGCATTGTAGATAATGATGAAAGTACAATGCATTGTGGATGAAAAGTACAATGCATTGTGGCATTGTGGATGAAAAAGTACAATGCATTGTGGAAGAAAAAGTACAATGCATTGTGGAGAAAAATACAATGCATTGTGGATGAAAAGTACAATGCATTGTGGATGAAAAGTACAATGCATTGTAGATGAAAAGTACAATGCATTGTGGATGAAAAGTACAATGCATTGTGGATGAAAAGTACAATGCATTGTGGATGAAAAGTACAATGCATTGTGGAAGAAAAGTACAATGCATTGTTGATGAAAAGTTCTGCCAAATTCTCTTACCATGATATTTTTAAGTGGGTGGATTTTCATTCACTGCAATCTTGAAAGAAATTTTCTATCAATTTTCTGACATGTTGATTTTGTGTCACTTTCAGAAATTGTCAATAAATGGCAGGAAACAGTGAAGCATAACGAGAAGGAGGTGGGAGCGGGTCAAGGAGGAAGAGTCTCGTCAAATGCAGGTGAGAGGGACAGGCTTGTCATTCAGTACAATTTCTTTATAGCAAAAATAGATGCATAGTGCGGAAAGACAAAGTGATCAAAACAAAGAAATTTAAGTCGTAGGAAATAAAAGTATCTCCATATTAGTCGAAAGATATTGGAGTCACATGACATTCTCTTAGTGTCTTAGTTTTTGTTTCTGATTTTCTTTGGCTTTTTTTTTGGGGGGGTGATATTTAAACTTTTTTTCTTTTTTTCAATGAGATAAATGTTTTTGACACACATCCTGCCATTTATCAACACTTGATTTTATTTCAGAAATCATCGCGGATAGTCATTCTTGATTTTGATATTATGGGGATCCCTAGTTTTGATTGAATTTATTGGTAGCAATGATGTTACTTAATTCTGTTTCTGCTTTTGGATAAGAATTGTTTAATTTTCAACTGCTGTTTTCTGTATATTTTATTTATTTTTGTCCCTGACTTTTGTTTGTTTGTAGATAATTGAAAAAATGCAGAGACAAGAGAAATTGAAACAAAAAAACAAGCTGACGTGCAAGTCACAGGTAGATCGACATGGAGGGAGAAATCAACGAGGTGCGGAAACGTCTGTCAGTGCAGCAGAAGGAAATTTCTGGCGTCCAGAAAAGTATCAATGGCATGGAGGTCAAGGTGGAGCAGAAGAGAGAGCTGACAGACACGCCCTGTTGAAAAGTTGCAAGGTAAGCATTTACCCGCCTTCAAGGCCCGCTGTCTTCCTAAACAACGTGAAAGAAAGGAATGTGAGTCAAAATGAAACCAAACAAAGGAAGAAATATAAAAAGAAGAATGGAAGGATGTAGAGTAAATGTTATTGAAATCAAAAATTGGAGTAAATTTATTGAAATCAACATAAATGTTAGTGAAATCAAATTGTAAATGTTATTGAAAATCATTGAAATCAGCTTGTAGAATAAATGTTAAAATGTTATTGTTATTGAAATCAACCTGTAGACTAACAACATGTAAATGTTATTAAAATCAACTTGTGTGTAATTGAAATAATGGTTTGTTGCATTGGTGGCAGACTAGTTAGGCTGCTGGACTTGAGATCCCAGGATTCGAATCCCAGTAAAGCTAATGCCCGATGTTGTGTTCCTTGGGAAAGGCACATAACACATTTTTCCCACTCAACCCAGGTGCAAATGGGTACAAACGCTAACCTGGAAG
>JAXRKP010000596.1:37500-52500 GCA_037039925.1 Doris montereyensis | reverse complement strand
TGTATATAGAGAAAAAGAGAGAGATATAGAGAAAGAGAGATATAGATAGATATAGAGTGAGAGAGAGAGAGAGCGAAAGAGTTCAGAGATATAATATGTATATAGAGAAAAAGAGAGATATATAGAAAGAGAGATATATATATATGTCTGCTTAGAGAGAGAAAGGGAAAGACAAAAGATATAGAGAGACAGAGAGATAAAGAAAGACAGAGAAGAGATATATAAAGAGAATCTAGAGATAAAGATAATAATAGAAGATGTAGAGACATGCAAAGAGAAAGAAGAGAGATATAAAAAGAGAGAGAGATACATAGAGAAAGAGATATATAGAGAAAGAGAGAGAAATAATTTGAAGAACCTCTTTCCTATTCACAAGTTTATGTTATGTAAATGTCTATTGTAATTGGTTTGTCTTACAGATTGGACGGGGTTAAAGAACGATTCCAGGAAACATCAGAGAGAGTTTGAAAATGCTGCCTTGAAGAGCCAAAATGGCTAAGACAACATTTGAACGCATTCGTAAAAACGTTATGACTTGTTTATGCATTGTTTTGACCACGTCTCCACCAAGATTGACTTGCCAACTGTTTACAAGGTTGGTGTTTGATAGCATTCATGGCAAATACTATAAGTTTCTAGTGTTTATCAATCAAGGGAAGATCTATGTTTCATATTGTCTTTGTTAAAAATTCTAAATAATGAAAACATCTTAGCCAGCCACCCTTTTTATTGAATTTGGAAAATTAAAGTTCTTTAGTTATCGTTATTCTCAATGAAAAAGACATTTGTATAAAAGTTCTGTCTAAGGCTCATTGGGCTAAACTGATCTCTATGGTGTAAAGCAGCATAAACGGTATAAGATATTCCCCTAGACTGCATACCGGTGTGTTCCAGGTTTTGCCTCCGGCATTGTCTTCTATCTTTCAGGGAACCATACAAAATTCACTATGTCCAAAAGGACGCAGGGGTGACATGCAAAATTCACTATGTCCAAAAGGACCTTTTGGTGACATGCAAAATTCATTATATCCAAAAGGACGCTGGGGGTGACATGTAAAATTCCCTATGTCCAAAAGGACGCAGGGACCTGCCATGCAAAATTCCCTATGTCCAAACAAAAATTCATTATATCCAAAAGAGGGTGACATGCAAAATTCCCTATGTCCAAAAAGGACGAGGGGTGACATGCAAAATTCACTATGTCCAAAAGGACGCAGGGGGTGACATGCAAATATGTCCAAAAGGGGACGAGGGGTGACATACAAAATTCTCTTTATCCAAAAGGACGCATTGAGAAAATCAATTTTCTTCCCCTGAGTTCTCTAAAGAAAGTTGACCAATTTGATACTGCATGTGTACATTTGTTAATGCTTGTATACATCCTGTGTCTGACCATCACAGGTGTTCAAAACTCAATGGTGAAACTCTTGTTCTCTACCTTACCTATGTTGAAAAAAACAGCATTCATGTAACTAATTACTCATCCGTGATTGGCTCTTCCTAGGATATGATGCCTAGTTTCCACCACAAAGGCTATCGGACGTATTGCTTTTTGGAAAGTAAATGCAATGTTTAGAGCCAAATTATAATATGATATAGCCAGTTTTGAACAAAAATGATTTCAACATCAGGAGACTTCAAATTCGGGTATGGAGAAAAAAAAACTCACAATATGTAGAAATGTTGCAATGTTGCAATGTCGGTTTGCATCTCTTGCCCTCTTATGCATCATAAATGCCTTCACAAGTTTGTATAAAGTCAAGATGTTTTTTGCATAATGCACTAATTTTTTTACCCCCATTGAAGAATTAACACTAACATGCCAAACAGGTGACATGCACGATTTATTTTAAGCCAAAAGGGAAGTCAGGTCAGTTAAGTATAATATAAAGTATACAGATGTCACATCTGTGTGAATTGTTTCCCTTGTCCTGCTCACCACACCTTCATTTTTAAACTTTGACATGGAGCTAACGAATCTGTTCCTTTTTTTTTATCCCCTCCACCTTTCCAGGCTCTAGCAAGAAACCAGAGTGCACAAGCGTTTTTAGGGCCTGAAAACCCTGAGGAGCCGTACCTGGATGGCATCAACTACAACTGTGTGGCCCCTGGCAAAAGGTTCAGGCCAATGGACAACTTGTCTGGTGGAGAGAAAACGGTGGCAGCCCTTGCCCTTCTGTTTTCTATCAACAGGTCAGAATCCAATGTTTTTTTGTTTTATTTCTTTCTTGGGAGTACCTGTCCACCGTGGCGGTGATCTCAGGGTCGGAATCCATTGAATTCGAAGAAAGATTGGTCTTGACCTTGAAAACTAAGTGTCCTGTTTTATTATAAGGAAGCAAACAACATTGGCCTTTAGTACATAGATACGCGTCTGCGTCACAATTGTTATATTTGTAATGAACTTGGCATTATTGTTTCTTATGACGATTGTTATTGCATGGCTACCAACCAGTATGTAAAAAACGTAAAAAGTATGGGGGGGTTTTTTGTTTCGAGTCCGTACATCTGTATTTAACTTTAAAAGTATTACCAGAATATATGTTTTGAAAGAAAAGAAACTCTAAGTTAAAGGCAGAGAGGTCGGGGTGACTGTCAGGAGACCCCAATCTTAGTTAAGCATAACTACCATCCCACTTAGAAAGGCCAGCAATTGGTGGAATTTATGTCATTTTCCTAAAGGTGGGTTAATTCAAATTGAATAAATATGGGCCGTCATGCTAGTCATGTTTCGCTCTCACTGTCAGAGTTCGTTTTTCGATTTGAAAAGGTTGGTAACTATAATTAGTAATAGTTTTGTTTTGTTGTTATTATTATTATTATTATTATTATTATTATTATTATTATAATTATAATTATTAATATTATTATTTATATTATTATATTATTATTATTATTATTGTTATTAGTATTATTATTATTATTATTATCATCATCATCCTTGTTGTTATTATTTTTATTATTATTATTATTATTATTATTATTATCATCATCATTATTGTTATTATTATTATTATTATTATTATTATTATTATTATTATTATTATTATTATTGCTTCATATTGTCATTATTAGTTTTTTAATTTTTATTATTGATTGTTAATTTTATATTATATTGTATTTTATTGTTAAATGTTTCGCCTCAATTGTGTACTTAAATATTTTTTTTAAACTATTGGTTGATACTTATGATTAGCATCATTGTCAATGATATTTGTTATTGCTTTTATTTCTCTCATTGCAGCTACCACCCGTCTCCGTTTTAAGGTACTGGATGAAATTGATGCTGCCCTTGACAACACCAATATCGGCAAGGTAAAAACCAAATCTTAGATCTTAGAATCAGTTAAAGGTGGAAAGTACCGTTCGGATACCATTGCTGATTACATTAGTGATTACATGGTTACATTAACTAGAGTCCGTGCATCAGCTATTGTTTTTCAATGTTGGTGTATCATGTAAAAAACTCTAACTAGAATGTTGGTGTATGTGAATGTTTATTGTAACATACTTTGAAGCCATTTTATTATTATATGTAATTGTTATTGTTTTGTTATTTGGGGGGGGGGGTGTTATTATTATTTCAGTTCCATGTGCTTGTCTTTCAATTCCGCGGGGTTTGTGTTTGACATTTTAGTTTTTTTTTATTAATTATTTTTTTTATATTGTATTTTAGTTTTTTGAGTCTCAATTGTGTTTAAATATTTTTTTAAGTTGAGACGGTGTACATTTTTTGTTTTAACCTTGGAAGTGAGTGGATCGTTGCTATTGTATGTAGACATTATTTGTGTCAATACTTCATTAAATGTGAGTGCTACGGCCAGTAATTATAACAGAAATTGGAATATTTTTTTATTATTAACTTTTAATTATTACGTTGGCACTTTGTAGTTTGTTGTTTGACTATAAAAACTAATTGACGGACTTAAATTGGCGGGCTGTATGATAGTTTGTTGTTTGACTATAAAAACTAATTGACGGACTTAAATTTAATGGTTGTATGATAAATTGGCGGCTGTATGATGATAATCCTTGGTTTTAGTTATTTCAAGGGTGTTATGATGCAAATTCTGATTAGTCTTCATCCTGCTTGTAGTCATGTAGAGTGGCTGTAGGGTGTAACACTTTGACCACAGGCATATTTGGCAATGGCCAGTTTCGTTGTGCGCAGTGCTCCTTTCTTCATCCTGTTGTGCGCAGTGCTCACTTGACCACAGTTGTGCGCAATGCTCCTTTCATTGTGCACAGTGATTGTCTATAAAGATGAACAACTGTCTCCATATGTGAAAAAGACAAATTTTGCTTTGCATCTACCCAGGTGGCTGCGTACATCAGAGAACAGTCGGAAAAGACCTTCCAATGCATTGTCATCTCCCTAAAGAAGAGTTCTACAACAGAGCTGATGCCCTCATTGGTATTTACCCAGAGGTGAGTTTTGTTAAAATCTTTTTCTTCAGCTTATTCCACTGTATTAAAAGCCAATAAGAAAGAGAAAAAAAACCTTTTAAAAATACCGGGTACATTTCATTTCTCATCATACGTAAAATGCGTACGTACATACATACATACATACATACATACATACATACATACGTACATGCTTGCGTACGTACATGCATACATACATGCTTGCGTACGTACATGCATGCATACATACATACATACATGCATATACATACATACATGTGCATACATAAATACATACATGCTTGCGTCGTACATGCATGCATACATACATACATGCCATACATAAATTAAATACATACATGCATGCACTTAAAATCCACTGCCTGTTGCCCTTCCCCTGATAAACAGACACACTTTTGCACACTCACTAACGTCTGTTTAAGATGAAATAAATATTCCAGTATTTGATTCACATTCCGTTATTATTTTAAGTAAAGGTTTAGGATTTTAAAAAAGTTTGTTGTATGTTTTTCATTAACTCTTTTTCCTCCTTGTTTTCTCCTACGATTTATAGCAAGGAGCTTGTGTCATCAGTAACAGTTTGACCCTTGACCTCACTGAGTACCTGACCCACGCCCATGAGCATGATGAACACTACTACCCAAGATGAGGTCGGCTCACAGAACTCACTGCTGATGAACTAATTGTGTCGTAACCATGGACGGATTCACCGATGCTTTGCATGTAGTTGACGACTGTTTGCATTCACAAGTCTCAATCCATTAACCGTACTTGATATAAAAATTTGGCATGTTTTATATTACTACATTAAATTATTTGAGTTACGGCCAAGGTTACATAAATATCTCTTCTGAGCAAAAAAAATTTAATTTTTAATCTTGTGGGCTTTGTTGTTGTCCAACAGTATTTTCTACTCCTACATATGAAGTCATAAGCAAGTACATGCAAGTTATTTCTAATAGAATATTCTTTCTATGTGGTTTCACTTGCATGTTTATTTTGGAATACTTTTTTTCTTCTTCATCACTGAGTGCAAATTGGAGCATGAAGTGATGGTATTGAACTACTTTAAAACTAGTTTTGAAATTCAATTTCCAAGGCAGCAAAGGAAGTTATTTGTGTTCTTCAACCTCATTTTGTAATTTCTATGTTTTTGTCGCAAGGGTTAAGTTTAAAGCATTTTGTTCCACAGCTTTTCGTCTTTATGAAATAGTCAAACTGATAAATTGCAATTTTATCCCCACCATATGTTTTAGTATTGTGTCTATGTAATGTAATGTAGGCCTATGTGTTTGCTGTCTTTGTGAACTATTTACATGATTATAATAAGCAAATAGACTTCAAATTTATACACTGCAAGCATCTTTAACAAATTTTGATTGTCAAATTAAAAGAAAGTATTTATTTTATGTTCATATGTACAAAGGACATTTTAAAACAATCATATTCTCACTTTACATTCTGTTGTGATGGTTTTTTAACATTTAGTACTGATTAAGTTTTCATTTTTTTTTTTGTGTTTTTTTTGTTTTATCTATTTTTTTGTTTATGATTATTATTATACTTATAGCTTTCATTTTCACCTTTCATGCCAATGTTGTACCATTCAATTCATAGCGTTCTATTAATTCAATGTTCATTTTCAACGGTTTCATGTTAAAGAAATATGATTTGCCTAATTTCATATTTCTTCACATGTTTTTTCCTCTCGTTATTTCATAAAAATTTGTCATCATTGTCATCTTCGTCAAATTTACAAATAAATTTATAAACAGTATGAAATTATTTGTGTCGCGTCTTTACTTTTTTTTTTTGTTGTACTGACAGTGCCATATGTCTTGACCTTTGTTTATTTATACAGATATATGTATAGATAATAATGATCGTGATGCAGACATAACTATAGATATTAATAATACGTGATACAGATATAACTATAGATAATAATGATCGTGATACAGACACATCTATAGATAATAATGATATCGTGATACAGACAATCTATAGATAATAATGATACATGATACAGATATAACTAGATAATAATGATCGTGATACAGATATAACTATAGATAATAATGATACATGATACAGACATATCTATAGATAATAATGATCGTGATACAGATATATCTATAGATAATAATGATACGTGTCCACATCCTTCCTTTTGATTATTTCCCCTGGGTGTTTGGCGGGTCCTGCTTCTTTCCTTTCACTTTTCCACTTCATCTTTCATTTTGTGGTTTCCTCTGTCTTAATTCACCCTGAGATAACCAACCGCTTATGGCAGACAGGTTGGATTTCAATCAATCAAACCTGAGTAGTTTATGGGTGTTGATGGTAGGTCTTACTTCTGTCCTTTATATTATAGCTATTTCACCTGCCTTTCATTTTGCTGCTCCTCTTCATTCACCCTAAGATCACATCATAAATGTGGCAGTCAGTGGTGGTTCCTTCAAGGCCTTTATGGTTACAGTAACACAGCCTCTTCATTCACCCTAAGATCACATAAATATGGTAGTCAGGGAGATAGGTCCTTCAAGGCCTTTACAGTTACAGTAACACAGCCTATTCATTCACCCTAAGATCACATCATAAATGTGGCAGTGAGGTAGATAGTTCCTTCAAGACCTTTACAGTTACAGTAACACAAGCCTCTTCATTCACCCTAAGATCACATCATAAATGTGGTAGTCGGGGGAGATATAGTTCCTTCAACTTCAAGGCCGTTACAGTTACAGTAACACAGCCCTTTCATTCACCCTAAGATCACATCATAAATGTGGCAGTCAGGGAGATATAGTTCTTTCAAGGCCTTTACGGTTACAGTAACACAACCTCTTCATTCCCCCTAAGATCACATCATAAATGTGGTAGTCAGGTAGATAGTTCCTTCAAGGCCAACGGTTACAGTTACAGTAACACAGCCCTTTCATTCACCCTAAGATCACATCATAAATGTGGTAGTCAGGTAGATAGTTCCTTCAAGGCCGTTATGGTTACAGTAACACAGCCCTTTCATTCACCCTAAGATCACATCATAAATGTGACAGTCAGCTAGATAGTTCCTTCAAGGCCTTTATGGTTACAGTAACACAGCCTCTTCATTCACCCTAAGATCACATCATAAATGTGGCAGTCAGGTAGTGGTTTCTTCAAGGCTGTTCTGATTTACAGTAACACATCCTCTTCATTCACCCTAAGATCACATCATAAATGTGGCAGTCAGGTAGGTGGTTCCTTCAAGGCCTACGGTTACACTAGTTACAGTAACACAGCCCCTTCATTCACCCTAAGATCACATCATAAATGTGGCAGTCAGGTAGATAGTTCCTTCAAGGCCGTTATGGTTACAGTAACACAGCCACTTCATTCACCCTAAGATCACATCATAAATGTAGCAGTGAGGTAGATAGTTCCTTCAAGACCTTTATAGTTACAGTAACACAACCTCTTCATTCACCCCTAAGATCACATCATAAATGTGGCAGTGAAGTAGATAATTCCTTCAAGTTCAAGGCCGTTATGGTTACAACAACACAGCCCTTTCATTCACCCTAAGATCACATCATAAATGTGGTAGTCAGGGAGATATAGTTCCTTCAACTTACTTCAAGGCCGTTACAGTTACAGTAACACAGCCCTTTCATTCACCCTAAGATCACATCATAAATGTGGCAGCCAGGTAGATAGTTCCTTCAAGGCCTTTACGGTTAAAGTAACACAGCCTCTTCATTCACCCTAAGATCACACCATAAATGTGGTAGTCAGGTAGGTGGTTTCTTCAAAGCTGTTACGGTTACAGTAACAAAAGCTGTTACGGTTACAGTAACACGCCTCTCCATTCACCCTAAGATGACATCATAAATGTGGCAATCAAGTAGGTAGTTCCTTCAAGGCTGCTATGGTTACAGCCTGAGGTAGCCTACAGTGCTGGAGCTATCCTAATTTTATTGCATGAAATGGATTAGTTGACGATACATCACCTCCTGGACAAGACACTAGTATGTGGCCAGGTTTTACATTCCATCCGGTGCTGGTATCCATTTCCACTTGGAACGAGTGGGGAAATGTGTGCATAGTGTCTTTCTCAAGGAAATGTTGGGCCTTATAATTAAATTGTCATGATTTGAACCCACCACCTCAAGATCCTAATTTTGGCAATGTAATCACTAGCTTACCAACGTCACACAGGGCTTTCATATTTTCGAATGTGTAGAATATTTTACCCTAGTGAGTGGTTGGCGGGTACTGCTGGTAGGTCCCACTCCTTTCCTTGTCTTTCATCTTTCTGTTTTCTCTGAGTTCACCCTGAGGTCACCACATGTAGGGGATAGCGTAAATTTCAACATACAACAAACAAGCTCTACCCTTTGCTGTTTGCTCCTTCATTGTCGTGTCAGACTTGTCTCTTGATCTGTCTACCTTTTTCCTTTCACTTCTTTACTCTAGTCCTGAAGGTGTGTGTTGCTGGTAGGCCCTACTCCTTTCCTTTCTATTCTATCTGATGTACATCTTTTATTGTATCTGATGTCCACCTTCTATTCTGTATGATGCCTATCTTTTATGTCCATGTCTAATGTCCATCTTCTATATGTCTGATGTCCATCTTCTATTCTGTCTGATGTCCATCTTCTATTCTGTCTGTCTGATGTCCATCTTCTATTCTTGTCTGATGTCCATCTTCTATTCTGTCTGATGTCCATCTTCTATTCTGTCTGATGTCCATCTTCTATTCTGTCTGATGTCCATCTTCTATTCTGTCTGATGTGCATCTTCTATTCTGTCTGATGTCCATCTTCTATTCTGTCTGATGTCCATCTTCTTTGTGTCTGATACCCATCTTACTTGTGTTTGATACCCATCTTACTTGTGTTTGATATCCATCTTACTTGTGTTTGATACCCATCTTACTTGTGTTTGATATCCATCTTACTTGATACCCATCTTACTTGTTTTGATACCCATCTTACTTGTGTTTGATACCCATCTTACTTGTGTTTGATACCCATCTTACTTGTGTTTGATACCCATCTTACTTGTGTTTGATACCCATCTTACTTGTGTTTGATATCCATCTTACTTGTGTTTGATACCCATCTTACTTGTGTTTGATACCCATCTTACTTGTGTTTGATACCCATCTTACATCTTACTTGTGTTTGATACCCATCTTACTTGTGTTTGATACACCATCTTACTTGTGTTTGATACCCATCTTATTTGTTGATACCCATCTTACTTGTTTTGATACCCATCTTACTTGTGTTTGATACCCATCTTACATCTTATTTGTGTTTGATACCCATCTTATTTGTGTTTGATACCCATCTTACTTGTGTTTGATACCCATCTACTTGTGTTTGATACCCATCTTACTTGTGTTTGATACCCATCTTACTTGTGTTTGATACCCATCTTACTTGTGTTTGATACCCATCTTACTTGTGTTTGATACCCATCTTATTTGTGTTTGATACCCATCTTACTTGTGTTTGATACCCATCTTGCTTGTGTTTGATACCCATCTTACTTGTGTTTGATACCCATCTTACTTGTGTTTGATACCCATCTTACTTGTGTTTGATACCCATCTTACTTGTGTTTGATACCCATCTTATTTGTGTTTGATACCCATCTTACTTGTGTTTGATACCCATCTTACTTGTGTTTGATACCCATCTTACTTGTGTTTGATACCCATCTTACCTGTGTTTGATACCCATCTTACTTGTGTTTGATACCCATCTTACTTGTGTTTGATACCCATCTTACTTGTGTTTGATACCCATCTTATTTGTGTCTGATACCCATCTTACCTGTGTTTGATACCCATCTTACTTGTGTTTGATACCCATTGTGTTTGATATCTTATTTGTGTTTGATACCCATCTTACTTGTGTTTGATACCCATCTTACTTGTGTTTGATACCCATCTTACCTGTGTTTGATACCCATCTTACTTGTGTTTGATACCCATCTTACTTGTGTTTGATACCCATCTTACCTGTGTTTGATACCCATCTTACTTGTGTTTGATACCCATCTTACCTGTGTTTGATACCCATCTTACTTGTGTTTGATACCCATCTTACTTGTGTTTGATACCCATCTTATTTGTGTTTGATACCCATCTTACTTGTGTTTGATACCCATCTTACTTGTGTTTGATACCCATCTTACCTGTGTTTGATACCCATCTTACTTGTGTTTGATACCCATCTTACCTGTGTTTGATACCCATCTTACTTGTGTTTGATACCCATCTTACCTGTGTTTGATACCCATCTTACTTGTGTTTGATTTCTTACTTGTGTTTGATACCCATCTTACTTGTGTTTGATTCTTACTTGTGTTTGATACCCATCTTATTTGTGTTTGATACCCATCTTACTTGTGTTTGATACCCATCTTACTTGTGTTTGATACCCATCTTACCTGTGTTTGATACCCATCTTACTTGTGTTTGATACCCATCTTACTTGTGTTTGATACCCATCTTACTTGTGTTTTGATACCCATCTTACTTGTGTTTGATACCCATCTTACTTTGTGTTTGATACCCATCTTACTTGTGTTTGATACCCATCTTACTTTGTGTTTGATACCCATCTTACTTGTGTTTGATACCCATCTTACTTGTGTTTGATACCCATCTTATTTGTGTCTGATACCCATCTTATTTGTGTTTGATACCCATCTTACTTGTGTTTGATACCCATCTTACTTGTGTTTGATACCCATCTTACTTGTGTTTGATACCCATCTTACTTGTGTTTGATACCCATCTTACTTGTGTTTGATACCCATCTTACTTGTGTTTGATACCCATCTTGTTGTGTTTGATACCCATCTTACTTTGTGTTTGATACCCATCTTACTTGTGTCTGATACCCATCTTATTTGTGTTTGATACCCATCTTATTTGTGTTTGATACCCATCTTATTGTGTTTGATCCTGTGTTTGATACCCATCTTACTTGTGTCTGATACCCATCTTACTTGTGTTTGATACCCATCTTACTTGTGTCTGATACCCATCTTACTTGTGTCTGATACCCATCTTACTTGTGTTTGATACCCATCTTACTTTACTTGTGTTTGATATATCTGATGCCCATCTTACTTGTACTTGTGTCTGATGTCCATCTTACTTGTGTCTGATACCCATCTTACTTGTGTCTGATGCCCATCTTATTCGTGTCTGATGCCCTTCTTATTCGTGTCTGATGCCCATCTTATTCGTGCCTGAAGCCCATATTACTTGTGTCTGATACCCATCTTACTTGTGTCTGATACCCATCTTATTTGTGTCTAATAATATCTGATTGTGTCCATCTTTATTCGTGTCTGATGTCCATCTTATTCGTGTCTGATACCCATCTTATTCGTTCTGATGTCCATCTTATTCGTGTCTGATGCCCATCTTATTCGTGTCTGATACCCATCTTATTCGTGCCTGATACCCATATTACTTGTGTCTGATGCCCATCTTGTGTCTTATTTTAAGTGTCTGATGCCCATCTTTTGTGTCTGATGCCCATCTTATTCGTGTCTGATGCCCATTGTGTCTGATGCCCATCTTATTCGTGTCTGATGCCCATCTTACTTTGTGTCTGATACACATCTTATTCGTGTCTGATGCCCATATTACTTGTGTCTGATGCCCATCTTATTGTCTGATACCCATCTTATTCGTGTCTGATGCCCATCTTCTTCTTTGATGTCTTGTTATATCTGATGCTTGATACCCATCTTCTTGTGTCTGATGCCCATCTTACTTTGTGTCTGATGCCCATCTTATTTGTGTCTGATACACATCTTCTTTGTGTCTGATACACATCTTCTTTGTGCCTTCTTTGTGTCTGATACCCATCTTCTTTGTGTCTGATGCCTCTTCTTTGTGTCTGATACACATCTTCTTTGTGTCTGATACACATCTTGTTTTGTGCCTTCTTTGTGTCTGATACACATCTTCTTTGTGTCTGATACACATCTTCTTTGTGTCTGATACATAATCTTTGTGTCTGATCTTTCTTTGTGTCTGATACACATCTTCTTTGTGTGTCTGATACACATCTTCTTTGTGTTCTTTGATACACATCTTCTTTGTGTCTGATACACATCTTCTTTGTGCCTTCTTTGTGTCTGATACCCATATTCTTTGTGTCTGATACCCATATTCTTTGTGTCTGATACCCATCTTCTTTGTGTCTGATTCTTTGTGTCTGATACTCATCTTCTTTGTGCCTTCTTTGTGTCTGATACACATCTTCTTTGTGTCTGATACACATATTCTTTGTGTTTGATACCCATTCTTTGTGTCTGATACCCATATTCTTTGTGTCTGATACCCATATTCTTTGTGTCTGATACACATATTCTTTGTGTCTGATACCCTTCTTTGATTCTTTGTGTCTGATACACATCTTTGCTTTGTACCTTCTTTGTGTCTGATACACATCTTCTTTGTGTCTGATACCCATATTCTTTGTGTCTGATACTCTGCTTTGTACCTTCTTTGTGTCCCATCTTCTTTGTGTCTGATACCCATATTCTTTGTGTCTGATACCCATATTCTTTGTGTCTGATACCCATATTCTTTGTGTCTGATACCCATCTTCTTTGTGTCTGATACCCATATTCTTTGTGTCTGATACCCATATTCTTTGTGTCTGATACCCATCTTCTTTGTGTCTGATACACATCTTCTTTGTGTCTGATACACATATTCCTTGTGTCTGATAGCCATATTCTTTGTGTCTGATACACATCTTCTTTGTGTCTGATACCCATCTTCTTTGTGTCTGATACACATCTTCGTTGTGTCTGATACACATATTCTTTGTGTCTGATACACATATTCTTTGTGTCTGATACCCATATTCTTTGTGTCTGATACCCATACTCTTTGTGTCTGATACACATATTCTTTGTGTCTGATACCCATCTTCTTTGTGTCTGATACACATATTCTTTGTGTCTGATACACACATTCTTTGTGTCTGATACACATCTTCTTTCTGTCTGATACACACATTCTTTGTGTCTGATACCCATCTTCTTTGTGTCTGATACACATATTCTTTGTGTCTGATACACATATATATTCTTTGTGTCTGATACACATATTCTTTGTGTCTGATACCCATCTTCTTTTTGTCTGATACACATATTCTTTGTGTCTGATACCCGCCTTCTTTGTGTCTGATACACATATTCTTTGTGTCTGATACACATCGTCTTTGTGTCTGATACACATCTTCTTTGTGTCTGATACACATCTTCTTTGTGTATTTGCTTGTTTGGTCCTTTGTATAACTTGTCTCGTCTCTGTCACGATGTTTCAACTTTCAAAATCTATTTATTCACGTCTTCATTCGCCATTTAATTGATGATCGTGTGGCATACAGTAGTCAGTAGATAAAATAGCTGACGACAACGAACATAAACTGCAATTTGAACACCATGACATGTTGTGCTACTTCGCTTTATTTCATCGCTGACTGGTGATACATCATAAAATGTTTTATAAATAGAATAGAGGTCTATAAATAGAATATAGGTCTATAAATAGAATAGAGGTCTATAAATAGAATAGAGGCCTACAATGATCACCAGGAGAACATTCAAAGGTTTCGTTGATCTCAAAGTCAGCGATGTGCGATAATTGGCCTAGTTAATCTGTGTTCCATGTTATCAATTATTATTCTACATGCATGTCGTTTTTCAAATTATTTTGAAGTGATGAACATTTTATTTGTGTCCATGGCTCTTTCTTTCCAATAATAGTAACAGTAATAGTGTTATATTTTTGGCTCTTTCTTTCCAATACTAGTAACAGTAATAGTGTTATATTTTTTGGCTCTTTCTTTCCAATACTAGTAACAGTAATAGTGTTATATTTTTTGGCTCTTTCTTTCCAATAATAGTAACAGTAATAGTGTTATTTTTTGGCTCTTTCTTTCCAATAATGGTAACAGTAATAGTGTTATTTTTTTGGCTCTTTCTTTCCAATAATAGTAACAGTAATAGTGTTATATTTTTTGGCTCTTTCTTTCCAATAATAGTAACAGTAATAGTGTTATTTTTTGGCTC
Organism: Doris montereyensis; assembly: GCA_037039925.1. Taxonomy (NCBI): domain Eukaryota; kingdom Metazoa; phylum Mollusca; class Gastropoda; order Nudibranchia; family Dorididae; genus Doris; species Doris montereyensis. The sequence continues at coordinate 37,971 of JAXRKP010000596.1, read as the reverse complement.
TTTCTTTCCAATAATAGTAACAGTAATAGTGTTATATTTTTGGCTCTTTCTTTCCAATAATGGTAACAGTAATAGTGTTATTTTTTGGCTCTTTCTTTCCAATAATAGTAACAGTAATAGTGTTATATTTTGGCTCTTTCTTTCCAATAATAGTAACAGTAATAGTGTTATATTTTTTGGCTCTTTCTTTCCAATAATAGTAACAGTAATAGTGTTATATTTTTGGCTCTTTCTTTCCAATAATAGTAATAATAGTGTTATCTTTCAACATTTTATGTCTACCTCCAATTGTCGAGACCAGACGTAAATCTAAAATTTATGATGTTGCCTGTTACAAATTTAATCGTTTTCTGCAATGAAGCTTGAAGAAGAAAAAGGAGGAGAAGAAGAAGAAGAGAAGAAGAAGAAGAAGAAGAAGAAGAAGAAGAAGAAGAAGAAGAAGAAGAAGAAGAAGAAGAAGAAGAAGAAGAA
>JAXRKP010000596.1:20000-32500 GCA_037039925.1 Doris montereyensis | reverse complement strand
GTGTAGCAGGTGAAAGAAACAGTGGATTATCGCGACAATGTCGTAGCCAAGTGAAAGAAGCAGTGGATTATCGCCACATTATCGTGTAGCCAGGTGAAAGAAGCAGTGGATTATCACTACATCGTCGTGTAGCATGTTGAAAGAAGAAGTGGATTATCATTACATTGTCGTGTAACCAGGTGAAAGAAGCAGTGGATTATCATTACGTTGTCGTAGCCAGGTGAAAGAAGAAGTGGATTATCATTACATTGTCGTGTAGCAGGTGAAAAGAAAAGTGGATTATCGCTTGACATTTGTCGTAAGAAGTAGACCAATTTCAAAGAAGTAGACCATTTCACAAGGGGAATGGATATAGATATGGACCTGGAAAAAGATGGGACATAGTAGGGGCAAAGGGGAATGGATAGCTAGGTAGAAAGAGAGAGAGAGATTAGAGAGAGAGAGAGAGAGAGAGAGAGAGAGAGAGAGAGAGAGAGAGAGAGAGAGAGAGAGAGAGAGAGAGAGAGAGAGAGAGGGAGGAGGGAGGGAGGGAGGGAGGGAGGGAGGGAGGGCAATAGCGGGCGGGGGGCGGGCGGGCGGGAGGGAGGGAGGGAGGGAGGAGGGAGGAGGGAGAGAGGGAGAGGAGGGAGGGAGAGGAGAGAGGGAGGGAGGAGGGAGGGAGAGAGAGAGAGAGAGAGAGAGAGAGAGAGAGAGAGAGAGAGAGAGAGAGAGAGAGAGAGAGAGAGAGAGAGAGAGAGAGAGAGAGAGAGAGAGAGAAAGAGAGAGAGAAGAGAGAGAGAGAGAGAGAGAGAGAGAGAGAGAGAGAGAGAGAGAGAGAGAGAGAGAGAGAGAGAGAGAGAGAGAGAGAGAGAGAGAGAGAGAGAGAGAGAGAGAGAGAGAGAGAGAGAGAGAGAGAGAGAGAGAGAGAGAGAGAGAGAGAGAGAGAGAGAGAGAGAGAGAGAGAGAGAGAGAGACGGAAGGAGGGTTCTATTTGGTTGACACACCCTCAACGAGACTGGGTTGGCTGATGATGATGATACGTCATTAGTATGCGGAAATTAATCGAAGGTCTTTTGAAAGTCGAGAAGAAAAACAACACCGGACCAAATAAAACAAAAATCTCTAGCAACACAAATAACAGAGTTTAATGCATTGATGGATCAAAGGAGATCACTCCAATGGAAAACTCCAAGCTGGCGGGCAAGAAAAAATCTAAGAGCAAATCTAATAGGCCTACATCAGTATTGACTAATCAACATTACGTCGCGTTTATCATATTTTAGTCAAAATATATTTGATTGGTGTGTTTACAACATCTATAGGCACGGAGATCCATCAGATCTTACGATTGTAACACACAAGCATGCCCGTAAATAGCATTGGATTATGATTTCTCTTTATTATAAAGCTGGGTATCTTCAACTTTGACTGCAGTTTACTCATAAATCATTGTATCGGTTACGGTTGATAGCAAGTACGATTATTAGATCAAATTAGTACTCGGTGCTGAATTTATGCGGCTTTTTCGGGACTTCTAACGTAGCAATCGATACTGAAGTTATGCGGGCTTTTTCATGTAATGACCGGAAATCGAGAAATCAGATCTAGATCTAGATCTAATAACAACACAATTTTCGTAGATCGTAGGTAAACGCTCTTTTTGGAATCAATTGAAATACTAATTTGATCAAATAATTTATTCGCTAAGAATATGCGAAATATGGAGGTTGTGGGTAGTGGTTTCTGAGTTATAAGCGGTCAAGGTAAGATATGTTTAACTTTATATAAATTATACATTTTGTAATGTTATCACTCACCATGCTGGTCATCGCGGGCTTTCAGCAGCTCGATCAACGATTGGATGATAAAGTTGCACGTCACGTTTCTTTCGAGCACCGGTGAGGCGTAAATGAGTACACGGCAGTTGGGGCAGCTGATTCGGATGTCTTGTAGGGAAGCATGGGCGTTGTTACGACTGGCATGTCTGCACATTTCTGTTAAACAACTAGGAATGGATGGAGAGGTCAAGGTCACATTTCAGTAAACGACAACAGTGGAATCAGTTAGTGCAAAAAATGTGCAAATTGTGGTAAAAGCATCAAACCTGGCAATATTGTAGCTAATGTCAATACAAATGATTGGCAATATTGAGCTATAGAACCACGTTGGCAATATTGTAGCTAATGTCGATATAAATGATTGCTAATATAAATGAACCACGTTGGCAATATTGTAGCTAATGTCGATATAAATGATTGCTGATATAGAACCACGTTGGCAATATTGTAGCTAATGTCGATATAAATGATTGCTAATATAGAACCACATTGGCAATATTGTAGCTAATGTCAATACAAATGATTGCTAATATAGAACCACATTGGCAATATTGTAGCTAATGTCAATACAAATGATTGCTGATATAGAACCACATTGGCAATATTGTAGCTAATGTCGATATAAATGATTGCTAATATAGAACCACGTTGGCAATATTGTAGCTAATGTCAATATAAATGATTGCTAATATAGAACCACATTGGCAATATTGTAGCTAATGTCAATATAAAACCACGTGATTGCTAATATAGAACCACGTTGGCAATATTGTAGCTAATGTCGATATAAATGATTGCTAATATAGAACTAAATGTCTAATGTCGATATAAATGATTGCTGATATAGAACCACATTGGCAATATTGTAGCTAATGTCGATATAAATGATTGCAATATAGAACCACATTGGCAATATTGTAGCTAATGTCAATACAAATGATTGCTAATAAAACCACATGATATTGTAGCTAATAATACAAATGATTGCTAATATAGAACCACATTGGCAATATTGTAGCTAATGTCGATATAAATGATTGCTGATATAGAACCACGTTGGCAATATTGTAGCTAATGTCGATATAAATGATTGCTAATATAGAACCACATTGGCAATATTGTAGCTAATGTCGATATAAATGATTGCTGATATAGAACCACATTGGCAATATTGTAGCTAATGTCGATATAAATGATTACTGATATAGAACCACATTGGCAATATTATTTGTATATAAAATGAACTTTGTGTGTGTGTAATGTGAGTGTGTGGGCATTGTGGACATGACAAAATATTGTGTGTGTAATGTGAGTGTGTGGGCATTGTGGACATGACAAAATAATGTGTGTGTAATGTGAGTGTGTGGGCATTGTGGACATGACAAAATATTGTGTGTGTAATGTGAGTGTGTGGGCATTGTGGACATGACAAAATATAAAGAGTTGAAATGGGTAGGGCATCGAACCAGTGCGGTGTTCTGTCTTTTCAATTTGCCGTTAAAATCGTATCAGACATTTTCAGATGGCTCTCACTCTTAATAATCATTTGTCAGCGTGGTTCTATATCACATTTTGTTCGTCTTTCAAAGCTCTTTCGCCTGTGTGAGTTTCATGTTTTTACCAAAATGTGCCAATCGAGGTGTGTTTTGGTTCTAACTGACTCCACTAAAAGGACGAACGATGGCAGGGACATTTTCGCCCATGCAAGACAATGACATAGATTCAGATTGGAGGAAGAGAAGAAAACTCAATAACTGAATGCATTTATATTTATTTCGATAAGACAGGTAGACATACAGAGAGACAAAATACTGTTGACTAAAAGGCACATTTCTTTAGCGTTGCATAATTTTCATTTTTCATTGTCTCATTCAGTTTATTAATTTCTATTTCTATTTCTTGATGACATTTCACTACGTGAAGAAAAAAGAAAGATAATAAACATCAAAATATAAACAACATTTCCATTACAGAATACATGATTTTAATGATGAAGATCATGACAATGGGGGCAATAATGTCATGGATGGTAAAAATGAATATGTGTGCCTTCCTGTGATATATCAGATCAGTTTGATATTCTTATCTAGGAAACTAGGGTTGATAGTGGTCAGAGAAAGTAGTTGATGTTTTAGGCAGACAGACTGATAGGTTGACAGATATACACATAATTACATACATAAGTAGTGCAAACATAAATGGACAAACAAACATCTTTAAGCAAGTCAGATTATATTATGCAGATCTATGACGATGTAAGAAAATAAAGATAGATCTGGATCTAGGTAGCTAAATAAATATAGATCTAGATCTACATCTACATCTAATTGTAGATATATAAATAGATGTATAAAATTAAGAACCTTAAATCTAGATCTAAGTCTAGTCATTTATATGAGTGAAAAATGTTACTTTATGATAAATTGCTTGTCTCTTACTAGTTTTACTTACTGTAAGCAAAACGTATGTCCACAAGGCAAGACGATAGGAACATCGAAAAATTCAAGGCAGATGCTACACTTGAGAATTTGCACAGCATCTGCTCCCAGGATTCGTGTAAGCGTCTCAGTCTGAAGCACACTATTTTTAGCTTTGGGAACTGTTGCTTGGGACATTCTTAGATCTAGATCTAAAAAATCCAGGTCTAGATTTGATCAATTATATTTGGTTATTTCCGAATATGAGGCGCTTGTTGGTTGCCATAATGGAGAGCGATGTTATCGATGATCGCGTGACGGTCGAGATCGTGTCTAAAACAAAACAGTCGGCCATGGAAATGTGTATAAAAGGTAACGGGGTTGTTTACATTGTCAATGTCAGGATCCATGGTTGCCGTCTCAAGCAACTTCCGCTCTCAAAGTTGAAAAGTAAAGTGACGTGGGAGGGGGCCCAAGTTGTGATGACGTCATATATATAATTTATTAGTCCGATAAACTTGGAAAAACCAGGTATTATCCAGAGCTATATTTTGTTTTTCTGTGAGCTCATTTATTGCCATTTCAGATGAGTCGTTTGCTGTATCCCCTTATATCTAATTGAATCCATACATTGGTATACATTTCGCACCTTTATTGTATATTTTTGCCTTCCTTTCATTCCTTCTATCATTTTTTTCTCTCTAGTCCTAGTCTTGTTCTTCTCCCCTTCTCTCCCATTCTTCTCTAGTTTCCTTACTTCACCTTCTCTCTCTCTCTCTCTCTCTCTCTCTCTCTCTCTCTCTCTCTCTCTCTCTCTCTCTCTCTCTCTCTCTCTCTTCACTCTCTCTCTCTCTCTCTCTCTCTCTCTCTCACCTCTCAAGGTCTTCACCTCTCTTTTCTCTCTTCACCTCTCTCTCTCTCTCTCTCTCTCTCTCTCTCTCTCTCTCTCTCTCTCTCTCTCTCTCTCTCACCTCTCTCTCACCACCTCTTCTCTCTCTTCACCTCTCTTTCTCTCGCCATTTATTGTCTTTACTCACATATTTGTGTATGTTATTTCATTTGATTTTTTCTAAATCTTAACCTTCCATTCTCGGTTCTCTGTAGTCTTCTACTCATTCACACATGCATATTATCACCGCCTCTTTCTTTTTTTCTTTCTTTCTTCTCCCTTTCTGGTTTTCTTCTGACATCACACCATGTGATTCTTTTGTTAGTGTTTAGATCTAGATTCTAGATATTATTTCTCGTTTGTTGTCTGACGAAGGGTTGTACTGAAACATCACAAACGTCACGTCACGTACTTGTTCTGTCTTTATTGGTGGAGTTGTCATCTATTGCCGTTTTTCATTTCTGTTTAAGGGGGGGGGGGGGTACATTGTGTAGAAACGCTGACGGTATACATTTGTCGATTAAACCAAGATACTTTTGCCATTGAACGTTATTGGCTAGTGATTGTCTAGAGAAAAATAATCAAAGAATGGATATCAATTTATTACATCTCGAGTAGGCCTATGATATAGACTTTAGATTTGCACCTCGATATATACCTCTTTTCAGATCTTGAAAAAAATCTACATAAGATTCTACAGCTAGGTCTAGATCTAGAATTTAGATGTATACTTATTTAGAACTTGATCTAGATCTATGTAGATTTAGGAAGAGATTAAGTGGACATCCAGATGTCCATCTAGTCTCTGCGACTAAATGGACATCTAAATGTCTGCGTCGTCTGTGCCACTGGATGGACATCCAAAGTATCTATTTTTACCCTAATCTGTACGAGTTAAGTAGACAGTCTGTGCTTAGAGTAAGAAGACATCCAAAATATCAATTCATTATCGCGTCACCCAAATGTAGGGGATGGCGTGGGCGAGGCTTGATTACTACAAATATTTTTCTTCGGGCGTCTGGTCACCCAGTCACAGAGCACAATTTTAGTTGTTGTTTTGTTCCAAGTATCAAGGCTAGTGGATCAAGCCATACAGGCAACGTTTTATTTCCTCCTTTTATTTCTATTTTTACTTGGGCACACTTATTACTATGTGTGCTGTTTTTGTGCGGGGCAGTGGACAGGTAAGCACCTGTATGGGGAGTAGATGATCCCGCCCTCCACGAGTCTCCTGTTGCCTTGCACGCGGGTCTTGGCCGACCAAAGGCTAAGGGAGTTAACACTGATAAAACAACAACCTGGTGCCTTGCAGGCCGGTTTTGACTGACCAAAGGCTAAACCCTGACAGAAAATATCAACCTGCTGCCTTGCATGCCGGTCTTGAATGACCAAAGGCTAAGGGACTTAACCCTGACAGAAAATAACAAGGCCTGGTAGGGGGCTCAAGGTGGCAGCCCCACCATTTACCTAGGGTACAGTAAGCTAATCCTCTGCTTATCCAAAACCAAACTGATTCAGAGAAATAAATGTAATATAACCGGCTTGATCTTTCAACGACGAACATTGAAACGAACACGGATTGTGATTTTTGGAACATGGAATGTCAGGGCAATAAATGGAAAAAAGTTAGAATTAGTTGAAGAAATGGAAACGTTCAAAGTAGATATTTTGGCCATTACAGAAACAAAGAAAAATGACAAGGAATAGAAAATGTAGGACCAAATCATATTTTAATCTTCTCAGATGTCAAAGATAGAGCTAGAGCAGGAGTAGGCCTCCTAGTGCATAAAAGGCATGAAAAGCTACTAGAAAGTTGGAAATGTATAAGCCCACGGCTATTAGAGTTGAACATTAAACCAAAAGGACGAGAAATAAACTATTAATAGCTTATGGACCAAACAAAGACGCAACTAAAGAAGAAAAAGATATCTTCGAAAACGATTTACAAATAGCTGCAGACAATCTTAAACAAAAACAGGAACTAATACTTTTATGAGATTTAAACGCTAGAGTAGGCAACAATGTAGAAACATCAGGGGAGTAATAGGTAAAGAAGGAGAGACAACAACTTCTCCAAATGGAGAGAGACTAATAGATTTTTGCCTAAAGAATAACATGAAAATAGCCAACACCTTTTTCCCCCATAAAGATATCCACAAATAAACAAGACTAAATGAAGACAGGTGTGAAAAGTCAATGATAGACTACATAATAGTTAGCAGCTCCCTTTTTTTACAGTACATTGGATGCAAGAGTAAACAGAGGAGCAGAAATATTTAGTGATCATCACTTAGTGATTGCCAAAATGAGAATACTGACTGAAGAAAACAAACAGAAAAGGAAAGAGAAGAAAACTACTAAACTCAAAATAGAGGAACTAAATAAACCAATAGTAAAACAGGTATACAAATCTAAGATAAAAAATTTATCAGTGAAAGACAGATGGATCTGAATGATAGCACAATAGAAGAAAAGTGGCAGATGTATAAAGAAACACTCCTCAGTTGTACTGAAGAAGTCTGTGGTAGGAAACAAATTAAAGGAGATAGGAAAAGAACAGCATGGTGGAATGAGAATGTCAAGACTAAGATCAAAGAAATGAAGGATGCCTGGAAGAAATACTTGCAAACAAAGAAACGAGAGGATAGGATAGATTACGTGAATAAAAGAACTATCGCCAAAGAGGAAGTTAGGAAAGCAAAACAGGAACAATGGGAAGAGTTTGGACAAAGACTTCAAGAAAGCTATCAAGGAAATCAAAAGCTGTTCTGGGGGGCAATGAAGAGGACGAGAAAGACCAAAGCATGCCCAATACGACAAATTAAGAATGCCAAAGGAGAATAATGAAAGAAGACAGCGAAATCATGGAAACATGGAGAAAAGCATTTTCACCAATTACATAATCCCTCCAGAACGTATGAAACAAGGAGTAAATATCAATTAGTAAGACTAACAAGTAATCCAGAGGAGACAGCTGAAGATGTAGATATATCAATGGAAGAAATCCAAACAGCTATAAGAAAACTGAAATCAGGAAAAGCCACAGGAGCAGATCAAGTTTATCAAGAAATGATTAAAAACCAAGGAAGAGAGGCAGACAAACTACTACATGCAATATGCCAACAAGCATGGAAGTCCAAACAGACGACTTGAAAAAGGGAACGGTAGTACCAATATATAAGAAAGGATCAACTATGGAATGCTCAAACTATAGAGGGATATCACTACTTAGCGTTCCAGGAAAAGTGTATGCCAGGATACTGGAAATGAGACTAAGAAAAAGTAGAGGATCAGATTGAAGAGCATCAGAGTGGATTTAGACCAGGAAGAAGTGTACAAGACCACATAATTTTTACAATTAGACAAATAATAGAAAAATTCCTTGAGAGAAACATTGACTTGTACCTGTGTTTATTGACTTAGAAAAGGCATTTGACACTGTGAGGAGGGAGGAACTATGGCATTCATTAAAAGAACATAATGTAGAGCAAAATTTAATAGAAGCCATTAAATGTTTTAACAATAAACCAACATGTACAGTGAGAGTAGCTGGGAATATATCTGAAGAATTTGATGTAGATATAGGAGTAAGACAGGGTTATATCCTAAGTCCTCTTTTGTTTATCACATTTATGGATTCAGTCGCAAATGCATCCTCAAAAATGAAGAAACTGAATGTAGGTATGTGGAAGCTCAAACCAGTAAATGTATCAATGCTTTCATTTGCTGATGATTTAGTTCTGTTTGGAAGATCAGAAAGTGACCTTCAGTCGAATATCAACATTATGAACAATGAACTAAATAAAAGAGGAATGAGAGTAAATGCAAAGAAAACCAAAACATTGCTAGTAACTAGGAAGCTAAAACACAAAATCTTAAATTGGGCAGGGATAATTTAGAACAAGTTCAAAGCTACAATTACCTAGGAGTAATGATTAACTCAAAGGGAAAATTAAAAGAGAAGAAATCAGCTAGAGAATCAAAAAGGCAAGTGAAATATATAACCATCTAGGAAAGGCATTTGTAGGTAAGGAAGAATTGTCAACAAATACCAAAATTGTATTATACAATACAGTTTATTGTCCTACTCTCCTCTATGACAATGAAACCTGGCCCTTAGACAAAAGGGAATACAGTAAAGTGCAGGCTGCCGAAATGAAATATCTAAGAAGAGTAGTAGGGAAGACTAAAAGAGACAAAATCAGAAACACAACAATAAGTGATCAAACCAAAGCAGATAGCATAAAAAACTAAGATAGAAACAAATCAATTGAGATTGTTTGGGCATGTAAACAGAATGAATGACAATAGAATAGCTAAATCAGTATACAGTGCTAAAGCCCAAGGTAAAAGACCAAAAGGCAGACCTCGGAGAAAGTGGGAAGAAGATATAAAAGAGGCATTAAAGCAAAGAAATTTAACTGTTCACGGAAGGAAACAGAAAATGCAAGGACAGGGCGGCCTGGAGAAAGATCATATTGGGCATCTAAGCCTATACACCGGAAGGTAGAATGGCAACTCATATAGAAAGAAAGAAAGCTGTTTTTGTGACTCGATTCGGTCTCTTGGTAAAAAAAGAAAAGAAGAAGAAAATCAACAACGTTGTCTCTTTTCTTCAGTATTTCAATCATTTGTGTGAGACAAAGGTGGTGGCTTTCACCAAGAAATATTAAATGGTGGTAATGGGGAAGGGACATTGTTATCCAGTCGTTCATTGATAGACTATGGAGTCAATTTGAGATAGGTTGAAATCCCCTCTTAGCCATAACATGGCCTTTTGATTTCATTTGATTTGATTTTGTCCATATTTATAACTAAGGCGATATCGGGGTTCTTGATAGATTTTAAATGTTGCCTAGACTGCCCTGTAAACACAGCCAAGGGATCTTTAACGTGCGTAGAGTGTTGTTATCTACACTTGGGATCTCCTTTTATCATCCGTCTCCGATGGGACTAGGTGTCGATCCACCTACCTCGACCAGGGGGCGGGGGAGACATTAATCTAAAAAAATCACGAACATTTTCAATCATCGAACCCACTACCTGTGGGTCTAGATCCAACACCTTTACCCTTGGACCCCCCCGAGTTCCCCCCCCCATTATATGGCATATTGGTTGGCGTTCTCGAGACAGTTTGTTAGGGTACGGTTGACAACTACTGTCATTGAACTCCTCTGTGATGAATCAGCTGCAACTTGAATCATCGCTCGCTTTTCCGGCATCTTTAATTTGATTTATTTTTACCCACACCCACAACCAAGGTGATCTCGTGGTTTTTTGGTAGGATACTTAAGACTAGCCCACACGGCCATGCAAACAGCCAAGGGATCGTTAATATGTACAGTGTGATGTGATCTACACACGGAACCTCCTTTTTTAATCGTTCGTATTCGATGTGAATACGTGTCGATCCACCTATCTGGATAGAGGAAAGGGGGTGGGAGGTTTGCTCGAGAAAATATATCAACTATATGGGGTACGAACCCATGGCCTTCTGATTGAGAGGCGACAAATTGCATCTGAACGACCGAGCGAGCCCCTGCTTCTAAGGCAAAGATAAGTTGCCAGGTAGCAAGAGAACTAAAACAGGCTGCTCTCACTCTCAAGGCCGATGACGTCACATGGATGCCCGTATCAAACGCCGTGGCCAACGCCCGCTCCGTAATCGATTCCGTTTGTCATGGGGCGTCACAGTGTCACAGTGACTACAGGCTCAAAATCCTTATCATGTCTTATGCTCTCTTTGTGAGCAAATGTACACACAAGACCATTCATACAAATACATAATGTACACACACACACACATACACACAAATACACACATGAAATAAGAAAAAGGGACTGCGATTATAACAGAGCCCCTGTCAATCAAATTATGTAAATTAGAAGACGCATATTTTACACTATGAAAGAAAAAAGAGAAGACAACGAAGAGGAGGAGGGTGAGGAAAAAAGGAGGATGAGGAGGAGGATGATGAAAGAGAGTAGGAGGATGAAAAGGAGGGTGAGGAATACCAGCATCACAAACGAAGACAAGATATAACAGGATAATATGATGTAATAAGTTGCTACACAAAGAATGCAGTATAGTCTATGGCTCACTTACAAGGAAATTGTTTATTCATTATTACATTGAAATCTACTGTACAAACAATGTAATCCCTACAATAAAGGACAGAACAAAATGCATGACCACACACACAAACACACACACACACACACTCTCTCTCTCTCCCCTCTCTCTCTCTCTCTCTCTCTCTCTCTCTCTCTCTCTCTCTTCCATCTCTCTCTGTCTGTCTGTCTGTCTGTCTGTCTGTCTGTCTCTCTCTGTCTCTGTCTCTGTCTCTCTCTGTCTCTCTCTCTCTCTCTCTCTCTCTCTCTCTCTCTCTCTCTCTCTCTCTCTCTCTCTCTCTCTCTCTCTCTCTCTCTCTCTCTCTCTCTCTATCTCTATCTCTATCTCTCTCTCTCTCTGTTTCTCTCTGTGTCTGACTGTAGTTTGATGTCATACACACACTAGATCCAGTCAAATAAATGCGAAAATAGTCTAATCAGTCTGATAAGAAAAATCCACTGCAGGCGCTAAAACAAACCAGACAGTCTTAACTCTAATAGATAACCTACTGATGAAGGTTTTAAACGTGGACTGACTTGTACGTCCCCACCCTCTCCACTTCTTACTTTCCCTTCTTCCACATCTTCCTTCCACCCCCCTCCTGCCCCTCCTCCTTCCCCCTCCCCCTCCTCACTATGTCACAGTTGCTTTATATGCTCAACTCTCCGTCTATTCGACCATTACTGTGCCACTGTCAACTTCTCTCTTTTCTCATGTTATCTCTTTCCTGCGCTTCCATTTTGACAAAAGCTTCAGAACCGTAGAAAACTTTCGCGTACATAAAGATCTAGATCTACATACAAAAGGAACCGATAGGTACATCTAGGTGAGTTCAAGTTAAGCCTTTCGTGAGTTTCAGCAGCATCACGATGTAGATTTAGACTTAGATCTAGGTCACAAGTCACCAAACTTCTTGTAGATTTAGACTTAGAACTAGGTCACAAGTCACCAAACTTCTTGTAGATTTAGACTTAGAACTAGGTCACAGGTTACCAAACTTCTTGTAGATTTAGACTTAGAACTAGGTCACAGGTTACCAAACTTCTTGTAGATTTAGACTTAGAACTAGGTCACAGATTTACCAAACTTTACTTGTAGATTTAGACTTAGAACTAGGTCACAGGTTACCAAACTTCTTGTAGATTTAGATTTAGAACTAGGTCACTGGTCATGAAACGTTTTAGACAAACTTCTTGTAGATTTAGACTTAGAACTAGGTCACAGGTTACCAAACTTCTTGTAGATTTAGATTTAGATGTAGGTCA
>JAXRKP010000596.1:0-15000 GCA_037039925.1 Doris montereyensis | reverse complement strand
AGAACCACAGAACCAGGATGAAGAACCACAGAACCAGGATGAAGAACCACAGAACCAGGATGAAGAACCACAGAACCAGGATGAAGAACCAAAGAACCAGGATGAAGAGCCACAGAACCAGGATGAAGAACCACAGAACCAGGATGAAGAGCCACCAGGAACCAGGATGAAGAACCACAGAACCAGGATGAAGAGTCACAGAAACAGGATGAACCACAGAACCAGGATGAAGAACCACAGAACCAGGATGAAGAACCACAGAACCAGAATGAAGAGCCAAAAACCAGGATGAAGAACCACAGAACCAGGATGAAGAGCCACCAGGATGAAGAACCACAGGATGAAGAGCCACAGAACCAGGATGAAGAGTCACAGAACCAGGATGAAAACAGAACCAGGATGAAGAGCCACAGAACCACGATGAAGAACCACACAACCAGGATGAAGAGCCACAGAACCAGGATGAAGAACCAAAGAACCAGGATGAAGAGCCACAGAACCAAGATGAAGAGCCACAGAAACAGGATGAAGAGTCACAGAACCAGGATGAAGAACCACAGAACCAGGATAAAGAACCACAGAACCAGGATGAAGAGCCCAGAACCAGGATGAAGAGCCAGGCATGAAGAACCACAGAACCAGGATGAAGAACAACAGAACCAGGATGAAGAACCACAGAACCAGGATGAAGAACAACAGAACCAGGATGAAGAACCACAGAACCAGAATGAAGAACCACAGAACCAGGATGAAGAACCACAGAACCAGGATGAAGAACCACAGAACCAGGATGAAAAACCACAGAACCAGGATGAAGAACCACAGAACCAGGATGAAGTACCACAGAACCAGGAGGAAGTAAATCTTTCAGATCACCTTCAACTTAATTCAAGAAAAAGTAAACTAAACTGCCAAACATACATGATCCCTTTCTCAAATGTTAGGTGATTATTACATGTTCTCCATCTTCACTGTAAGACTGTGGCACAAACTGCCGACATAAATTAAACTCAGCATTGGCACTGAAGACTTCAATAACATAATTCAATACTTAAGAACAGGGGTCACCAAAATGTTTTCCAAATAAAGACAACAAACCTATTGATTTATTCATACACAAAATACGCCATACACAACAACAACAAAATAAAGACAACAAACCTATTGATTTATTCATACACAAAATATGCAGATACACAACAACAACAAAAATAAAGACGACAAACATGATATATTTAGCAAAGAATCATCAAAATCAAGGGATGTTGTAATAAGGTACAAAGAGTTATATCAAACCAAGTGATGTTGTAATAAGAAACTTAGAGTTATATCAAATCAAGTGATGTTGTAATATAAAGAGTTATACAAATCAAGTGATGTTGTAATACACATATTTAGAGTTATATCAAATCAACATGTTGTAATAAATAAAGACGACAAATCAAGATAATATTTAATAAGATAAGAATCATCAAATCAAGTGATGTTGTAATAAGATACTTAGAGTTATATCAAATCAAGTGATGTTGTAATAAGATACTTAGAGTTATATCAAATCAAGTGATGTTGTAATAAGATACTTAGAGTTATATCAAATCAAGTGATGTTGTAATAAGATACTTAGAGTTATATCAAATCAAGTGATGTTGTAATAAGATACTTAGAGTTATATCAAATCAAGTGATGTTGTAATAAGATACTTAGAGTTATATCAAATCAAGTAATGTTGTAATAAGATACTTAGAGTTATATCAAATCAAGTGATGTTGTAATAAGATACTTAGAGTTATATCAAATCAAGTGATGTTGTAATAAGATACTTAGAGTTATATCAAATCAAGTGATGAATAAGATTGTAATAAATCAAGATAATAAGATACTTAGAGTTATATCAAATCAAGTAATGTTGTAATAAGATACTTAGAGTTATATCAAATCAAGTGATGTTGTAATAAGATACTTAGAGTTATATCAAATCAAGTGATGTTGTAATAAATCATATTTAGAGTTTATATCAAATCAAGTGATGTTGTAATAAGATCATTTATATCAAATCAAGGGTTGTAATATCAAATATCAAGTGATGTTGTAATATGATATCTTAGTGAGTTATATCAAATCAAGTGATGTTGTAATAAGATACTTAGAGTTATATCAAATCAAGTGATGTTGTAATAAGATACTTAGAGTTATATCAAATCAAGTGATGTTGTAATAAGATACTTAGTGTTATATCAAATCAAGTGATGTTGTAATAAGATACTTAGAGTTATATCAAATCAAGTGATGTTGTAATAAGATACTTAGAGTTATATCAAATCAAGTGATGTTGTAATAAGATACTTAGAGTTATATCAAATCAAGTGATGTTGTAATATATCAAATCAAATGATGTAATACGATACTTAGATACATCAAATCAAAAATGATGTAATATATCATATCAAATCAAGTGATGTTGTAATAAGATACTTAGAGATGTAATATACTTAAATCAAATCAAGTGATGTTGTAATAAGATACTTAGAGTTATATCAAATCAAGTGATGTTGTAATACGATACTTAGAGTTATATCAAATCAAGTGATGTTGTAATAAGATACTTAGAGTTATATCAAATCAAGTGATGTTGTAATACGATACTTAGTGTTATATCAAATCAAGTGATGTTGTAATATGATACTTAGAGTTATATCAAATCAAATGATGTAATACGATACTTAGAGTTATATCAAATCAAGTGATGTTGTAATGATTTAGAGTAATAAGATACTTAGAGTTATATCAAATCAAGTGATGTTGTAATAAGAAATTATATCAAATCAAGTGATGTAATAAGATACTTAGAGTTATATCAAATCAAGTGATGTTGTAATATGATACTTAGAGTTATATCAAATCAAGTGATGTTGTAATATGATACTTAGAGTTATATCAAATCAAGTGATGTTGTAATACGATTTAGTGTTATATCAAATCAAGTGATGTTGTAATATGATACTTAGTGTTATATCAAATCAAGTGATGTTGTAATAAGATACTAGAGTTATATCAAATCAAGTGATGTTGTAATAAGATAGTGTTATATCAAATCAAATGATGTTGTAATATGATACTTAGAGTTATATCAAATCAAGTGATGTAATACGATACTTAGAGTTATATCAAATCAAGTGATGTTGTAATATGATACTTAGAGTTATATCAAATCAAGTGATGTTGTAATACGATACTTAGTGATATCAAATCAAATGATGTAATATACTTAGAGTTATATCAAATCAAGTGATGTTGTAATAAGATACTTAGAGTTATATCAAATCAAGTGATGTTGTAATAAGATACTTAGAGTTATATTAAATCAAGGGATGTTGTAATAAGATACTTAGTTTATATCAAATCAAGTTGATGTAATAAGATACTTAGAGTTATATCAAATCAAATGTTGATAATAAGATACTTAGAGTTAATAAATCAAATCAAGATACGATTTAGAGTTATATCAAATCAAGTGATGTTGTAATAAGATACTTAGAGTTATATCAAATCAAATGATGTTGTAATAAATAAGATACTTAGAGTTATATCAAATCAAGTGATGTTGTAATAAGATACTTAGAGTTATATCAAATCAAGTGATGTTTTAATAAGATACTTAGAGATATCAAATCAAGTGGTAGATGTTGTAATAAGATACTTAGCGTTATATCAAATCAAGTGATGTTGTAATAAGATACTTAGAGTTATATCAAATCAAGTGATGTTGTAATATGATACTTAGAGTTATATCAAATCAAGTGATGTTGTAATATGATACTTAGAGTTATATCAAATCAAGTGATTTTGTAATAAGATACTTAGAGTTATATCAAATCAAGTGATTTTGTAATATACTTAGAGTTATATCAAATCACAAAACAGAACCTCACAAACCAAGCAGTAACATTTAATTTTGTTTTTAAATAAGTAAAAAAATAATGAGATTTTCCACATGGTAGCATGGCAGTTGGCTGATGAACTGATCTCACGGGCTGGGTTTGGTTATATCAAATCGAGCCGTAGTTTAGGTACTCCTGTTTGAGAATATATTAATCCCCAAGTCAAGCGCCCCCACTCACTTAAAGCAAAAGTCATATGTGTGCCAACAGTTCAAAAAATTGAGTTGATTATTATTGAGAAGATTCTATTTTTATACTTTTAAACGGACTTATTTTTGCATGAGCTACTTTGAAAACGCCTTTTGAAACATGACGAGACAGTCTGTGTTGTTAATAGGCAGACAACAAGCCAACTCCAATTCTATGACAGTCTGTGATGTTGTTAATAGGCAGACAACTAGCAAACTCTAACTTATATGACAATCTGTGTTGTTAATAGGCAGACAACTAGCAAACTCTAACTTATATGACAATCTGTGTTGTTCATAGGCAGACAACTCCTGTTTAAATAACTCAACCTATATGACAGTCTGTGTTGTTAATAGGCAGACAACTAGAAAACTCTAACCTATATGAACTCCAACTCTATGACAGTCTGTGTTGTTAATAGGCAGACAACTAGCCAACTCCAACCTATATGACAGTCTGTGTTGTTAATAGGCAGATAACTAGCCAACTTTAACCTATATGACAGTCTGTGTTGTTAATAAACAGACAACTAGCAAACTCCAACCTATATGACAGTCTGTATTGTTACATTGTACATTAGAAAGGGATGACCGCCCACTTCATGAAAGTAACGACGAAAAGAACAATTCTCGCAAACACGCCCATAATCTTCCTAACCCAAATTGTAATTTACCCCGTTCACCATGTGCGGTGATCTTAGGGGAATTAAGAGAAAACAGCAAGATGGAAGATCAACCAAAGAGTGTAAGGAGAGAAGTAAGACCTACCACTAAGTCCAACCAACAACCCACCCACGGCCTATGAGGTGCCTCTTTCTCTCTCTCTCTCTCTCTCTCTCTCTCTCTCTCTCTCTCTCTCTCTCTCTCTCTCTCTCTCTCTCTCTCTCAATCTCTCTCTCTCTCTCTCTCTCTCAATCTCTCTCTCTCTCTCTCTCTCTCTCTCTCTCTCTCTCTCTCTCTCTCTCTCTCTCTCTCTCTCTCTCTCTCTCTCTCTCTCTCTCTCTCTCTCTCTCTCTCTCTCTCTCTCTCTCTCTCTCTCTCTCTCTCTGTGTCTCTACTGGGTTTCAACGTACATGAACCAACCTGTCGAAGAGCTTGATGTTTCGCCGGTTGCCCAGAATTTTCTTTGATTGCTTCTTCCTTTTGGCAGACGGTGTAGAATCTTTGATCTTGGTCTGTCCAATGACAGGCAAAAGATAAAAATCTTGGTGAGCATGACATGTAAGGAACTCAACCCCCCCCTCCCCCCACACACACAATTGATGGTACCATGTAGTTGCGCTGAACCATAAAAGGCTCTATTGCATAACGTGTTTTCAGGGACCATTTTAATTTGTATTGTAAAATTCAATGTTAACTCCCCCCTAAAAAATCTTCTCAAATGTCAACAAAATAAATGCAAGTCACTGGCTTATATGGAATTTTGAAAAAAACTGCCTCAAAATTAAAACAAATTCAAATTTGAACAATGGGGTAGACAAAAACTATTTTCATTCAAGAGAGATGCTTCATCCTTTCTCCATTTGCTACAATGACATTCCGTAATCTGATAGTAAAGTCTAGCGACAGTTTTGCAACCAGGTTTCTGTTGATTCCTTGTGTATTTCTCGAATAATATTATTTTTTCAACTGCTTTGTGTTGAGGGGAACAAGATTGCGGGAGATTCAGTCCTACAGATATTCCCACAGAAAAAAAGTCATATTGAGACTTTTGACGACCATTTCAACTTTTACTTTTCGAAAGATTAAATGGGGGCCTGATCATTTTTGTGTGAATAAATCCACCACTGTTGTGATTTAATAAAATGATGTCGTAACCATAGACAACTAATGAGTGACGTATTATGCTTTATGTGACAAAGTTTTCATCCTTTCGTTAGTTTGGTCGTCTCCCCTTCACTATCTTGGTGCGCGCAAAAATGCATTTAGACGAAAAACGCTCATTATCTTAGAAGTAATGGTGTCAGCTTATATTATATCTAGTCCTATGGATTTTTGTCATATAAACGCATTTAATTGAACTTTTATTTGACAAAAGTCTCATGTCAATAGAGGCACGGATAAGTGAGTTATTGCCCTTTGAAACAGGTATTTCTTTTAAGACATCCTGTACAGTAGGACTATTTATAAGTACACGTCTGCTTGAGTTTTCGGGGAATGGCATGTGAAGGTTTGGTCCTGAGTGAGACTGTAAGGAAGATAACTCTGGTCATAACGCTGGTTGGCCCCTGATTTAGTGACGACGTGTGTGCTAATTTTCTCTGCTTTCATTACATTTTGGGCCCATGTGTGAATGAGTATCCGGCCACATGTAGAATTGTCAATAATAATATGATAGGAAAACCCCACACCGAACAACTGGTTTGCCAAATACTTCCCAGGCATAATTATGTGAAGGTCTATAAATGAAAGGCCTATCGAGATATAAACGATATAAAGTCAGTGAACCTGCATTATGGATTATCAATCTAATTTCTATTTTACTCTCGTGCCCAGGCTGAGGTTCAAACCCTTGACACCCGACTGGCAATGTAGGCTATTGAATGTAAGTCTAATGGTTCCGCCCAACACCAGCCGATCACAGCCAGGAAAACTATTGTTACTGTCAGTGAAGCTTATAATTCGTTCACAACTAAGGGGTTCTCGGGGGTTTTGGTAGGATTTTTGATTGTACACAAAAGGGGCTCTCGGGGGTTTTGCAGGATTTTGATTGTACACACAACCAAGGGGCTCTCAGGGGGTTTTGGTAGGATTTTTGATTGTACACAACTAAGGGGCTCTCGGGGTTTTAGATTTTTGATTGTACACAACTAAGGGGCTCTCGGGGGTTTGGTAGGATTTTTGATTGTACACAACTAAGGGGCTCGTGGGTTTTGTGGGTTTGGAGGATTTGATTGTACACAACTAAGGGGCTCTCGTGGGTTTTGGTAGGATTTTTGATTGTACACAACCAAGGGCTCGTGGGTTTGGTAGGATTTTTGATTGTACACAACTAAGGGGCTCTCGTGGGTTTTGGTAGGATTTGTGATTGTACACAACTAAGGGGCTCTCGTGGGTTTTGGTAGATTTTTGATTGTACACAACAGCTTTTGATTGTACACAACTAAGGGCTCTCGTGGGTTTTGGTAGGATTTTTGATTGTACACAACTAAGGGGTTCTCGGGGTTTTGGTAGGATTTTGATTGTACACAACTAAGGGCTCTCGTGGGTTTTGGTAGAATTTTTGATTGTACACAACTAAGGGGCTCTCGTGGGTTTTGGTAGGATTTTGATTGTACACAACTAAGGGGCTCTCGTGGGTTTTGGTAGGATTTTTGATTGTACACAACTAAGGGGCTCTCGGGGGTTTTGGTAGATTTTTTATTGTACCCAGACTGCCTTGGAAACAGCCAAGGGATATTTGATGATTTCAAAGTGTAGTGATCCGCCATCATTTTGTTGATCTGTTGTTATCGTCCGTCTTCGATGGAACTAGGTGTCGATCTACCTACCTGGACCAGGTGGGGGGGGGGTGGGTGGATTGTACTTGAAAAACTCGAGAAAGTATTTCAACCGTTGGCGGAGCTTGAAGCAACGATCTTTTGGGTTGAAAGGCTGGCGCCTTGCCTCTAGACTACGGAGTTTCCAGTGGGTTAAAAGGCTGACGCCTTGCCTCTAGACTACGGAGTTTCCAGTGGGTTGAAAGGCTGACGCCTTGCCTCTAGACTACCGAGTCTCCAGGGTGTTGAAAGGCTGACGCCTTGCCTCTAGACTACCGAGTTTCCAGTGGGTTGAAAGGCTGACGCCTTGCCTCTAGACTACCGAGTCTCCAGTGGGTTGAAAGGCTGACGCCTTCCTTTAGACTACCGAGTCTCCAGTGGGTTGAAAGGCTGACGCCTTGCCTCTAGACTACCGAGTCTCCAGTGGGTTGAAAGGCTGACGCCTTGCCTCTAGACTACCGAGTTTCCAGTGTGTTGAAAGGCTGACGCATTGCCTCTAGACTACCGAGTCTCCAGGGTGTTGAAAGGACGCCTTGCCTCTAGACTACCGAGTCTCCAGTGGGTTGAAATGCTGACGCCGTGCCCCTAGACTACCGAGTCTCCAGTGTGTTGAAACGCTGACGCCTTGCCTCTAGACTACCGAGTCTCCAGTGTGTTGCTAGTAAACCTGTTGAATAGCGTGGAGGCTTACGTGTATGAGCGGCTGTATTTCCGTCTTGAGGTGCCGAGGCCATAGGCCCCCAAGTTCTCGTCACGGTGGCCACTGGTGGCCCTGTCCTTGGCCAGTTCTGCAGCACATTGTAGTGTGCCATGTGGTCTTTCAGGCTTTCTTTGTGTTGGTATTCCTCCTTCTCCAGCTTGCGTTCAAAGATGTCCATGGCGGCTTTGTCCTGAAAGGTTGAGAAAAGCCAACAAGACGTGGACGTGTAGAAGAAATGAAAAGAACCCTAACCCTAACCTTAATCCTAACCCAACGCAACCCAATTTGAATTCTTTAAAAACGGGCAAAGAAAAAACAAAAAAGGAAAAAAAAGGAAAAGAGAAGAAAAAAAGCAATAAAAAAAGAAACAATTCATTAAATTACAATAGAATCCCAGGTAAGAGCAACAACATGACAACATCAACAAGAACAACAAATAGAAATGAAAAAAAAAGACAAAAAGTTTAATCGAAAAAGTCAACAAACATAAAATAAACACAAAAACTGCTTTAGCTCCAAAAAAATCAAATCAGTAAAGTGCTAAAACATAAAAGAAACAATATACTTAAAATTAAAAAAAAAGAAGAAATTCAAAGAAACAAACCATATAAGAAGAGTAAATCTATCGCGATGCATCTAGAGTTACAAAGTCACACGGTCTAGCGATGGGGGTCATGGTGATCTTTCGTGTTCACACTTTGGCCCGATTGTGTGAGGGAATAAAAAACTGACTAGCAGTGAACAGTATCGGTCTTTTCTTTCTTGGACACATTTCACGCTTGATGCACGCACTCTATTTAAATGTTCAGACTCGGAGAAAGACGAAAAAGATACCTCGTGTCACACACTACACTGAAAAGCTACGTAGATGACAGATTCAACCAGGAGTCCAAAGACATCACGTGTCACACACTACACTGAGATGCTACGTAGATGACAGATTCAACCATGACATCACGTGTCACACACTAAACTGAAATGCTACCAGATCAACCAGGAGTCCAAAGACATCACGTGTCACACACTACACTGAAATGCTACGTAGATGACAGGATCAACCAGAAGGTCCAAAGACATCACGTGTCACACACTACACTGAAATGCTACGTAGATGACAAGATCAACCAGAAGGTCAAAGACATCACGTGTCACACAATTACACTGAAATGCTACGTAGAAGACAGGATCAACCAGAGTCTAAAGACATCACGTGTCACACACTACACTGAAATGCTACGTAGATGACAGGATCAACCAGGGAGGCCAAAGACATCACGTGTGCACACACTACACTGAAATGCTACGTAGATGACAGGATCAACCAGGAGTCTAAAGACATCACGTGTCACACTACACTGGAATGCTACGTAGATGACAGGATCAACCAGAAGTCCAAAGACATCACGTGTCACACACTACACTGCGATGCTACGTAGATGACAGGATCAACCAGGAGGCCAAAGACATCACGTGTCACACACTACACTGAAACCCTACGTAGATGACAGGATCAACCAGGAGGCCAAAGACATCACGTGTCACACACTAAACTAAAACGCTACGTAGATGACATATTCAACCAGAGTCCAAAGACATCACGTGCCACACACTACACTGAGTGCTACGTAGATGACATATTCAACCAGGAGGTCCAAAGACATCGTGTCACACACTACACTGAGATGCTACGTAGATGACATATTCAACCAGGAGTCCAAAGACATCACGTGTCACACACTACACTGAAATGCTACGTAGATGACAAGATCAACCAGGAGTCCAAAGACATCACGTGTCACACACTACACTGAGATGCTACATAGATGACAGGATCAACCAGAAGGTCAATGACATCCACGTGTCACACACTACACTGAGATGCTACATAGATGACAGGATCAACCAGAAGGTCAATGACATCACGTGTCACACACTACACTGAGATGCTACGTAGATGACAGGATCAACCAGAAGGTCAATGACATCACGTGTCACACACTACACTGAAATGCTACGTAGATGACAGATCAACCAGGAGTCTAAAGACATCACGTGTCACACACTACACTGGAATGCTACGTAGATGACAGATTCAACCAGGAGTCTAAAGACATCACGTGTCACACACTACACTGAAATGCTACGTAGATGACAGATTCAACCAGAAGGCAAAGACATCGTGTCACACACTACACTGGAATGCTACGTAGATGACAAGATCAACCAGGTCTAAAGACATCACGTGTCACACACTACACTGGAATGCTACGTAGATGACAGATTCAACCAGGAGTCTAAAGACATCGTGTCACACTACACTGGAATGCTACGTAGATGACAGGATCAACCAGAAGTCCAAAGACATCACGTGTCACACACACTATGCTATAGATGACAGGATCAACCAGGAGTCCAAAGACATCACGTGTCACACAGTAAACTGAAATGCTACGTAGATGACAGTCAGGAGCCATATTATGTAGATGACAGATTCAACCAGGAGTCCAAAGACATATTATGTAGATGACAGATTCAATCAGGTGTCCAAAGACATCACGTGTCACACACTACACTGAGAAGCTACGTAGATGACAGGGATCAACCAGGGAAGCCAAATGGCGAATGGTTTGGCTTAGTGTTCGGTTTTTTCACACTGAACAAGCGAGGTTCGAGCCTAAAATACAATCCTATCGTTTAATCAGATGTTCTTTCCAGGAAGATTTAGACATGATAATTTATTGTCTACAAGAGAAGCGAAACACGTGACAACAATCACCCTCTGGACATGACGCTAGTCTGACGCAGGCTTTTTTGTCTCAAGCTTGTGCAGGTACCAATTTGCACTTGTGTCAAATGGGGAAAAGGAGTGTTAAGTGTCTTTTCCCAAGGAACACAACGTCGGACCTAGCTTTGCTAGGATGATTCGAACTCGTAACCTCCTGATCCCAAGTCTTGCAGCCTAATCACTCGGCCACCGAAGCCACTTTAAAATGAATGTCTTCAATCTCACACAGGGTACACCCAGAACGATCGGAGATGAATTTCAGATCACGTGTACTGGTACACCCATGCTCTTGAGGGACACTAGTACTATATTGACGGTTGTTTTTTAATTCTTTATTTATCTGGGGTTTTTCTTTAGCCATTTGAACACATTTCGCTTCGTAAAGTGCGATTGAAAATGTTCACCTCAAGCGTGAAAAGCTTTTATATATTCACTCAATCAAATTGGAAAGAGTTCTTATTGGTTTTTGATTTGCATTGATTCCCCCCCACCCCCCTCCCCCCTTTACACCGGCTCTTTTGTCTCAATGCTAGTCTCTGAAGAGAGACCCCATTGCAGGTCGTACAAAATCAATGAAGAATAACGCACACTCACAAAGACACACACATTCATACATCACGTACACACGGTCACACACATATCTGCATACACCACAGACATACACAAGCTCACATGCTAACAGAAATACTTAAGATTTGAGTTGATCAGAAGAAGAAGAAGTGAAGAAGAAGAAGAAGAAGAAGAAGAAGAAGAAGAAGAAGAAGAAGAAGAAGAAGAAGAAGAAGAAGAAGAAGAAGAAGAAGAAGAAGAAGAAGAAGAAGAAGAAGAAGAAGAAGAAGAAGAAGAAGAAGAAGAAGAAGAAGAAGAAGAAGAAGAAGAAGAAGAAGAAGAAGAAGAAGAAGAAGAAGAAGAAGAAGAAGAAGAAGAAGAAGAAGAAGAAGAAGAAGAAGAAGAAGAAGAAGAAGAAGAAGAAGAAGAAGAAGAAGAAGAAGAAGAAGAAGAAGAAGAAGAAGAAGAAGAAGAAGAAGAAGAAGAAGAAGAAGAAGAAGAAGAAGAAGAAGAAGAAGAAGAAGAAGAAGAAGAAGAAGAAGAAGAAGAAGAAGAAGAAGAAGAAGAAGAAGAAGAAGAAGAAGAAGAAGAAGAAGAAGAAGAAGAAGAAGAAGAAGAAGAAGAAGAAGAAGAAGAAGAAGAAGAAGAAGAAGAAGAAGAAGAAGAAGAAGAAGAAGAAGAAGAAGAAGAAGAAGAAGAAGAAGAAGAAGAAGAAGAAGAAGAAGAAGAAGAAGAAGAAGAAGAAGAAGAAGAAGAAGAAGAAGAAGAAGAAGAAGAAGAAGAAGAAGAAGAAGAAGAAGAAGAAGAAGAAGAAGAAGAAGAAGAAGAAGAAGAAGAAGAAGAAGAAGAAGAAGAAGAAGAAGAAGAAGAAGAAGAAGAAGAAGAAGAAGAGAAGAAGAAGAAGAAGAAGAAGAAGAAGAAGAAGAAGAAGAAGAAGAAGAAGAAGAAGAAGAAGAAGAAGAAGAAGAAGAAGAAGAAGAAGAAGAAGAAGAAGAAGAAGAAGAAGAAGAAGAAGAAGAAGAAGAAGAAGAAGAAGAAGAAGAAGAAGAAGAAGAAGAAGAAGAAGAAGAAGAAGAAGAAGAAGAAGAAGAAGAAGAAGAAGAAGAAGAAGAAGAAGAAGAAGAAGAAGAAGAAGAAGAAGAAGAAGAAGAAGAAGAAGAAGAAGAAGAAGAAGAAGAAGAAGAAGAAGAAGAAGAAGAAGAAGAAGAAGAAGAAGAAGAAGAAGAAGAAGAAGAAGAAGAAGAAGAAGAAGAAGAAGAAGAAGAAGAAGAAGAAGAAGAAGAAGAAGAAGAAGCAGAAGAAGAAGAAGAAGAAGAAAGAAGAAGAAGAAGAAGAAGAAGAAGAAGAAGAAGAAGAAGAAGAAGAAGAAGAAGAAGAAGAAGAAGAAGAAGAAGAAGAAGAAGAAGAAGAAGAAGAAGAAGAAGAAGAAGAAGAAGAAGAAGAAGAAGAAGAAGAAGGTAAGAAGAAGAAGAAGAAGCAGAAGAAGAAGCAAGAAGAAGAAGGAAGAAGAAGAAGAAGAAGAAGAAGAAGAAGAAGAAGAAGAAGAAGAAGAAGAACAGCAACAACTACTACAATAACAACAACAACACACACACACACATACACATATACGACTCCATATACACATACACACAGCCACATGCAGACACAGACACATTTAAGCCCTCTCACACACAGACACACACACACACACACATGGGCACACAGAGCACATTTAAACTCTCTCTCACACACAGACACACACACACACATGGGCATACAGAGCACATTTCCCAACTCCCTGACACCATCGAACCAAACATTCTGTCCTGCAACTCCTAATTAAAGTCAGGATTGATTAATCAATGAGGTCAACTTAAGATAACTTTGATTAATCCATTACATTGACTTTAGATTAATCAATTTCATTTCATATGATTGGAGACAAAAAATCTAATGCCTGATTTCTATCGTTTGGCATTATTTGATGACGTTTTAATTATTCATTTTTCTGTGACTCGGTCTACGAAATGTGTCCGGGTTCAAGCAGACAGTAGGCATAAACAACACCACTCACTGGTGGCATGAATTTAATATGGCTCAAGGAAGATAAGGACAAGAGCATAGCGGCAACACATACAGTTTAAAAAGATTCCAGAAGAAACCTACAAACGTGATAGAAGAGTTGTAGGTTTTTACATTAATACATATCCCGTTCACCATAGGCGGTGATCTCATGGTATATTAAGAGAAAACAGCAATATGAAAGATAAGGGAAACAGCAACGCTCCTCCATCCCTACCCCAAACCGCCTATGTGACAGAAGCAGTGAGAACAAGTTTCACCCAACGCTAGAGCCAAGGTGCAATCATTCTGACGAGTCATGAACCCCCCAGATTGGTGATCTGTCAAAATGAAAACCAAGGCAAATCGAAACGAAAACAAAACATATCTCTCAACAACAAGTACAGACAAACAAAGAGAGGCCAATATGCCCAGTCTGCTGAGCGGCTGACCAGGCTGGCTAGCACTCAGGATATCCGTGCAAAATTTATCTGGCCCTCCTGTCGACCCTGCAGCTTTGTGTCTGTGAAGGTAAAGTGGACGTTGTCGGTTTGTTTCTGAATTTAACCCGTTCACCATTGCAGTGATTTCATGGTCGATTAAAAGGAAACAGCAAAATGGAAGGTAGATGTTACCCCGTCCACCATTGCAGTGATCTCATGGTCAATTAAAAGGAAACAGCAAGATGAAAGGTAAATGTTACCTCGTCCACCATTGCAGTGATCTCAAGGTGAATTAAAGGAAACGGCAAGATGAAAGGCAATGTTACCCCGTCCACCATTGCAGTGATCTCAAGGTGAATTAAAAGGAAACAGCAAGATGAAAGGCAAATGTTACCCCGTCCACCATTGCAGTGATCTCATGGTGAATTAAAGGAAACAGATGAAGGTAAATGAAAAAACAAGGAAAGAAGTAGAACCATTCAGCGTCCACCATTGCAGCGATCCACCAAACAGCAAGACCGCGGTGAACGTTGATTGAAAACAAGGAAAAGAAATGACCAGTGACCGCGGTGTACGTTGATTGAAAGCAATTCACCAACCCACCGCGGTGTACGTTGATTGAAAGCAATGACCACCAACCCACCGCGGTGTACGTTGATTGAAAGCAATGACCACCAACCCACCGCGGTGTACGTTGATTGAAAGCAATGACCACCAAGTGACCGCGGTGTACGTTGATTGAAAGCAATGACCACCAACCGCGGTGTACGTTGATTGAAAGCAATGACCACCAAGGTGTACGTTGATTGAAAGCAATGACCACCGTTGATTGAAAGCAATGACCGCGGGTGTACGTTGATTGAAAGCAATGACCA
>JAXRKP010000595.1:165000-262552 GCA_037039925.1 Doris montereyensis | reverse complement strand
AAAAGCAACAATTTCAACAATTTTAATTCATGGTCATGATATGAGCTTGAGATTAATTGTAAGATGAAAAACATATTCCAAATCTTTCTCTTTTACTGTCATCTATGAGCTGAGGACTAACTGTCCTAGAAAAATCAGAACTCTAGACCTTTTTAGTAAGTGGGAAATTTTAAACATAGGAGAAATGATGTAGCCAAAAACCAACAATTTTACCAATTTTAATTAATGGTCATGACATGAGCTTGAAATTAACTGTAAGATGAAACACATATTCCAAATCTGTCTCTTTTACTGTCATCTATGAGCTGAGGACTAACTGTCCTAGAAAAATCAGAACTCTAGACCTTTTTAGTAAGTGGGAAATTTTAAACATAGGAGAAAAAATGTAGCCAAAAACCAACAATTTTACCAATTTTAATTAATGGTCATGATATGAGCTTGGAGATTAACTGTAAGATGAAAAACATATTCCAAATCTTTCTCTTTTACTGTCATCTATGAGCTTAGGACTAACTGTCCTAGAAAAATCAGAACTCTAGACCTTTTTAGTAAGTGGGAATCTTAAACATAGGAGAAATGATGTAGCCAAAAAAGCAACAATTTCAACAATTTTAATTCATGGTCATGATATGAGCTTGAGATTAATTGTAAGATGAAAAATATATTCCAAATCTTTCTCTTTTACTGTCATCTATGAGCTGAGGACTAACTGTCCTAGAAAAATCAGAACTCTAGACCTTTTTAGTAAGTGGGAAATTTTAAACATAGGAGAAATGATGTAGCCAAAAACCAACAATTTTACCAATTTTAATTAATGGTCATGATATGAGCTTGAGATTAACTGTAAGATGAAAAACATATTCCAAATCTTTCTCTTTTACTGTCATCTATGAGCTGAGGACTAACTGTCCTAGAAAAATCAGAACTCTAGACCTTTTTAGTAAGTGGGAAATCTTAAACATAGGAGAAATGATGTAGCCAAAAAGCAACAATTTCAACAATTTTAATTCATGGTCATGATATGAGCTTGAGATTAACTGTAAGATGAAAAACATATTCCAAATCTTTCTCTTTTACTGTCATCTATGAGCTGAGGACTAACTGTCCTAGAAAAATCAGAACTCTAGACCTTTTTAGTAAGTGGGAAATCTTAAACATAGGAGAAATGATGTAGCCAAAAAAAAACAATTTTACCAATTTTAATTAATGGTCATGACATGAGCTTGAGATTAACTGTAAGATGAAAAATATATTCCAAATCTTTCTCTTTTACTGTCATCTATGAGCTGAGGACTAACTGTCCTAGAAAAATCAGAACTCTAGACCTTTTTAGTAAGTGGGAAATCTTAAACATAGGAGAAATGATGTAGCCAAAAAAAATTTCAACAACAATTTCAACAATTTTAATTCATGGTCATGATATGAGCTTGAGATTAACTGTAAGATGAAAAATGTATTCCAAATCTTTCTCTTTTACTGTCATCTATGAGCTGAGGACTAACTGTCCTAGAAAAATCAGAACTCTAGACCTTTTTAGTAAGTGGGAAATTTTAAACATAGGAGAAATGATGTAGCCAAAAACCAACAATTTTAACCAATTTTAATTAATGGTCATGACATGAGCTTGAGATTAACTGTAAGATGAAACATATATTCCAAATCTTTCTCTTTTACTGTCATCTATGAGCTGAGGACTAACTGTCCTAGAAAAATCAGAACTCTAGACCTTTTTAGTAAGTGGGAAATTTTAAACATAGGAGAAATGATGTAGCCAAAAACCAACAATTTTAACAATTTTAATTAATGGTCATGATATGAGCTTGAGATTAACTGTAAGATGAAAAACATATTCCAAATCTTTCTCTTTTACTGTCATCTATGAGCTGAGGACTAACTGTCCTAGAAAAATCAGAACTCTAGACCTTTTTAGTAAGTGGGAAATCTTAAACATAGGAGAAATGATGTAGCCAAAAAGCAACAATTTTACAACAATTTTAATTCATGGTCATGATATGAGCTTGAGATTAACTGTAAGATGAAAAACATATTCCAAATCTTTCTCTTTTACTGTCATCTATGAGCTGAGGACTAACTGTCCTAGAAAAATCAGAACTCTAGACCTTTTTAGTAAGTGGGAAATCTTAAACATAGGAGAAATGATGTAGCCAAAAAAACAACAATTTTAACAATTTTAATTAATGGTCATGATATGAGCTTGAGATTAACTGTAAGATGAAAAACATATTCCAAATCTTTCTCTTTTACTGTCATCTATGAGCTTAGGACTAACTGTCCTAGAAAAATCAGAACTCTAGACCTTTTTAGTAAGTGGGAAATCTTAAACATAGGAGAAATGATGTAGCCAAAAACAACAATTTTAACAATTTTAATTAATGGTCATGACATGAGCTTGAGATTAACTGTTAAGATGAAAAACATATTCCAAATCTTTCTCTTTTACTGTCATCTATGAGCTGAGGACTAACTGTCCTAGAAAAATCAGAACTCTAGACCTTTTTAGTAAGTGGGAAATTTTAAACATAGGAGAAATGATGTAGCCAAAAAACAACAATTTTACCAATTTTAATTAATGGTCATGATATGAGCTTGAGATTAACTGGAAGATGAAAAATATATTCCAAATCTTTCTCTTTTACTGTCATCTATGAGCTGAGGACTAACTGTCCTAGAAAAATCAGAACTCTAGACCTTTTTAGTAAGTGGGAAATCTTAAACATAGGAGAAATGATGTAGCCAAAAAGCAACAATTTTAACAATTTTAATTAATGGTCATGATATGAGCTTGAGATTAACTGTAAGATGAAAAATATATTCCAAATCTTTCTCTTTTACTGTCATCTATGAGCTGAGGACTAACTGTCCTAGAAAAATCAGAACTCTAGACCTTTTTAGTAAGTGGGAAATTTTAAACATAGGAGAAAAAATGTAGCCAAAAACCAACAATTTTACCAATTTTAATTAATGGTCATGATATGAGCTTGAGATTAACTGTAAGATGAAAAATGTATTCCAAATCTTTCTCTTTTACTGTCATCTATGAGCTGAGGACTAACTGTCCTAGAAAAATCAGAACTCTAGACCTTTTTAGTAAGTGGGAAATCTTAAACATAGGAGAAATGATGTAGCCAAAAAGCAACAATTTCAACAATTTTAATTCATGGTCATGATATGAGCTTGAGATTAACTGTAAGATGAAAAATGTATTCCAAATCTTTCTCTTTTACTGTCATCTATGAGCTGAGGACTAACTGTCCTAGAAAAATCAGAACTCTAGACCTTTTTAGTAAGTGGGAAATTTTAAACATAGGAGAAATGATGTAGCCAAAAACCAACAATTTTAACCATTTTAATTAATGGTCATGACATGAGCTTGAGATTAACTGTAAGATGAAAAAATATTCCAAATCTTTCTCTTTTTACTGTCATCTAT
Organism: Doris montereyensis; assembly: GCA_037039925.1. Lineage (NCBI taxonomy): Eukaryota > Metazoa > Mollusca > Gastropoda > Nudibranchia > Dorididae > Doris > Doris montereyensis. The sequence goes on along the minus strand of JAXRKP010000595.1, from coordinate 259,101 downwards.
GAGCTGAGGACTAACTGTCCTAGAAAAATCAGAACTCTAGACCTTTTTAGTAAGTGGGAAATTTTAAACATAGGAGAAAAAATGTAGCCAAAAACCAACAATTTTAACCAATTTTAATTAATGGTCATGATATGAGCTTGAGATTAACTGTAAGATGAAAAAACATATTCCAAATCTTTCTCTTTTACTGTCATCTATGAGCTGAGGACTAACTGTCCTAGAAAAATCAGAACTCTAGACCTTTTTAGTAAGTGGGAAATCTTAAACATAGGAGAAATGATGTAGCCAAAAAAACAACAATTTTAACCAATTTTAATTAATGGTCATGATATGAGCTTGAGATTAACTGTAAGATGAAAAACATATTCCAAATCTTTCTCTTTTACTGTCATCTATGAGCTGAGGACTAACTGTCCTAGAAAAATCAGAACTCTAGACCTTTTTAGTAAGTGGGAAATTTTAAACATAGGAGAAAAAATGTAGCCAAAAACCAACAATTTTACCAATTTTAATTAATGGTCATGATATGAGCTTGCGATTAACTGTAAGATGAAAACATATTCCAAATCTTTCTCTTTTACTGTCATCTATGAGCTGAGGACTAACTGTCCTAGAAAAATCAGAACTCTAGACCTTTTTAGTAAGTGGGAAATCTTAAACATAGGAGAAATGATGTAGCCAAAAAAGCAACAATTTCAACAATTTTAATTCATGGTCATGATATGAGCTTGAGATTAATTGTAAGATGAAAAATGTATTCCAAATCTTTCTCTTTTACTGTCATCTATGAGCTGAGGACTAACTGTCCTAGAAAAATCAGAACTCTAGACCTTTTTAGTAAGTGGGAAATCTTAAACATAGGAGAAATGATGTAGCCAAAAAGCAACAATTTTAACCAATTTTAATTAATGGTCATGATATGAGCTTGAGATTAACTGTAAGATGAAAAATATATTCCAAATCTTTCTCTTTTACTGTCATCTATGAGCTGAGGACTAACTGTCCTAGAAAAATCAGAACTCTAGACCTTTTTAGTAAGTGGGAAATTTTAAACATAGGAGAAATGATGTAGCCAAAAACCAACAATTTTAACAATTTTAATTAATGGTCATGACATGAGCTTGAGATTAACTGTAAGATGAAAAACATATTCCAAATCTTTCTCTTTTACTGTCATCTATGAGCTGAGGACTAACTGTCCTAGAAAAATCAGAACTCTAGACCTTTTTAGTAAGTGGGAAATTTTAAACATAGGAGAAAAAATGTAGCCAAAAACCAACAATTTTACCAATTTTAATTAATGGTCATGATATGAGCTTGAGATTAACTGGAAGATGAAAAACATATTCCAAATCTTTCTCTTTTACTGTCATCTATGAGCTTAGGACTAACTGTCCTAGAAAAATCAGAACTCTAGACCTTTTTAGTAAGTGGGAAATCTTAAACATAGGAGAAATGATGTAGCCAAAAAAGCAACAATTTCAACAATTTTAATTCATGGTCATGATATGAGCTTGAGATTAACTGTAAGATGAAAAACATATTCCAAATCTTTCTCTTTTACTGTCATCTATGAGCTGAGGACTAACTGTCCTAGAAAAATCAGAACTCTAGACCTTTTTAGTAAGTGGGAAATTTTAAACATAGGAGAAATGATGTAGCCAAAAACCAACAATTTTACCAATTTTAATTAATGGTCATGACATGAGCTTGAGATTAACTGTAAGATGAAAAATATATTCCAAATCTTTCTCTTTTACTGTCATCTATGAGCTGAGGACTAACTGTCCTAGAAAAATCAGAACTCTAGACCTTTTTAGTAAGTGGGAAATCTTAAACATAGGAGAAATGATGTAGCCAAAAAAGCAACAATTTTAACAATTTTAATTCATGGTCATGATATGAGCTTGAGATTAACTGTAAGATGAAAAATATATTCCAAATCTTTCTCTTTTACTGTCATCTATGAGCTGAGGACTAACTGTCCTAGAAAAATCAGAACTCTAGACCTTTTTAGTAAGTGGGAAATCTTAAACATAGGAGAAATGATGTAGCCAAAAAAGCAACAATTTTAACAATTTTAATTCATGGTCATGATATGAGCTTGAGATTAACTGTAAGATGAAAAATATATTCCAAATCTTTCTCTTTTACTGTCATCTATGAGCTGAGGACTAACTGTCCTAGAAAAATCAGAACTCTAGACCTTTTTAGTAAGTGGGAAATTTTAAACATAGGAGAAAATGATGTAGCCAAAAACAACAATTTTAACCATTTAATTAATGGTCATGACATGAGCTTGAGATTAACTGTAAGATGAAAAACATATTCCAAATCTTTCTCTTTTACTGTCATCTATGAGCTGAGGACTAACTGTCCTAGAAAAATCAGAACTCTAGACCTTTTTAGTAAGTGGGAAATTTTAAACATAGGAGAAAAAATGTAGCCAAAAACCAACAATTTTACCAATTTTAATTAATGGTCATGATATGAGCTGGAGATTAACTGGAAGATGAAAATATATTCCAAATCTTTCTCTTTTACTGTCATCTATGAGCTGAGGACTAACTGTCCTAGAAAAATCAGAACTCTAGACCTTTTTAGTAAGTGGGAAATCTTAAACATAGGAGAAATGATGTAGCCAAAAAAGCAACAATTTCAACAATTTTAATTAATGGTCATGATATGAGCTTGAGATTAACTGTAAGATGAAAAACATATTCCAAATCTTTCTCTTTTACTGTCATCTATGAGCTGAGGACTAACTGTCCTAGAAAAATCAGAACTCTAGACCTTTTTAGTAAGTGGGAAATCTTAAACATAGGAGAAATGATGTAGCCAAAAACCAACAATTTTACCAATTTTAATTAATGGTCATGACATGAACTTGAGATTAACTGTAAGATGAAACATATATTCCAAATCTTTCTTTTTTACTGTCATCTATGAGCTGAGGACTAACTGTCCTAGAAAAATCAGAACTCTAGACCTTTTTTTTTAGTAAGTGGGAAATCTTAAACATAGGAGAAATGATGTAGCCAAAAAAGCAACAATTTCAACAATATTAATTCATGGTCATGATATGAGCTTGAGATTAACTGTAAGATGAAAAATGTATTCCAAATCTTTCTCTTTTACTGTCATCTATGAGCTGAGGACTAACTGTCCTAGAAAAATCAGAACTCTAGACCTTTTTAGTAAGTGGGAAATTTTAAACATAGGAGAAAATGTAGCCAAAAAACCAACAATTTTAACAATTTTAATTAATGGTCATGACATGAGCTTGAGATTAACTGTAAGATGAAAACATATTCCAAATCTCTTCTCTTTTACTGTCATCTATGAGCTGAGGACTAACTGTCCTAGAAAAATCAGAACTCTAGACCTTTTTAGTAAGTGGGAAATCTTAAACATAGGAGAAATGATGTAGCCAAAAAAGCAACAATTTTAACAATTTTAATTCATGGTCATGATATGAGCTTGAGATTAACTGTAAGATGAAAAATGTATTCCAAATCTTTCTCTTTTACTGTCATCTATGAGCTGAGGACTAACTGTCCTAGAAAAATCAGAACTCTAGACCTTTTTAGTAAGTGGGAAATTTTAAACATAGGAGAAATGATGTAGCCAAAAAGCAACAATTTTAACAATTTTAATTAATGGTCATGATATGAGCTTGAGATTAACTGTAAGATGAAAAACATATTCCAAATCTTTCTCTTTTACTGTCATCTATGAGCTGAGGACTAACTGTCCTAGAAAAATCAGAACTCTAGACCTTTTTAGTAAGTGGGAAATCTTAAACATAGGAGAAATGATGTAGCCAAAAAAAACAACAATTTTAACAATTTTAATTAATGGTCATGATATGAGCTTGAGATTAACTGTAAGATGAAAAACATATTCCAAATCTTTCTCTTTTACTGTCATCTATGAGCTGAGGACTAACTGTCCTAGAAAAATCAGAACTCTAGACCTTTTTAGTAAGTGGGAAATTTTAAACATAGGAGAAATGATGTAGCCAAAAACCAACAATTTTACCAATTTTAATTAATGGTCATGATATGAGCTTGAGATTAACTGTAAGATGAAAAACATATTCCAAATCTTTCTCTTTTACTGTCATCTATGATGAGCTGAGGACTAACTGTCCTAGAAAAATCAGAACTCTAGACCTTTTTAGTAAGTGGGAAATCTTAAACATAGGAGAAATGATGTAGCCAAAAAGCAACAATTTTAACAATTTTAATTAATGGTCATGATATGAGCTTGAGATTAACTGTAAGATGAAAAAAATATTCCAAATCTTTCTCTTTTACTGTCATCTATGAGCTGAGGACTAACTGTCCTAGAAAAATCAGAACTCTAGACCTTTTTAGTAAGTGGGAAATCTTAAACATAGGAGAAAAAATGTAGCCAAAAACCAACAATTTTACCAATTTTAATTAATGGTCATGACATGAGCTTGAGATTAACTGTAAGATGAAAAACATATATTCCAAATCTTTCTCTTTTACTGTCATCTATGAGCTGAGGACTAACTGTCCTAGAAAAATCAGAACTCTAGACCTTTTTTTTAGTAAGTGGGAAATCTTAAACATAGGAGAAATGATGTAGCCAAAAAAGCAACAATTTCAACAATATTAATTCATGGTCATGATATGAGCTTGAGATTAATTGTAAGATGAAAAATGTATTCCAAATCTTTCTCTTTTACTGTCATCTATGAGCTGAGGACTAACTGTCCTAGAAAAATCAGAACTCTAGACCTTTTTAGTAAGTGGGAAATTTTAAACATAGGAGAAAAAATGTAGACAAAAACCAACAATTTTACCAATTTTAATTAATGGTCATGACATGAGCTTGAGATTAACTGTAAGATGAAAAACATATTCCAAATCTTTCTCTTTTACTGTCATCTATGAGCTGAGGACTAACTGTCCTAGAAAAATCAGAACTCTAGACCTTTTTAGTAAGTGGGAAATTTTAAACATAGGAGAAAAAAAAGCCAAAAAACAACAATTTTACCAATTTTAATTAATGGTCATGATATGAGCTTGAGATTAACTGTAAGATGAAAAACATATTCCAAATCTTTCTCTTTTACTGTCATCTATGAGCTGAGGACTAACTGTCCTAGAAAAATCAGAACTCTAGACCTTTTTAGTAAGTGGGAAATCTTAAACATAGGAGAAATGATGTAGCCAAAAACCAACAATTTTACCAATTTTAATTAATGGTCATGATATGAGCTTGAGATTAACTGTAAGATGAAAAACATATTCCAAATCTTTCTCTTTTACTGTCATCTATGAGCTGAGGACTAACTGTCCTAGAAAAATCAGAACTCTAGACCTTTTTAGTAAGTGGGAAATTTAAAACATAGGAGAAATGATGTAGCCAAAAAAAAACAAACAATTTTAACCATTTTAATTAATGGTCATGACATGAGCTTGAGATTAACTGTAAGATGAAAAATATATTCCAAATCTTTCTCTTTTACTGTCATCTATGAGCTGAGGACTAACTGTCCTAGAAAAATCAGAACTCTAGACCTTTTTAGTAAGTGGGAAATCTTAAACATAGGAGAAATGATGTAGCCAAAAAAACAACAATTTTAACAATTTTAATTAATGGTCATGAATGAGCTTGAGATTAACTGTAAGATGAAAAACATATTCCAAATCTTTCTCTTTTACTGTCATCTATGAGCTGAGGACTAACTGTCCTAGAAAAATCAGAACTCTAGACCTTTTTAGTAAGTGGGAAATCTTAAACATAGGAGAAATGATGTAGCCAAAAAAAAAACAATTTTAACCAATTTTAATTAATGGTCATGATATGAGCTTGAGATTAACTGTAAGATGAAAAACATATTCCAAATCTTTCTCTTTTACTGTCATCTATGAGCTGAGGACTAACTGTCCTAGAAAAATCAGAACTCTAGACCTTTTTAGTAAGTGGGAAATCTTAAACATAGGAGAAATGATGTAGCCAAAAAGCAACAATTTTAACCAATTTTAATTAATGGTCATGATATGAGCTTGAGATTAACTGTAAGATGAAAAACATATTCCAAATCTTTCTCTTTTACTGTCATCTATGAGCTGAGGACTAACTGTCCTAGAAAAATCAGAACTCTAGACCTTTTTAGTAAGTGGGAAATTTTAAACATAGGAGAAATGATGTAGCCAAAAAGCAACAATTTTAACAATTTTAATTAATGGTCATGATATGAGCTTGAGATTAACTGTAAGATGAAAAACATATTCCAAATCTTTCTCTTTTACTGTCATCTATGAGCTGAGGACTAACTGTCCTAGAAAAATCAGAACTCTAGACCTTTTTAGTAAGTGGGAAATTTTAAACATAGGAGAAATGATGTAGCCAAAAACCAACAATTTTAACAATTTTAATTAATGGTCATGATATGAGCTTGAGATTAACTGTAAGATGAAAAACATATTCCAAATCTTTCTCTTTTACTGTCATCTATGAGCTGAGGACTAACTGTCCTAGAAAAATCAGAACTCTAGACCTTTTTTAGTAAGTGGGAAATCTTAAACATAGGAGAAATGATGTAGCCAAAAAAGCAACAATTTTAACAATTTTAATTAATGGTCATGATATGAGCTTGAGATTAACTGTAAGATGAAAAACATATTCCAAATCTTTCTCTTTTACTGTCATCTATGAGCTGAGGACTAACTGTCCTAGAAAAATCAGAACTCTAGACCTTTTTAGTAAGTGGGAAATCTTAAACATAGGAGAAATGATGTAGCCAAAAAGCAACAATTTTAACAATTTTAATTAATGGTCATGATATGAGCTTGAGATTAACTGTAAGATGAAAAATGTATTCCAAATCTTTCTCTTTTACTGTCATCTATGAGCTGAGGACTAACTGTCCTAGAAAAATCAGAACTCTAGACCTTTTTAGTAAGTGGGAAATTTTAAACATAGGAGAAAAAATGTAGCCAAAAACCAACAATTTTACCAATTTTAATTAATGGTCATGACATGAACTTGAGATTAACTGTAAGATGAAACATATATTCCAAATCTGTCTCTTTTACTGTCATCTATGAGCTGAGGACTAACTGTCCTAGAAAAATCAGAACTCTAGACCTTTTTAGTAAGTGGGAAATCTTAAACATAGGAGAAATGATGTAGCCAAAAAAGCAACAATTTCAACAATATTAATTCATGGTCATGATATGAGCTTGAGATTAATTGTAAGATGAAAAATGTATTCCAAATCTTTCTCTTTTACTGTCATCTATGAGCTGAGGACTAACTGTCCTAGAAAAATGAGAACTCTAGACCTTTTTAGTAAGTGGGAAATTTTAAACATAGGAGAAAAAATGTAGACAAAAACCAACAATTTTACCCATTTTAATTAATGGTCATGACATGAGCTTGAGATTAACTGTAAGATGAAACACATATTTCAAAATCTGTCTCTTTTACTGTCATCTATGACCTGAGGACTAACTGTCCTAGAAAAATGAGAACTCTAGACCTTTTTAGTAAGTGGGAAATTTTAAACATAGGCGAAAAAAAGTAGCCAAAAACCAACAATTTTACCAATTTTAATTAATGGTCATGATATGAGCTGGAGATTAACTGGAAGATGAAGAACATATTCCAAATCTTTCTCTTTTACTGTCATCTATGAGCTTAGGACTAACTGTCCTAGAAAAATCAGAACTCTAGACCTTTTTAGTAAGTGGGAAATCTTAAACATAGGAGAAATGATGTAGCCAAAAAGCAACAATTTCAACAATTTTAATTCATGGTCCTGATATGAGCTTGAGATTAACTATAAGATGAAAAACATATTCCAAATCTTTCTCTTTTACTGTCATCTATGAGCTGAGGACTAACTGTCCTAGAAAAATCAGAACTCTAGACCTTTTTAGTAAGTGGGAAATCTTAAACATAGGAGAAATGATGTAGCCAAAAAAACAACAATTTTAACAATTTTAATTAATGGTCATGACATGAGCTTGAGATTAACTGTAAGATGAAAAATATATTCCAAATCTTTCTCTTTTACTGTCATCTATGAGCTGAGGACTAACTGTCCTAGAAAAATCAGAACTCTAGACCTTTTTAGTAAGTGGGAAATTTTAAACATAGGAGAAATGATGTAAAAAGCAACAATTTCAACAATTTAATTCATGGTCATGATATGAGCTTGAGATTAACTGTAAAAAAAACAACAATTTTAACCAATTTTAATTAATGGTCATGATATGAGCTTGAGATTAACTGTAAGATGAAAAACAACTATTCCAAATCTTTCTCTTTTACTGTCATCTATGAGCTGAGGACTAACTGTCCTAGAAAAATCAGAACTCTAGACCTTTTTAGTAAGTGGGAAATTTTAAACATAGGAGAAAATGATGTAGCCAAAAAACCAACAATTTTACCAATTTTAATTAATGGTCATGATATGAGCTTGAGATTAACTGTAAGATGAAAAATATATTCCAAATCTTTCTCTTTTACTGTCATCTATGAGCTGAGGACTAACTGTCCTAGAAAAATCAGAACTCTAGACCTTTTTAGTAAGTGGGAAATCTTAAACATAGGAGAAATGATGTAGCCAAAAAGCAACAATTTCAACAATTTTAATTCATGGTCATGATATGAGCTTGAGATTAACTGTAAGATGAAAAACATATTCCAAATCTTTCTCTTTTACTGTCATCTATGAGCTGAGGACTAACTGTCCTAGAAAAATCAGAACTCTAGACCTTTTTAGTAAGTGGGAAATTTTAAACATAGGAGAAATGATGTAGCCAAAAAGCAACAATTTTACCAATTTTAATTAATGGTCATGACATGAGCTTGAGATTAACTGTAAGATGAAAAATATATTCCAAATCTTTCTCTTTTACTGTCATCTATGAGCTGAGGACTAACTGTCCTAGAAAAATCAGAACTCTAGACCTTTTTAGTAAGTGGGAAATCTTAAACATAGGAGAAATGATGTAGCCAAAAAAGCAACAATTTCAACAATTTTAATTCATGGTCATGATATGAGCTTGAGATTAACTGTAAGATGAAAAATGTATTCCAAATCTTTCTCTTTTACTGTCATCTATGAGCTGAGGACTAACTGTCCTAGAAAAATCAGAACTCTAGACCTTTTTAGTAAGTGGGAAATTTTAAACATAGGAGAAATGATGTAGCCAAAAACCAACAATTTTAACAATTTTAATTAATGGTCATGATATGAGCTTGAGATTAACTGTAAGATGAAAAACATATTCCAAATCTTTCTCTTTTACTGTCATCTATGAGCTGAGGACTAACTGTCCTAGAAAAATCAGAACTCTAGACCTTTTTAGTAAGTGGGAAATCTTAAACATAGGAGAAATGATGTAGCCAAAAAGCAACAATTTTAACAATTTTAATTAATGGTCATGATATGAGCTTGAGATTAACTGTAAGATGAAAAACATATTCCAAATCTTTCTCTTTTACTGTCATCTATGAGCTGAGGACTAACTGTCCTAGAAAAATCAGAACTCTAGACCTTTTTTTAGTAAGTGGGAAATTTTAAACATAGGAGAAATGATGTAGCCAAAAACCAACAATTTTACCAATTTTAATTAATGGTCATGATATGAGCTTGAGATTAACTGTAAGATGAAAAATATATATTCCAAATCTTTCTCTTTTACTGTCATCTATGAGCTGAGGACTAACTGTCCTAGAAAAATCAGAACTCTAGACCTTTTTAGTAAGTGGGAAATTTTAAACATAGGAGAAAAAATGTAGCCAAAAACCAACAATTTTACCAATTTTAATTAATGGTCATGATATGAGCTTGAGATTAACTGTAAGATGAAAAACATATTCCAAATCTTTCTCTTTTACTGTCATCTATGAGCTTAGGACTAACTGTCCTAGAAAAATCAGAACTCTAGACCTTTTTAGTAAGTGGGAAATCTTAAACATAGGAGAAATGATGTAGCCAAAAAGCAACAATTTCAACAATTTTTAATTCATGGTCATGATATGAGCTTGAGATTAACTGTAAGATGAAAAATATATTCCAAATCTTTCTCTTTTACTGTCATCTATGAGCTGAGGACTAACTGTCCTAGAAAAATCAGAACTCTAGACCTTTTTAGTAAGTGGGAAATTTTAAACATAGGAGAAAAATGTAGCCAAAAACCAACAATTTTACCAATTTTAATTAATGGTCATGATATGAGCTTGAGATTAACTGTAAGATGAAAAACATATTCCAAATCTTTCTCTTTTACTGTCATCTATGAGCTGAGGACTAACTGTCCTAGAAAAATCAGAACTCTAGACCTTTTTAGTAAGTGGGAAATCTTAAACATAGGAGAAATGATGTAGCCAAAAACAACAATTTTAACAATTTTAATTAATGGTCATGATATGAGCTTGAGATTAACTGTAAGATGAAAAACATATTCCAAATCTTTCTCTTTTACTGTCATCTATGAGCTGAGGACTAACTGTCCTAGAAAAATCAGAACTCTAGACCTTTTTAGTAAGTGGGAAATTTTAAACATAGGAGAAATGATGTAGCCAAAAAGCAACAATTTTAACCAATTTTAATTAATGGTCATGATATGAGCTTGAGATTAACTGTAAGATGAAAAACATATTCCAAATCTTTCTCTTTTACTGTCATCTATGAGCTGAGGACTAACTGTCCTAGAAAAATCAGAACTCTAGACCTTTTTAGTAAGTGGGAAATCTTAAACATAGGAGAAATGATGTAGCCAAAAACCAACAATTTTAACAATTTTAATTAATGGTCATGATATGAGCTTGAGATTAACTGTAAGATGAAAAACATATTCCAAATCTTTCTCTTTTACTGTCATCTATGAGCTTAGGACTAACTGTCCTAGAAAAATCAGAACTCTAGACCTTTTTAGTAAGTGGGAAATTTTAAACATAGGAGAAAAAATGTAGCCAAAAACCAACAATTTTACCAATTTTAATTAATGGTCATGACATGAGCTTGAGATTAACTGTAAGATGAAACACATATTCCAAATCTTTCTCTTTTACTGTCATCTATGAGCTGAGGACTAACTGTCCTAGAAAAATCAGAACTCTAGACCTTTTTAGTAAGTGGGAAATCTTAAACATAGGAGAAATGATGTAGCCAAAAAAGCAACAATTTCAACAATTTTAATTCATGGTCATGATATGAGCTTGAGATTAACTGTAAGATGAAAAATGTATTCCAAATCTTTCTCTTTTACTGTCATCTATGAGCTGAGGACTAACTGTCCTAGAAAAATCAGAACTCTAGACCTTTTTAGTAAGTGGGAAATTTTAAACATAGGAGAAATGATGTAGCCAAAAACCAACAATTTTAACCAATTTTAATTAATGGTCATGACATGAGCTTGAGATTAACTGTAAGATGAAAAACATATTCCAAATCTTTCTCTTTTTACTGTCATCTATGAGCTGAGGACTAACTGTCCTAGAAAAATCAGAACTCTAGACCTTTTTAGTAAGTGGGAAATCTTAAACATAGGAGAAATGATGTAGCCAAAAAGCAACAATTTCAACAATTTTAATTAATGGTCATGATATGAGCTTGAGATTAACTGTAAGATGAAAAACATATTCCAAATCTTTCTCTTTTACTGTCATCTATGAGCTTAGGACTAACTGTCCTAGAAAAATCAGAACTCTAGACCTTTTTAGTAAGTGGGAAATTTTAAACATAGGAGAAAAAATGTAGCCAAAAACCAACAATTTCAACAATTTTAATTAATGGTCATGATATGAGCTTGAGATTAACTGTAAGATGAAAAATGTATTCCAAATCTTTCTCTTTTACTGTCATCTATGAGCTGAGGACTAACTGTCCTAGAAAAAATCAGAACTCTAGACCTTTTTAGTAAGTGGGAAATTTTAAACATAGGAGAAATGATGTAGCCAAAAACCAACAATTTTAACAATTTTAATTAATGGTCATGATATGAGCTTGAGATTAACTGTAAGATGAAAAACATATTCCAAATCTTTCTCTTTTACTGTCATCTATGAGCTTAGGACTAACTGTCCTAGAAAAATCAGAACTCTAGACCTTTTTAGTAAGTGGGAAATCTTAAACATAGGAGAAATGATGTAGCCAAAAAAGCAACAATTTCAACAATTTTAATTCATGGTCATGATATGAGCTTGAGATTAACTGTAAGATGAAAAACATATTCCAAATCTTTCTCTTTTACTGTCATCTATGAGCTGAGGACTAACTGTCCTAGAAAAATCAGAACTCTAGACCTTTTTAGTAAGTGGGAAATCTTAAACATAGGAGAAATGATGTAGCCAAAAACCAACAATTTTAACCAATTTTAATTAATGGTCATGACATGAGCTTGAGATTAACTGTAAGATGAAAAATATATTCCAAATCTTTCTCTTTTACTGTCATCTATGAGCTGAGGACTAACTGTCCTAGAAAAATCAGAACTCTAGACCTTTTTAGTAAGTGGGAAATTTTAAACATAGGAGAAATGATGTAGCCAAAAAGCAACAATTTTAACAATTTTAATTAATGGTCATGATATGAGCTTGAGATTAACTGTAAGATGAAAAACATATTCCAAATCTTTCTCTTTTACTGTCATCTATGAGCTGAGGACTAACTGTCCTAGAAAAATCAGAACTCTAGACCTTTTTAGTAAGTGGGAAATTTTAAACATAGGAGAAATGATGTAGCCAAAAACCAACAATTTTACCAATTTTAATTCATGGTCATGATATGAGCTTGAGATTAACTGTAAGATGAAAAACATATTCCAAATCTTTCTCTTTTACTGTCATCTATGAGCTGAGGACTAACTGTCCTAGAAAAATCAGAACTCTAGACCTTTTTAGTAAGTGGGAAATTTTAAACATAGGAGAAATGATGTAGCCAAAAACCAACAATTTTAACAATTTTAATTAATGGTCATGATATGAGCTTGAGATTAACTGTAAGATGAAAAACATATTCCAAATCTTTCTCTTTTACTGTCATCTATGAGCTGAGGACTAACTGTCCTAGAAAAATTAGAACTCTAGACCTTTTTAGTAAGTGGGAAATTTTAAACATAGGAGAAAAAATGTAGCCAAAAAACCAACAATTTTAACAATTTTAATTAATGGTCATGATATGAGCTTGAGATTAACTGTAAGATGAAAACATGTATTCCAAATCTTTCTCTTTACTGTCATCTATGAGCTGAGGACTAACTGTCCTAGAAAAATCAGAACTCTAGACCTTTTTAGTAAGTGGGAAATCTTAAACATAGGAGAAATGATGTAGCCAAAAAGCAACAATTTCAACAATTTTAATTCATGGTCATGATATGAGCTTGAGATTAACTGTAAGATGAAAAACATATTCCAAATCTTTCTCTTTTACTGTCATCTATGAGCTGAGGACTAACTGTCCTAGAAAAATCAGAACTCTAGACCTTTTTAGTAAGTGGGAAATTTTAAACATAGGAGAAATGATGTAGCCAAAAAACAACAATTTTAACAATTTTAATTAATGGTCATGACATGAGCTTGAGATTAACTGTAAGATGAAAAACATATTCCAAATCTTTCTCTTTTACTGTCATCTATGAGCTGAGGACTAACTGTCCTAGAAAAATCAGAACTCTAGACCTTTTTAGTAAGTGGGAAATTTTAAACATAGGAGAAAAAATGTAGCCAAAAACCAACAATTTTACCAATTTTAATTAATGGTCATGATATGAGCTTGAGATTAACTGTAAGATGAAAAACATATTCCAAATCTTTCTCTTTTACTGTCATCTATGAGCTGAGGACTAACTGTCCTAGAAAAATCAGAACTCTAGACCTTTTTAGTAAGTGGGAAATTTTAAACATAGGAGAAAAAATGTAGCCAAAAACCAACAATTTTACCAATTTTAATTAATGGTCATGATATGAGCTTGAGATTAACTGTAAGATGAAAAACATATTCCAAATCTTTCTCTTTTACTGTCATCTATGAGCTGAGGACTAACTGTCCTAGAAAAATCAGAACTCTAGACCTTTTTAGTAAGTGGGAAATCTTAAACATAGGAGAAATGATGTAGCCAAAAAGCAACAATTTCAACAATTTTAATTAATGGTCATGATATGAGCTTGAGATTAACTGTAAGATGAAAAACATATATTCCAAATCTTTCTCTTTTACTGTCATCTATGAGCTGAGGACTAACTGTCCTAGAAAAATCAGAACTCTAGACCTTTTTAGTAAGTGGGAAATTTTAAACATAGGAGAAATGATGTAGCCAAAAAGCAACAATTTCAACAATTTTAATTAATGGTCATGATATGAGCTTGAAATTAACTGTAAGATGAAAAACATATTCCAAATCTTTCTCTTTTACTGTCATCTATGAGCTGAGGACTAACTGTCCTAGAAAAATCAGAACTCTAGACCTTTTTAGTAAGTGGGAAATTTTAAACATAGGAGAAATGATGTAGCCAAAAAAACAATTTTTAACAATTTTAATTAATGGTCATGATATGAGCTTGAGATTAACTGTAAGATGAAAAACATATTCCAAATCTTTCTCTTTTTACTGTCATCTATGAGCTTAGGACTAACTGTCCTAGAAAAATCAGAACTCTAGACCTTTTTAGTAAGTGGGAAATCTTAAACATAGGAGAAATGATGTAGCCAAAAACCAACAATTTTAACAATTCTAATTAATGGTCATGACATGAGCTTGAAATTAACTGTAAGATGAAAAACAGTATTCCAAATCTTTCTCTTTTACTGTCATCTATGAGCTGAGGACTAACTGTCCTAGAAAAATCAGAACTCTAGACCTTTTTAGTAAGTGGGAAATTTTAAACATAGGAGAAATAATGTAGCCAAAAACCAACAATTTTAACAATTTTAATTAATGGTCATGACATGAGCTTGAGATTAACTGTAAGATGAAAAACATATTCCAAATCTTTCTCTTTTACTGTCATCTATGAGCTTAGGACTAACTGTCCTAGAAAAATCAGAACTCTAGACCTTTTTAGTAAGTGGGAAATTTTAAACATAGGAGAAATGATGTAGCCAAAAACCAACAATTTTAACCATTTTAATTAATGGTCATGACATGAGCTTGAGATTAACTGTAAGATGAAAAACATATTCCAAATCTTTCTCTTTTACTGTCATCTATGAGCTTAGGACTAACTGTCCTAGAAAAATCAGAACTCTAGACATTTTTAGTAAGTGGGAAATTTTAAACATAGGAGAAATGATGTAGCCAAAAAGCAACAATTTCAACATTTTAATTAATGGTCATGATATGAGCTTGAGATTAACTGTAAGATGAAAAACATATTTCAAATCTTTCTCTTTTACTGTCATCTATGAGCTGAGGACTAACTGTCCTAGAAAAATCAGAACTCTAGACCTTTTTTAGTAAGTGGGAAATTTTAAACATAGGAGAAATGATGTAGCCAAAAAGCAACAATTTCAACAATTTTAATTAATGGTCATGATATGAGCTTGAGATTAACTGTAAGATGAAAAACAATATTCCAAATCTTTCTTTTTTACTGTCATCTATGAGCATTAGGGACTAACTGTCCTAGAAAAATCAGAACTCTAGACCTTTTTAGTAAGTGGGAAATTTTAAACATAGGAGAAAAAATGTAGCCAAAAAGCAACAATTTCAACAATTTTAATTAATGGTCATGATAAGAGCTTGAGATTAACTGTAAGATGAAAAACATATTCCAAATCTTTCTCTTTTACTGTCATCTATGAGCTGAGGATTAACTGTCCTAGAAAAATCAGAACTCTAGACCTTTTTAGTAAGTGGGAAATTTTAAACATAGGAGAAATAATGTAGCCAAAAACCAACAATTTTAACAATTTTAATTAATGGTCATGATATGAACTTGAGATTAACTGTAAGATGAAAAATAATATTCCAAATCTTTCTCTTTTACTGTCATCTATGAGCTTAGGACTAACTGTCCTAGAAAAATCAGAACTCTAGACCTTTTTAGTAAGTGGGAAATCTTAAACATAGGACAAATGATGTAACCAAAAAGCAACAATTTCAACAATTTTAATTAATGGTCATGATATGAACTTGAGATTAACTGTAAGATGAAAAAAATATTCCAAATATTTCTCTTTTACTGTCATCTATGAGCTGAGGACTAACTGTCCTTAGAAAATCAGAACTCTAGACCTTAGTAAGTGGGAAATTTTAAACATAGGAGAAAAAAATATAGCCAAAAACCAACAATTTTAATTTTAATTAATGGTCAGAAAAGATTAATGTAAAACAAAAAACAATATTCAAATCTTTCTCTTTACTCATCTATGAGCATAACTTATATTTTAATTTGTGGTCATGATATGAACATGAGATTAACTGTAAGATGAAAAACAGTATTTCAAATCTTTCTGTATTTACTGTCATCTATGAACTGAGGACTAAGTGTCCTAGAAAAATCAGAACTCTAGATTTTTTAGTAAGTGGGAAATCTTAAACATAGGAGAAATGATGTAGCCAAAAAGCAACAATTTCAACTATTTTAATTAATGGTCATGATATGAACTTGAGATTAACTGTAAGATGAAAAACAATATTCTCAAATTTCTCTTTTTACTGTCATCTATAAGCTGAGGACTAACTGTCCTAGAAAAAATCAGACCTCTAGACCTTTTTAGTCAGTGGGAAATTTTAAACATAGGAGAAAAAATGTAGCCAAAACCAACAATTTTACCCATTTTAATTAATGGTCATGATATGAGCTTGAGATTAACTGTAAGATGAAAAACAGTATTCCAAATCTTTCTCTTTTACTGTCATCTATGAGCATAGGACTAACTGTCCTAGAAAAATCAGAACTGTACACCTTTTTAGTAAGTGGGAAATTTTAAACATAGAGAAAAATGTAGCCAAAAAAGCAACAATTTTATCAATTTTAATTAATGGTCATGATATGAGCTTGAAATTAACTGTAAGATGAAAAACAGTATTACAAATCTTTGTCTTTACTGTCATCTATGATCTTAGGATTAACTGTCCTAGAAAATCAGAACACTTGACATTTTTTAGTAAGTGGGAAATTTTAAACGTAGGAGAAATGATGTAGCCAAAAAGCAACAATTTCAACAATTTTAATTAATGGTCATGATATGAGCTTGAGATTAACTGTAAGATGAAAAACAATATTCTAAATCTTTCTCTTTTACCGTCATCTATGATCTGAGGACTAACTGTCCTAGAAAAACCAGAACTCTAGACCTTTTAGTAAGTTTGAAATTTTAAACATAGGAGAAATAATGTAGCCAAAAACCAACAATTTTAACCATTTTAATTAATGGTCATGATATGAGCTTTTAACTGTAAGATCTATAACATTCAAATTTTTCTATCTGTCATTTGCCGAGACTAACTGTCCTCAGAACTCTAGACCTTTTTAGTCAGTCGGAAATCTTAAATATAGGACAAATGATGTAGCCAAAAACAACAATTTTAACAATTTTAATTCATGGTCGATGATATGAACTTGAGATTAACTGTAAGATAAAAAACAGTATTCCCAATCTTTCTGTTTACGTCATCTACGAGCTGAGAACTAACTGTCCTAGAAAAATCAGAACACCGGAGATTTTTAGTAAGTGGGAAATTTTAAACGTAGGAGAAATGATGGTAGCCAAAAAGCAACAATTTCAACAATTTTAATTAATGGTCATGATATGAGCTGAAGATTAACTGTAAGATGAAAACCATATTCCAAATCTTTTCTCTTTTACTTTCATCTATGAGCTGAGGACTAACTGTCCTAGAAAAATCAGACCTCTAGACCTTTTTAGTAAGTGGAAAATTTTAAACATAGGAGAAAAATGTAGCCAAAAACCAACAATTTTACCCATTTTAATTAATGGTCATGACATGAGCTTGAAATTAACTGTAAGATGAAAAACAGCATTTCACATCTTTCTCTTTTACTGTCATCTATGAGCTGAGGACTAATTGTCCTAGAAAAATCAGAACTCTAGTCCTTTTTAGTAAGTGGGAAATTTTAAACATAGGAGAAATGATGTAGCAAAAAACAACAATTTTAACCATTCTAATTAATGGTCATGATAAGAGCTTGAAATTAACTGTCAGAATGGAAAAGTATTCCAAATCTTTTTCTTTTACTGTCATCTATTAGCTGAGGACTAACTGTCCTAGAAAAATGAGCCCTCTAGACCTTTTTAGTAAGTGGAAATTTTAAACATAGGAGAAATAATGTAGTCCAAAAACAACAATTTTAACAATTTTAATTAATGGTCATGATATGAGCTTGAAATTAACTGTAAGATAAAAAAACAATATTCCAAATCTTTCTCTTTTACTGTCATCTGTGACCTAATGACTAACTGTCCTAGAAAAATCAGAACTCTAGACCTTTTTAGTAAGTGGGAAATATAAAACATAGGAGAAATTATGTAGCCAAAAAAAACAATTTCAACCATTTTAATTAATGGTCATGATATGAGTTTGAGATTAACTGTAAGATGAAAAACAATATTCCAAATCTTTTCTTTTACTGTCATCTACGAGCTTAGGACTGACTGTCCTAGGAAAATCAGAGCTCTAGACCTTTTTTTAGTAATTGGGAAATCTTAAACATAGGAGAAATTATGTAGCAAAAAAGCAACAATTTCAACAATTTTAATTCATGGTCATGATATGAGCTTGAGATTAACTGTAAGATGAAAAAGTATTCAAATCTTTCTCTTTTACTGTCATCTATGAGCATAGGACTAACTGTCCTAGAAAAATCAGAACTGTAGACCTTTTTAGTAAGTGGGAAATTTTAAACATAGAAGAAAATGATGTAGCCAAAAAGCAAACAATTTACCCATTTTAATTAATGGTCATGATATGAGCTTGAAATTAACTGTAAGATGTAAAACATATATTCCAAATCTTTGTCTTTTACTGTCATCTATGAGCTTAGGACTAACTGTCCTAGAAAAATCAGAACAATGGACCTTTTTTAGTAAGTGGAAAATTTTAAACATAGGAGAAATGATGTAGCCAAAAAACAACAATTTCAACAATTTTAATTCATTTTCATGATATGAGCTTGAGATTAACTGTAAGATGAAAAACATATTCCAAATCTTTCTCTTTTACTGTCATCTATGAGCTGAGGACTAACTGTCCTAGAAAAATCAGAACTCTAGACCTTTTTAGTAAGTAGGAAATATTAAACATAGGAGAAATAATGTAGCCAAAAACCAATTTTTTTAGAATTTTAATTAATGGTCATGACATGAGCTTGAGATTAAATGTAAGATAAAAAATGTATTCTAAATCTTTCTCGTTTTACTGTCATCTATGATCTGAGGACTAACTGTCCTAGAACAATCGGAACTCTAGACCTTTTTAGTAAGTGGGAAATTTTAAACATAGGAGAAATGATGTAGCCAAAAAGCAACAATTTCAAAAATTTTAATTAATGGTCATGATATGAGCTTGAGATTAACTGTCAAGATGAAAAACATATTCCAAATATGTCTCTTTTACTGTCATCTATCAGCTGAGGACTAACTGTCCTAGAAAAATGAGAACTCTACACCTTTTTAGTAAGTGGGAAATCTTAAACATAGGAGAAATGATGTAGCCAAAAAATCAACAATTCAACAATTTTGATTAATGGTCATGATATGAGCTTGAAATTAACTGTAAGATGAAAAACAGTATTCAAATCTTTGTCTTTTACTGTCATCAATGACTTGAGGACTAACTGTCCTAGAAAAATCAGAACTCTAGACCTTTTTTAGTAAGTGGGAAATCTTAAACATAGGAGAAATGATGTAGCCAAAAAAAGCAACAATTTCAACAATTTTAATTCATGGTCATGATATGAGCTGGACATTAACTGGAAGATGAAAAACATATTCCAAATCTTTCTCTTTTACTGTCATCTATGGGATGAGGACTAACTGTCCTAGAAAAATCATTTCTCTAGACCTTTTTAGTAAGTGGGAAATTTTAAACATAGGAGAAATGATGTAGACAAAAACCAACAATTTTACCAATTTTAATAAATGGTCCTGACATGAGCAGAGATTAACTGTAAGATGAAACCGATATTCCAAATCTTTCTCTTTTACTGTCATCTATGAGCTGATGGACTAACTGTCCTAGAAAAATCAGAACTCTAGACCTTTTTAGTAAGTGGAAATCTTAAACACTAGGAGAAATGATGTAGCCAAAAAAAGCAACAATTTCAACAATATTAATTCATGGTCATGATATGAGCTTGAGATTCACTGTAAGATGAAAAAAAATATTCAAATCTTTCTCTTTTCTGGGATCTCTGAGTGAGAGCTAACTTGTCCTAGAAAAATCAGAACTATACACCTTTTTAGTAAGTGGAAATTTTAAACATAGGAGAAAAAATGTAGACAAAAACCAACAATTTTACCCATTTTAATTAATGGTCCTGACATGAACTCGCGATTAACTGTAAGATGAAACATATATTCCAAATCTTTCTCTGTTACTGTCATCTATGGGCTGAGCACTAATTGTCCTAGAAAAAATCAGAACTCCGGACCTTTTTAGTAAGTGGGAAATCCTAAACATAGCAGACATGATGTTAAAGAACAACAATTTTAACCATTCTAATTAATGGTCATGACAAGAGTTTGAGATTAACTGTAAGATAAAAAACAGTATTACAAACATTTCTGTTTTAGTGTCATCTATAAGCCTGAGGACTACCTGTCCTAGACAAATGAGCCCTCTAGACCTTTTTAGTAGAGTGGGAAATCTGAAACATAGGAGAAATGGTGAAAAAAACCAAAATTTTTAACAATTTTAAGTAATTGTCATCATATGAGCTTGAGATTAACTGTAAGACAAAAAAACAATATTTCAAGTCCTTCTCTTTTACTATTGTTATCTATGAGCTAGGACTAAATGTCCTAGAAAAATGAGAACTCTAGACCTTTTTAGTAAGTGGTAAATTTTAAACATAGGAAAAATGATGTAAAAGATAATTTCAATTTTAATTAATGGTCATGACATGACTTGAAATTAACTGTAAGATGAAAAAATATTTCAAATCTTTTTCTTTTACTGTCATGTATGAGCGGAGGACTAATCGTTCTAGAAAATTCAGAACTCTAGACCTTTTTGGTAAGTGGGAAATTTTAAACATAGGACAAATGATGTAGGCAAAAGCAACAATTTGAATTTAATTATTGGTCATGATATGAACTTGAGTTAACAAAAGATGAAAAAAAGTATTTCTAAATATTTCTGTCTTACTGTCATCTATCAACTGAGTTATTAAGTGTCCTAGAAAAATCAGACGGTTTTTCTCTTTAGTAAGTGGGGATTCTTGAACATAGGAGAGAAATGATGTAATAAAAAGCAACAATTTCAACTATTTTAATTAATGGTCATGATATGAACTTGAAGATTAACTGTAAGATAAAACAATATTCCAAATCTTTCTCTTTCAACCTCATATATGAGCACCAAGGCCAACAGTCCTGAAATCAGAACTCTAGCCTTTTTAGTAAGTGAGAAATTTTAAACACAGGAGAAAAAATGTAGCAAAACCAACATTTTTACCCAGTGGCGGTCTGACTAAACCCGCCGGATGTCGAGGAATTTTCGGAGATATCGGGTGATAAAAGGTAAAATTGTGACTTCGGGTCAATTTGACCTTTTACTTTTTTGGATTCTAAATTTCAACACCGATATCATGAGGATTTAGCACGAAAAACATACTCTAAATATTTTAAAATAATTATGTTCTTCACTCACTCGTGAGCAAACTATAAAGGCGGTGATCCCAAAATCTTCTAACATGACGGGACTAACTGTCTACATCAACCTCGTTTTTATTTATCAATGAAAACATCGGACTATCTCATACCGTTTTCATCGTCTTTTTGCTCTGTCTCTGTTTACTATGTGCGCATAGTACAAGGCATGCTAAACCTACTAGAATTAATGCGCATCTGTGTAAGCAAGTCTTGTTAAAGTTGTTATGACTCGTTTTAATAATGTAAATTTTTTAACAAGGAAAATATAAAAAACGGCTAAACAGTAATCTAAAGTAGTTTTATGATAATTTCAACGTATTATTTTATCAAATCAGTGTAGTTTGTTGCAAAACAAGATTGAATATATATTGTGTAATTTTTATGAAAAGTTGACCATCGTAAAAGCGTAACCAATGACAAAGATGGCGTCTTCTTCTCAACATCGAACTGTTACTAGACCAAGTCCACAAGAGGTGATTCTCACCTCAACAAGTTGAGGGATATTAATTTATCAAGTATTGGCCCTGAGTCAGAGCTGAAGGGCCTGATTTACGATTATTTTGGGAGATCGAGACGAGGAGAGAGGGCACAGACAGTTGTTCAAGTTCAAGTGAAGAAACTGATGTCAGAGACCATCTCGACCTCAAGCTTTGCCACACCCAGCATCCACAGGTAAGGGAACGAAATCTTTGACATTATTAACTTAGATTTTTGATCTAGATAATGTTAGATGTAATCATGTAATAAATGGAGGGAGTGGTTATGTAAATCTAGATCTAGATCTAGAACTGGGTGAAATAATACTATACTTTTAATAGAGACATGTAATATAAATTAAATTATATCATGCCTGTATTGAAAAGAAAAATCATTTTTATAGCCTTTAGGGCCCTGAGAAACTGTTGTCATGTTGAATGCTATTGTGTCTTTAAATCAAAATCACTGTAAAACTTTAATAATGAATTCTCTCCTCTTAAACAGATGAACTTGTACAGCCGGGCAGTTCAACTCTAACGGCTGAGACATCAAGCACAAGTGGCTTTGATTCGATGGTGAGTTGAGACAATGTCAGGATCAAGCTGTAATTGGCTATCAATGCAACAAAAACTTACAATTTGTATCCTAGATGTCCTGTATCGTTGGTAATTTTAAAACCCTAGCCTTTTAATAATAATTACCAGAAAAAATACTTCCTGAGGTAACAAATTAATTTTGTTTCTTTATCGTTCATGGAGGAGTGTTACGTTGAGGTATTGTTGATTCATATCATGAAACTTTTTTTTTCATCTGTAAGTCTCTAATAGTAATAATAGTTACTCTAGATTATTTTCCTATGGTAGCTAATCTTTTTCGTTCTTTATCATTATCATCTACAGAGGGCTGTTCACTCCATTGAAGACCTGTCCGAGGCAGTCAATCCTGTAAATGTATGTGTCAGATGACAGCCAATCAGGACATCCTACTATCCGTCAATTAAGAGTGTGTGTGTGTGTGTGTGTGCAAGTTGTATGATGGTAGCTAGTGTTTCAAAAGGTTTTAAGTTATGATTTAAAGAAGTCATAGACTTCAGTGCCTTGAAATGACTCGTGAAGAATTAGACATTTCCATACTCGCTCAGATATCATGTGGCATTCATATTACATCACACGCAACAAAGATCACACAAACATCAGACAGAACGAAAAGCACATAGACAGATTTTTATTTTCACAGCTTCAAAATTTGTAGGGATGTTTTAAGTACATACATGGAATAGGACAGCATAAATTAAATAGTTTATTAGCTCATTATAAAGCGGCTGGAATTGAAGCTCGCCCACATAAAGGGAAAAGACGTAGATCAAAGCATGGTCTCCCATTTGATGAAACTAAAGCTGTTGTAGATTTTATTGTTAATTATGCAGAAGTCCATGCAATCACACTTCCCGGTCGCACATCATCACCGGAGATCTCATGTGAGATTACCTACAAATTGTACAAAAAAGACAGTATTTGACTTTTATGTCTCAAGCTGCACTGTTTCTCAGATTAGAGCAGTTACGTACAGGACATTCACGCGCCTGTGACAAGAACTTTTGCCATTTATCTCAACGATGAGGCCTGGATTCAAGATTTATTAACACCATTGCCTGCATTGCCAAGGCCTGTTTTAGGTGCAGGGCATAATTCTGATAGTGAAGAAGAAACAACACAGGCACCTCCATGGAAAGTACCACGTCGTGGAGTCAAGAAATATAAACAGGGGGGTTAAAAAGTTAGCTTTCTCATTGGATTATCTTTTTTCCTTTGTATGGGCGATGCTTTCAATATGTTGTATAACCTTAGCTTATAAATTTAATCATTTTAATAATGGCACTGAAGTCTTGTGTGTATGTGTGTAAGGATGAGATCATGTAAAGTCATAATGTTTTTAAAAAAATTTTTTTAATAAATTTTGTCTGTAATGTAATTATAATTTTACTTAAATATTCCATATGAATTTTAAACAAGAAAACTCTCATTTTGCCTATTGTAAAAGAAACAATCTGTATTGTTATTATATTATTATTCCATACTGCTTTAAAATTCTCAAAAGTTTACAGAGATGCAGTTATCCCAATTATTTGTGCATTTCCACGATTTGCATTTTCGATTCCAGTTGCATTATTTATGTGTTTATCAAGCTAAAATTACTTTTAAATTTTGCATTTTACATTTTTTATAACTCTCAGTCTACATAATTGATTTAAAGTACTTTTAAAAATTCTTGGCTTTGATAAGTATGTTTTCAAGCTGAAAATTTTTAAAAAAAGACGTAAAACTTTAAATGCGTTTTTCTCGTCTTCTTGTTTTGTGACCGTCGATATGAAATTTGTCATTTCGTCCCTAATTGAGATAAAAAATTCTAAAAACATTTTAATCAACAAGATCTGAGATACTTTCATACATACTCAACTAGAAATCCATATTTTTGAGACATCGGAGGGTTTAGTCAGACCGTCACACCTCATTTTAATTAATGGTCATGATACTGAGCTTGGATTAACTGTAAGATTAAAAAACAATATTGCAAATCTTTCTCTTTTACTCTGGTCTATGAGCATAGGACTAAGTGTCTTAGAAAAATCAGAACTGTAAACCTTTTTAGTCAGTGGGAAATTTTAAAAATAGAAGAAAAATGTAACGAAAAAACCATCTATTTTACCCATTTTAATTAATGGTCATGACATCAGCTTGCAATTAACTGTAAGATGAAAAACAGTATTCTCAATCTTTCTCTTTTACTGTCATCCATGAGCTTAGGACTAACTGTCGTAGAAAAATCAGACCTCTAGACCTTTTTAGTAAGTCGGAAACTTTAAACATAGGAGAAAAATTGTAGCCAAAAACCAACAATTTTACCATTTTAATAAATTGTCATGATATGAATTTGAAATTAACTGTAAGATTCAAAAACAGATATTCAAATCTTTTTTCTGTTTACTGTCATCTATGACTGAGGACTAACTGTCCTATAAAAATATGAACTCTTGAGCTCTTTAGTAAGTGGAATTCTTAAACATAGGAGAAATGATGTAGCCAAAAATCACAATTTCAACAATTTTATTTAATGGTCATGATATGAACTTGAAATTAACTTGAAGATAAAAAAACCAATATTCTAAATATTTCTCTTTTACCGTCATCTATGAACTAAGGACTAACTGTCCTAGAAAAGTCAGAACTCTGGACCTTTTTAGTAAGTGGGAAATCTTAAACATAGGAAAAAATAGTAGCCAAAAACCAACAATTTTAACCATTCTAATTAATAGTAATGACATGAGCTTGAGATTAACTGAAGATGAAAAACATATTCCAAATCTTTCTCTTTTGCTGTCATCTGTGAGCTTAGGACTAACTGTCCTAGAAAATTCAGAATTTTAGATCTTTTTAGTATTTGGGAAATTTTAAAACATAGGAGAAATGATGTAGCCAAAAAACAACAATTTTAACAATTTTAATTAATGGTCATGATATGAGCTTCACATTAACTGGAAGATGAAAAACATATTCCAAATCTTTCTCTTTTATTGTCATCTATCATCTTCCGAGCTGAGGACTAATTGTCCTAGAAAAATCAGAATTTAGATCCTCTTTAAAGTGGTAGAATTCTTAAACATGGAGAAATGATGTAGCCAAAAAAAACAATTTCAACATTAATTCATGGTCATGATAAGAGGTTGAGATTAACTGTAAGATGAAAAATGTATTCCAAATCTTTCTCTTTTACTGTCATCCTTGAGCTTAGGACTAAATGTCCTAGAAAAATTAGAAAATACCTTTTTAAATGAAACTTTAAACATAAGAGAAAATGATGTAGCAACAAAAAAGCAATTTTAACCAATTTTAATTAATGGTCATGACATGAGCTTTAGGATTAACTGTAAGACAAAAAACAATATTCTAAATATTTCTGTTTTACTATCATCTTTGAATGAGGACACATGTCTTAGAAAATCAGAACTCTAGACCTTTATAGTAGAGTAAATTTTAAACATAGGAGAAATAATGTGAAACTTCAAAAAACCGTTTTTGAACAATTTCATCCATTTCTAAATCTTATTCTTTAACTCATCTATGAGCAGGCTAATTATCCTTGAAAATTGAGACTCTAGATCGTTTTTTAGTATTGACTGTAAGATAAAAAAACAATATTTCAATTAATGTCATTCTGTAAGACGAAAACTGTCATCTAAGATCTATGACTGAGACTAACTGTCTAGAAAATCAGAACTTTTTAGAAATCTCTTTAGTAAATGAATTAATCTTAAACATAACTGTAAGATAAAACAATAATTCAATTTGTTTTTGTCATCAATGAGCTCAGGACTAATTGTCCTAGAAATTTAGCAAAAATTTCAACAAATTTTAATTAATTAATGGTCATGAGTTTGAATCAAACTGATGAAATATATTAAATTTCTATTATGTTAGGAATTAAACCTAAAAATCAGAAACTATTCTTGTAAACATAGGAGAAAAATGTAGACAAAAAACCAAATAATTCTTAACCATTCTAATTAATGGTCAACATGAGCTTGAAATCTATGATTATTCCAAATCTTAGTCATCTAGACTAACTAATTCCTCGAAAATTAGAACTCTGGACCTTTAGTAAGGGAAATCTTAAAGAGCAACAGAAATGATAGTAAAAAGCAACAATTTTTTTAATTAATAGTCCTGATATGAGCTTGGAAATATCAGATGAAAAACTATTCTAAATCTTTCTGTTTACTGTCATCTACGAACTGAACTATGTAGAAAAGTCAGAACTCTAGACCTTTTTAGTAAGTGGTCAATTTTAAACAAGGGAAAAATGATTTCAACAATTTCAACAATTTTAATTAATGGTCATGAGCTTGAAATTAACTTTAAGATGAAAAACATTATTCCAAATCTTCTTCTTTACTTCATCTATGAGCTTAAAACTAACTGTCCTAAAAAATAAAGACCTTTTAGTAAGTGGTAAATCTTTTGAAATAACAGAAATGATGTAACAAAAAGCAACAATTTCTCTTTTTCATTGGCATGATATGAGCTTGAGATTAACTAAGATGAAAAACAATATTCCAAATCTTTCTCTTGTAATGTCATCTATGAGTTGAGGACTAACTGTCCTAGAAAATGAGAACTCTAGACCTTTTTAGTAAGTGGGAAATTTTAAACATAGGAAAAAATGTAGCCAAAAAACAAACAATTTTACCAATTTTAATTAATGGTCATGACATGAGCTGAAGATTAACTGTAAGATGAAACATATTTCCAAATTTGTCACTGTCATAATGGAGGACTAACTGTCCTAGAAAATTCAGAACTCTAGACCTTTTTAGTAAGTGGGAAATTTTAAACATCGGCGAAAAAAAGTAGCAAAAACAATTTTACCCATTTTAATTAATGGTCATCATGATTAAAGATGAAAAAATATTCGAATACCTCATCTGTAACTGGACTAACTGAAAAATCAGAACTCTAGACCTTTTAAAACAAAGATATTAGCTAAAATTAATTCATGATATGAGTTTTAATTGTAAGATGAAAAATGTATTCCAAATTTGTCTTTTACTGTCATCTATGAGTTAACTACTAACTGTCTTAGAAAAAAAGATCTCTAGACCTTTTTAGTAAGAGGGAAATTTTAAACATAGGAGAAAAGCCAAAAAGCAACAATTTTAACAGAATGGTCATGGGATGGAGATTAACTGGAAGATGAAAAAATATTCAAATCTTTCTCTTTTACCTTATCTATGAGTTAAGAAACTGTCCTAAAAATCAGAAACTCTGACCTTTTTAAGTAAGAGGGAAATTTTAAACATAGGAGAAATGATGTAGCCAAAAACAACAATTTTAACCATTTTAATTAATGGTCGTGACATGAGCTTGAAATTAACTGTAAGATGAAAAACAGATATTCCAAATCTTTTCTTTGCTGTCATCTATGAGCTGAGGACTAACTGTCCTAGAAAATCAGAATTTTAGACCTTTTTTAGTAAGTGGGAAATTTAAACATAGGAGAAAAATGTAGCCAAAAACCAACAATTTCAACAATTTTAATTAATGGTCATGATATGAGCTTGAGATTAACTGTAAGATAAAAAATATTCCAAATTTGTCTATTTAACTGTCATTTCAAATCTTTCTCTTTTACTGTCATCTATGAGCTAGGACTAATGTCCCAGAAAAATCAGACCTTCTTTTTTAGTAAGTGGGAAATTTTAAACATAGGAGAAATGATTTAGCTAAAAAGCAACAATTTCAACAATTTTAATTAATGGTCATGATATGAGCTGGAGATTAACTTATTCAAGATGAAAACATATTAAAATCTTTTCTCTTTACTGTCATCCTTTGAGCTTAGGACTAAAATCCTAGAAAAATTTCTGGACCTTTTTAGTAAGTGGGAAATTTTAAACATAAGAGAAATGATGTAGCCAAAAGCAACAATTTTTCCAATTTTATTTAATGGTCATGACATGAGCTTTCTGAGATTAACTGTAAGACTATTCTAAATATTTTGTTTTACTGTCATCTATGAGCTGAGGACTAACTGTCCTAGAAAAATCAGAACTCTAGACCTTTTTAGTAAGTGGGAAATTTTAAACATAGGAGAAAAATGTAGCCAAAAAGCAACAATTTTAGCCATTTTAATTAATGGTCATGATATGAGCTTGAGATTAACTGTAAAATGAAACAATATTCAAATCATTTTGTCTTTACTGTCATCTAAGAGTGAGGACTAACTGTCCTAGAAAAATCAGAACTCTAGACCCTTTTAGTAAATGGGAATTCTTAAACATAGGCAAAAATGTGATTGCCAAAAAACCAAAATTTTACCCATTTTAATTAATGGTCATGACATGAAACTGAGATTAACTGTAAGATAAAAACATATTCCAAATCTTTCTCTTTACTGTCATCTATGAGGTTAGGACTAACTATCCTAGAAAAATTCAGAACTTTAGACCTTTTTTAGTAAGTGGAAAATTTAAACATAGGAGAAAAATGTAACCAAAAACCAACAATTTTACCAATTTTAATTAATGGTCATGATATGAGCTTGAGATTAACTGTAAGATGAAAAACGTATTCCAAATCTTTTCTTTACTGTCATCTATGTGCTGAGTGGCTAACTGTCCTAGAAAAATCATAGTAAGTGGGAAACTTTTTACAGAAATGATGACGAAAAAACAACAATTTTACAATTTTAATTAATGGTCATGACATGAGCTTGAGATTAATTGAAGATGGAAAATGTATTCCAAATCTTTCTGTTTTAACGTCATCTAAGGACTAACTGTCCTAGAAAATCAGAACTCTAGACCTTTTTAGTAAGTCAAATTTTAAAACATAGGAGAAAAATGTAGCCAAAAACAACAATTGTAAATTTTAATTCATGGTCATGATATGAGCTTGAGATTAACTGTAAGATAAAAACAGATATTCCAAATCTTTCTTTTACTGTCATCTATGACCTGAGGACTAACTGTCCTAGAAAATCAAGAACTCTAAACCTAAAGTGGGAAATTTTAAACGTAGGAGAATTGATATAGAAAAAAACAATAATTTTAACAATTTGAATTAATGGTCATGATATGAGTTGGAGATTAACTGGAAGATGAAAAACATATTCCAAATCTTTCTCTTTTACAGTCATCTATGAACATGAGGACTAACTGTCCTAGAAAAAAATCAGAACTCTAGACCTTTTTTAGTAAGTGTGAAACTTTAAACATAGGAGAAATAATGTAGCCAAAAACCAAACATTTTCACAATTCTAATTAATGGTCATGACAAGAACTTTTAACTGTAAGATGAAAAACAGTATTCCAAATCTTTCTCTTTTACTCTAATCTATGAGCTTAGGACTAACTGTCCTAGAAAATTCAGAACACTGGACCTTTTTAGTAAGTGGGAAATTGTAAACGTAGGAGAAATGATGTAGCCAAAAAGCAACAATTTCAACAATTTTAATAAATGGTCATAATGTGAGCTGGAGATTAACAAGATAAAAAATATATTCCGAAATCTTTCGATTTTACTGTCGTCTATGAGCTTAGGACTACCTGTCGTAGAAAATGAGACCTCTAGACCTTTTTAGTAAGTTGGAAATTTTAAACATAGGAGAAATAATGTAGCCAAAAAGCTACAATTTTAACAATTTTAATTAATGGTCATGATATGAGCTAGAGATTAACTGGAAGATGAAAAACATATACCGAAATCTTTCACTTTTACTGTCATCTATAAACAATATTCTATATATTTCTGTTTTACTGTCATCTATAAACTGACGACTACCTGTCATAGAAAAATCAGACCTCTACACCTTTTTTAGTCAGTGGAAATCTTAAACATAGGAGAAATGATGTAGCCAAAAAGCAACAATTTCAAAAATTATAATTCAGGATCATGATATGAGCTTGAGATTACCTGTAGGATGAAAAACAATATTTCAAATCGTTCTCTTTTAATGTCATCTATATGCATAGGACTAACTGTCCTAGAAAAATCAGAACTCTAGACCTTTTTAGTAAGTGTGAAATCTTACACATCATACAAATGATGTAGTCAAAAAGCAACAATTTTAACCATTTTATTTAATGATCATGACATGAGCTTGAGATTAACTGTAAGATGAAAAACAATATTCTAAATGGTTTTTTTGTATCGTCATCTGTGATCTGACGACTAACTGTCCTAAAAAATCAGAACTCTAGACCTGTTTAGTAAGTGGGAAATTTTAAACATAGGAGGAAAAATGTAGCCAAAAAGCAACAATTTCAACAATTTTAATTAATGGTCTTGACATGAGCTTGAAATTAACTGTAAGATGAAAACATTCCAAATCTTTCTCTTTTTCTGTCATCTATGAGCTGAGCTAAAAAAATGAGACCTCTAGACCTTTTTAGTAAGTGGGAAATAGGAGAAGTAATGTAGCCAAAATGCAATCATTTGAAATATTTTAAGTCATGGTCACGTCATGAGCTTGAGATTAACTGTAAGATGAAAAACAATATTCTAAATATTTATGTTTTGATGTCATCTGTGAGCTGAGGACTACCTGTCCAAGAAAAATAAGACGTCTAAACCTTTTTAGTTAGTGGGAAATCTTAAACATAACATAAATGATGTAGCCAAAAAGCAACAATTTCAACAATTTTAATTCATGGTCATGATATGAGCTTGAGATAAACTGTAAGATGAAAAACATATTTTAAATCTGTTTCTTTTAATGTCATCTATGAGCATAGGACTAACTGTCCTAGAAAAATCAGAACTCTAAACCTTTTTAGTAAGTGGGAAATATCAAACATAGGAGAAATAATGTAGCGAAAAACCAACAATTTTAACCATTATAATTAATGGTCATGACATGAGCTTGAAATTAACTGTAAGATGAAAAACAGTATTCCAAATTTTTCTCTTTTACTGTGATCTATGATCTTAGGACTAACTGCCCTACAAAAATCAGAACACTGGACCTCTTTAGTAAGTGGGAATTCTTAAACATAGGAGAAATTATGTAGCCAGAAAGCAACAATTTCACCAAATTTAATTATTGCTCATGATATGAACTTGAGATTCACTATGAGATGAAAAACGGTATTCCATATCTTTCAGTATTGCTGTCATCTGTGAACTGAGGACTAACTGTCCTAGAAAAATCAGAACTCTGGATCTCTTTAGTAAGTGGGAATTTTTAAACATAGAAGAAATGATGTAGCCAAAAATTAACAATTTTAACAATTTTAATTATTGGTCATGATATGAGCTGGAGATTAAGTATAAGACAAAAAACATATTTCAAAATCTTTCTCTTTACCGTCATCTATGAGCTTAGGACTACCTGTCCTTGAAAATCAGACCTCTAGACCTTTTTAGTAAGTGGGAAAACTTAAACATGGGAGAAATGATGTAGCCAAAAAGCAAAAATGTCAACAATTATAATTAATAATCATGACATGAGCTTGAGATTAACTGTAAGATGAAAATCATATTCTAAATCAATCTCTTTTACTGTCATCTATGAGCATAGGACTAAATGTCATCTTTTTTAGTAAGTGAGAAATTTTAAACATAGGAGAAAAAATATAGGAAAAAAACAACAATTTTAAGCATTATAATTAATGGTCATGACATGAGCTTGAAATTACATTTAAGATGAAAAAAATATTCCAAATCAATCTCTTTTACTGTAACCTATGAGCATCGGAATAACTGTCATAGAAAAGTCAGAAGTCTAGACCTTTTTAGTAAGTCGGAAATTTTCAAACATAGGAGAAAAAATGCAGCCAGTAAAACCAACAATTTTACCCATGAGCTTGCGATTAACTGTAAGATAAAACGCATATTCCAAATCTTTCTCTTTACTGTCATCTATGAGCTGAGGACTAACTGTCCTAGAAAAATCAGAACTCTAGATATCTTTAGTAAGTGGGAATTCTTAAACATAAGAGAAATGATGTAGCCAAAAAGCAACAATTTCAACAATTTTAGATATTCCAAAATCTTTCACTTTTACTGTCATCTATGAGCTTAGGACTAACTGGAAAAATCAGAACTCTAGACCTTTTTAGTAAGTGGGAAATCTTAAACATAAGACAAATGATGTAACCAAGAAAGCAACAATTTTAACCATTTTATTTAATGGTCATGACATGAGCTTGAGATTAACTGTGAGATGAAAAACAGTATTACAAATCATTCTCTTTTGCTGTCCTCTATGAGTTTCGGACTAACTGTCGTAAAAAAATTAGAACACTGGACCTTTCTAGTAAGTGTAAATCTTAAACGTAGGAGAAAGGATATAGCCAAAAAGGAACAATAATTTTATTATTGATCATGATATGAACTTGAGATTAACTGTAAGACAAAAAACAATAAAACAAATTTTTGTGGTTTAATCTCATATATCAGCATAGGAAGAACAGACCTAGAAAATTCAGAACTCTAGACCTTTGAAAAAGTGGGAAATCTTAAACATAGGAGAAATGATATAGCCAAAAAGCAACAAGGTCAACAATTTTAATTAATGGTCATGATATGAGCTTGAGATTAACTGTAAGACAAAAAACAATATTCCAAATCTTTTTCTTTTACTGTCATCTATGAGCATAGGACTAATTGTCCTAAAAATATCAGATCTCTTGCCTTTTTAGTAAGTGACAAATTTTAATCATATGAGAAAAACTGTAACCAAAAACCAACAATTTTACCCATTTTAATTAATGATGACATAAGCTTGAAATTAACTGTAGGATGAAAAACGGTAATCTAAATCTTCCTCTTTTTTACTGTCATCTATGTTCTTGGGACTAACTGTCCTAGAAAAATCAGAACTCTAGACCTCTTTAGTAAGTGGGAATTTTTAAACATAGGAGAAATGATGTAGCCAAAAAGCAACATTTTCAACAATTTTAATTAATGGTCATGATATGAACTTGAGATTAACTGTAAGATGAAAAATAATATTCAAAACCTTTCTGTATTACTGTCATCTATGAACTGAGGACTATGTGTCCTAGAAAAATCAGAACTCTGGATCTCTTTAGTAAATGGGAATTAGTAAACATAGAAGAAATGATGTAGTCAAAAAGCAACAATTTTAACAATTTTAATTAATGGTCATGATATTAGTTTGACCTTAACTGTAAGATGAAAAACCTAATCCAAATCTTTCTCTTTACTGTCATCTATGAGCAGAGGACTAACTGTCCTATAATAATCAGAACTCTAGACCTTTTTAGTGAGGAGGAAATTTTAAACATAGGAGAAAAAATGTAGCCAAAAACAATTTTTTTACCAATTTTAATTAATGGTCATGACATGAGCTTGCGATTAACTCTAAGATGAAACGCATATTCCAAATCATTTTCTTTTACTGTCATCTATGAGCTTAGGACTAACTGTCCTAGAAAAATCAGAACTCTAGACCTTTTTGGTAAGTGGAAATCTTAAACATAAGACAAATGATGTAGCCAAAAAGCAACAATTTTAACCATTTTATTTAATGGTCATGACAAGAGCTTGAGATTAACTAAGATGAAAATCAATATTCGAAATATTTTTGTTGTGCCGTCATCTGTGAGCTGAGGACTATCTGTCCTAGAAAAATCAGATCACTGGATCTTTTTAGTAAGTCGGACATTTTAAACGAAGAAGAAATGATGTAGCCTAAAATCAACAATTTCAACAATTTTAATTAATGGTCATGACATGAGCTTGAGATTAACTGTAAGACAAAAAACAATATTCCAAATCTTTCTTTTTTACTGTCATCTATGAGCTGAGGACTACCAGTCCTAGTAAACACAGACCTCGAGACCTTTTTAGTAAGTGGGAAACTTTAAACATAGAAGAAATAATGTAGTCAAAAACCAACAATTTTAACCATTCTAACTAATGGTTATGACAAGAGCTTGAAATTAACTGTCAGATAAAAAAACTGTATTCCAAATCTTTCTGTTTTACTGTCAGCTATAAGCTGAGGCCTACCGGTCCTAAAAAAGTCAGACCTCTAGACCTGTTTAGTCAGTGGATTAACTGCCGGATGAAGAACAGGACTGCAAATCTTTCGGTATTACTGTCATCTAAGAGCCGAGGACTAAGTGGAAAATCTTAAACTTAGAAGAAATGATGCAGCCAAAAAGCAACAATTTCAACAATTTTAATTGATGGTCATGATATGAGCTTGAGATTATCTGTCAGATGAAAAACATATTCCAAATCTTTCTTTTTTACTGTCATCTATGAGCTCAGGACTAACTGTCCTAGAAAAATCAGAACTCTAGCCTTTTTAGTAAGTGGGAAATTTTAAACATAGGAGAAAAAAATATAGGAAAAAAACTAACAATTTTACCCATTTTAATTAATGGTCATGACATGAGCTTGAAATTAACTGTAAGATGAAAAACAGAATCCCAAATCTTTCTCTTTTACTAACATCTATGAGCTGAGAACTAACTGTCCTAGAAAAATCAGAACTCTAGAACTTTTTAGTAAGTGAGAAATTTTAAACATGGGTGAAAAAGTGTAGCCAAAAATAAACAATTTTACCCATTTTAATTAATGGTCATGACATGAGCTTGAAATTAACTGTAAGATGAAAAACAAAATTCCAAATATTTTCTTTTACTGTCGTCTATGAGCTGAGGACTAACAAACCTAGAAAAATCAGAACTCTAAACCTTTTTAGTAAGTAGGAAATTTTAAATATAGGAGAAATAATGTAGCCAAAAACCAACATTTTCAACAATTTTAATTATTGGTCATGATATGAACTTGAGATTAACTGCAAGATGAAAAAAGAATTACAAATCTTTCTGTATTACGGTAATCTATGTGCTGTTGGACTACCTGTCCTAGAAAAACCAGAACTCTAGATTTCTTTAGTAAGTGGGAATTCTTAAACATAGGAGAAATGATGTAGTCAAAAAGCAACAATTTTAACAATTTTAATTAATGGTCATGATATGAGCTGAGATTAACCGGAAAATGAAAAACATATTTCAAAATCTTTTTCTTTTACCATCATCTATGAGCTGACGATTAACTGTACTAGTAAAATCAGAACTCTACACCTTTTTAGTAAGTAGGAAATCTTAAACATAGCAGAAAATGATGTAGCCAAAAAGCAACAATTTGAACAATTTTAATTAATGGCCTTGATATGAGCTTGACATTAACTGTAAGATGAAAAACATATTCCAAATATTTCTCTTTTACTGTCATCTATAAGTTGAGGACTACCTGTCCTAGAAAATCAGACCTCTACACATTTTTTTAGTAAGTGGGAAATCTTAAAACGTAGGTGAAATGATGTAGCCAAAAAGCAACAATTTTAACGATTCTAATTAATGGTCATGATATGAGCTTGAGATTAACTGTTAGATAAAAAACATATTCCAAATCTTTTCTCTTTTACTGTCATCTATGAGCTGATGCCTAACTGTCTTAGAAAAATCAGAACTCTAGACCTTTTTAGTAAGAGGGAAATTTTAAACATAGAGAAATGATGTAGCTAAAAAGCAACAATTTTAAATTGTATTTAATGGTCATGATATGAGCTTGAGATTAACTGTAAGATGAAAAACCATATTACAAATCATTCTCTTTTTACTGTTATCTATGTAAAGGACTAACTGTCCTAGAAAAATCAGAACTCTGGACCTTTTTAGTAAGTGGGAAATTTTAAACATAGGAGAAAAATGTAGCCAAAAAGCAACATTTTCAACAATTTTAATTAATGGTCATGATATGGACTTGAGATTAACTGTAAGATGAAAACAGTATTCCAAACTTTTTCTTTTACTCAACATCTATGAGCTGAGGACTACCTGTCCTAGAAAAACCAGACCTCTAGATTGTTTTAGTAAGTGGGAAACTTTTAAACATAGAAGAAAGAATGTAGCCAAAAATCAACAATTTTAACCATTCTAATTAATGGTCATCACAAGAGCTTGAAATTAACTGCAAGACAAAAACAGAATTCCAATCTTTCTCCTTTACTGTCATCTATGAGCTGAGGACTATCTGTCCTAGAAAAATCATAGACCGTTTTACAAGTGGGAAATTTAAACAGAAATAATGTAGCCAAAAACAAACAATTTTAACCATTATAATTAATGGTCATGACATGAGCTTGATTTAACTGTAAGATGCAAAACAGATATTCCAAATCTTTCTCTTTTACTGTCATCTATGATCTTAGGACTAACTGTCCTAAAAACATCAAAACTCTACACCTTTTAGTAAGTGGAATTCTCAAACATAGGAGAAATAATGTAGCCAAAAAACAACAATTTCAACATTTTTTATTAATGGTCATGATATGAGTTGAGATTAACTGTAAGATGAAAAACATATTCCAAATCTTTCTCTTTACTGTCATCTATTAGCTGATGACTAACTGTCCTAGAACAATTAGAACTCTAGACCTTTTTAGTAAGTGGGAAATCTTAAACATAGGAGAAATGATGTAGCCAAAAAACTACAATTTTAAAAAAATTAATTAATGGTCATGATATGAGCTTGAAATTAACTGTAAGATGGAAAACAATAGTCCAAATCTTTCTCTTTACTGTCATCTATGAGCATAGGACTAACTGTCCTAGAAAAATCAGACCTCTATATCTTTTTAGTAAGTAGGAAATGTTAAACATAGGAGAAAAAATGTAGCCAAAAATAACTAATTTTACCCATTTTAATTAAGGGTCATGACATGAGCTTGAAATTAACTGTAAGACAAAAAACATTATTCCAAATCGTTCTTCTTTCCTGTCATCTATACGAGCTAGGATTAACTGTCCTAAAAAAATCAGAACTCTAGACTTTTTAGTAAGTGGAAATTTTAAACATAGGAGAAATAATGTAACCAAAAACCAACAATTTTACCATTTTAATTAATGAACATAACATAAGCTTGAAATTAACTGTAAGATGAAAAACAATCTTCCTCTTTTACTGTCATCTATGAGCATAGGACTAACTGTTGTAGAAAAATCAGAACTTAGCCCTTTAGTAAGTGGGAAATTTTAAAACAGAGGAGAAAATATGTAAGCAAAACCACCAATTTTAACTTTTTTTTTATTAATGGTCATGATATGACTTGAGATTAACTGTAAAATGAAAAAAGCATTTCAAATCTTTTCTTTTACCGTCATCTGAGAGTTGAAACTAATCTCCTACAAAAAATTTAGAACTCTAGACCTTTTTAGTTAAGTGGGAAATTTTAAACGTAGGACAAATGATGTAGCAAAAAAGCAATAATTTCAAAATTTTAATTATTGGTCATGATATGAACTTGAGATTAACTGTAAGATGAAAAACATATTCTAAATCTTTTCTTTTACTGTCATCTATGACCTGAGGACTAACTGTCCTAGAAAAATCAGAACTCTAGACCTTTTAGCAAGTGGGAAATCTTAAACATAAGAGAAATGATGTATCAAAAAAGCACAAATTCAACAATTTTAATTAATGGTCATGATATGAGCTTGAGATTAACTCTAAGATGAAACGCATATTCCAAATCATTTTCTTTTACTGTCGTCTATGAGCATAGGACTAACTGTCCTAGAAAAATCAGAACTCTAGCCTTTTTAGCAAGTTAGAAATTTCAAACGTAGTGAAAAAAATGTTGCCAAAAATAAACAATTTTGCTCATTTTATTTAATGGTCATGACATGAGCTTCAAATTAACTGTAAGATGAAAAAGAGAAATTCCCAATCTTTTCTTTTACTGTCATCCATAATCTGAAGAGTAACTGTCCTAGAAAATTCAGAACTCTAAACCTTTTGAGTAAGGAAAACTTAAACATAGGAGAAATGATATAGCCAAAAAGCAACAATTTCATCAATTTTAATTATTCCTCATGATAAGTGCTGAAATTAACTGTAAGACAACAAGGAATATTCCAAATCTTTCTTTTTTTACTGTCATCTATGAGGGACTACCTGTCCTAGAAGAAATAGACCTCTAGACCTTTTTAGTAAGTGGAAACTTTAAACGTAGGAGAAATAATGTAGTCAATAAGGAACGATTTTAACAATTTTAATTAATGGTCATGATACGAGCTTGACATTGACTGGAAGATGAAAACAGAATTCAAAATCTTTTTCTTGAGTGTCATCTAAGAGCTGAGACCATCTGTCCTAGAAAAATCAGACTCTAGACCTTTTTAATAAGTGGGAAATCGTCAACGTAGGAGAAATGATGTAGCCAAAATGCAAAAAAATTCCCACAATTTTAATTCATGGTCATGATATGAACTTGAGATTAACTGTAAGAACAAAACAATTTTCAAATCTTTCTCTTTTACTGTTATATATGAGGATAGGACTAACTGTCCTAGAAAAATCAGAACTCTGGCCTTTTTAGTGAGTGGAAATTTTAAACATAGGAGAAAAAATGTAGCCAAAAACCAACAATTTTACCCATTTTAATTAATGGTCATGACATAGGTTGAAATTCACTGTAAGATGAAAAACAGTATTCAAGATCTTTCTTTTAACTGTCATCTATGATCTAGGACTAACTGTCCTAGAAAAATCAGAACACTAGACCTTTTTAGTAAGTGGGAAATCTTAAACATAGAAGAAATAATGTAGCCAAAAACCAACAATTTTAACCATTCTAATTAATGGTCATGACATGAGCTTGAAATTAACTGTCCAGATAAAAAAGTATTCCAAATCTTTCTGTTTTAGTGTCATCTAAGAGCTGAGGATAACGTGTCCTAGAAAATCAGAACTCTAAAAAATTTTAGTAAGTGGAAATCTTAAACATAGGGAGAAATAATGTAAGCCAAAAGCAACAATTTCAACAATTTTAATTAATTGTCATAATATCAGCTTGAGATTAACTATCAGATGAAAAACAATATTTCAAATCTCTTTTACTGTCATCTATGAGCATAGAACTAACTGTCCTAGAAAAAATCAGAACTCTAGCCGTTTTAGTAAGTGGTAAATTTTAAACATAGGAGAAAAAATGTATCAAAAACCAACAATTTTACCTATTTTAATTAATGGTCATGAAATGACTTGAAATTAACTGTAAGATGAAAAACAGCATTTCAAATCTTTCTCTTTTACCGTCATGTATCAGCAGAGGACTAATTGTCCTAGAAAAAATCAGAACTCTAGACCTTTTAGTAAGTGGGTAATCTTAAACGTAGGACAAATGATGTAGCCAAAAAGCAAGAATTGCAAAATTTTTAATTATTGGTCATGATATGAACTTGAGATTAACTTTAAGATGAAAAACTGTATTCCAAATATTCCTGTTTAACTGTCATCTATGAGCTTAAGACTAACTGTCCTAGAAAAATCAGAACTCTAGCCTTTTTAGTAAGTGGAAATTTTAAACGTAGGAGAAATGATGTAGCCAAAAAGCAACAATTTCAACAATTTTAATTAATGGTCATGATATGAGCTTGAGATTAACTGTAAGACAAAAACAATATTCCAAATCTTTCTCTTTTACTGTCGTCTATGAGCATAGGACTAACTGTCCTAGAAAAATCAGAACTCTAGACTTTTTAGCCAGTGAGAAATTTTAAACATAGGAAAAATGATGTTGCCAAAAAACAACAATTTTGCAATTTTTATTTAATGGTCATGACATGAGCTTGAGATTAACTGTAAGATGAAAAAGAGAAATTCCAAATCTTTCTCTTGTACTGTCATCTATAATCTGAAGACTAACTGTCCTAGAAAAATCAGAACTCTAAACCTTTTGAGTAAGTGGAAAACTTAAACATAGGAGAAATGATATAGCCAAAAAGCAACAATTTCAACAATTTTAATTATTCCTCATGATAAGTGCTTGAGATTAACTGTAAGACAAAAGGAATATTCCAAATCTTTTCTTTTTTACTGTCATCTATGAGCTGAGGACTACCTGTCCTCGAAAAAAACAGACCTCTAGACCTTTTTAGTCAGTGGGAAACTTTAAACATAGCAGAAATAATGTAGTCAAAAAGGAACGATTTTAACAATTTTAATTAATGGTCATGATACGAGCTTGACATTAACTGGAAGATGAAATACATATTCCAAATCTTTTTCTTTTACTGTTTCTATAAGCTGAGGACTTCCTGTCCTAGAAAAAATCAGACTCTACACCTTTTTAGTAAGTGGGAAATCGTCAACGTAGGAGAAATGATGTAGCCAAAATGCAAAAAAATTTCACACAACCATTATAATTAATGGTCATAAGATGACCCTAAAATTAACTGTAAGATGAAAAATAGTATTCCAAATCTTTTCTCTTTTACTGTCATTTATGATCTCAGGACTAACTGTCCTAGAAAAATGAGAACTCTAGACCTTTTTAGTAAGTGGGCAATTTTAAACGTAGGAGAAATGATGTAGCCAAAAAGCAACAATTTCAACCATTTTAATTAATGGTCATGATATGAGCTTGAGATTAAGTGTAAGATGAAAAACAATATTCCAATATTTCTCTTTTACTGTCATCTATGAGCTTAGGACTAACTGCCCTAGAAACATCAGACCTCTCGGCACTTTTTAGTAAGATGGGAAACTTTAAACATAGGAGAAATAATGTAGCCAAAAACCAACAATTTTAACCATTCTAATTAATGGTCATGCAAGATCTTGAAATTAACTGTAAGATGAAAATCAGAATTCCAAATCTTTCTCTTTACTGTCATCTATTAGTTGAGGACTAACTGTCCTAGAAAAATCAGAACTCTAGATCTTTTTAGTAAGTGGGAAATTTTAAACAGAGGAGAAATAATGTAGCCAAAAAGCAAGAATTTTAACCATTATAATTAATGGTCATGATATGAGCTTGAAATTAATTGTAAGATGAAAAATAATATTCCAAATCTTTCTCTTTTACTGTCATCTATGAGCTTAGGACTAACTGTCCTAGAAAAATCAGAGCTCTAAACCTGTTTAGTAAGTGGAAAACTTAAACATTGGAGAAATGATGTAGCCAAAAAGCAACAATTTCAACAATTTTAATTAATGGTCATGATATGAGCTTGAGATTAACTGTAAGATGAAAAACAATATTCCAAATCATTTCTCTTTTACTGTCATCTATGAGCATAGGACTGACTGTCCTAGAAAAATCAGAACTCTAGAGCTTTTTAGTAAGTCGGAAATTTTAAAACATAGGAGGAAATAAAATGCAGCCAAAAACCAACAATTCTACCCATTTTAATTAATGGTCATGACATGAGCTTGCGATTAACTGTAAGATGAAAAACATATTTCAAATCTTTCTTTTCACTGTCATCTATGAGCGGAGGACTAACTGTCCTAGAAAAATCAGAACTCCAAACTTGTTAGTAATGGGAAATTTTAAACATAGGAGAAAAATGTAACCAAAAACCAACAATTTAAACTATTTTAATTAATGGTCATGACATGACCTTGAAATTAACTGTAAGATGAAAAACAGTATTTGAAATCTTTCTCTATTGCTTTCATCTATGAGCTTAGGACTAACTGTCCCAGCAAAATCAGAACACTGGACCTTTTTAGTAAGTGGGAATTTTAAACGTAGGAGAAATGATGTAGCCAAAAAGCAACAATTTCAACAATTTTAATTAATGGTCATGATATGAACTTGAGATTAACTGTAAGACGAAACAGTATTCCAAATCTTTCTGTATTACCCTCATCTATGAGCTTAGAACTAACATCCCTAGAAACATCACATCTCTAGACCTCTTTAGTAAGTGGGAAATTTTAAAAATAGGAGAAATGATGTAGCCAAAAAGCAACAATTTCAACAATTTTAATTAATGGTAATTGATATGAACTTGAGATTAACTGTCAGATGAAAAACAGTATTTCAAATCTTTCTTATTTACTGTCATCTATAAGCTGATGAGTAACTGTCCTAGAAAAATCAGAACTCTAGACTTTTTAGTAAGTTGGAAATCTTAAACATAGCAGAAATGATGTAGCCAAAAAGCAACAATTTCAACAATTTTAATTAATGGCCATGATATGAACTTGAGATTAACTGTCAGATAAAAAACAATATTCTCAAATTTCTCTTTTACTGTCATCTATGAGCTGAGGACTAACTGTCCTAGAAAACACAGAACTCTAGACCTTTATAGTCAGTGGGAAATTTTAAACATAGGAGAAAAAATGTAGCCAAAATGCAACAAATTTAACCATTTTAATAAATAGTCATGATATGAACTTGAGATTAACTGTAAGATGAAAAAACAGTATTCCAAATCTTTCTGTTTACTGTCATCTATGAGCTTAGGACTAACTGTCCTAAAAAAATCAGAACTCTAGACTTTTTTAGTAAGTGGGAAATTTTAAACATAGGAGAAAAAATGTAACCAAAAACCAACAATTTTACCCATTTTAATTAATGGTCATGACATGACCTTGAAATTAACTGTAAGATGAAAAACAGCATTTCAAATCTTTCTCTTTTACTGTCATCTATGAGCTTAGGACTAACTGTCCTAGAACAATCAGAACTCTAGACCTTTTTAGTAAGTGGGAAATCTTAAATACATAGGAGAAATGATGTAGCCAAAAAGCAACAATTTCAACAATTTTAATTCATGCTCATGATATGAGCTTGAGATTAACTGTAAGACAAAAAACAATATTCCAAATCTTTCTCTTTTAGTGTCATCTATGAGCTAGGACTAACTGTCCTAGAAAAATCAGAACTCTAGACCTTTTTAGTAAGTGGGAAATCTTAAACGTAGGAGAAATGATGTAGCCAAAAAGCAACAATTTCAACAATTTTAATTAATGGTCATGACATGAGCTTGAAATTAACTGCAAGATGAAAAACAATATTCCAAATCTTTCTCTTTACTGTCATCTATGAGCTTAGGACTAACTGGCCTAGAAAAATCAGAACACTGGATCTTTTTAGTAAGTGGGAAATTTTAATCGTAGGAGAAATGATGTAGCCAAAAAGCAACAATTTCAAAAATTTTAATTAATGGTCATGATATGAGCTTGAAATTAACTGTAAGATGAAAAACAATATTCTAAATCTTTCTCTTTTACCGTCATCTATGATCTGAGGACTAACTGTCCTAGAAAAATCAGACCTCTAGACCTTTTTAGTAAGTGGGAAACTTTAAACATAGGAGAAATAATGTAGCCAAAAACCAACAATTTTAACCATTCTAATTAATGGTCATGACATCAGCTTGAGATTAACTGTAAGACAAAAAACAATATTTCAAATCTTTCTTTTTTACTGTCATCTATGAGCATAGGACTAACTGTCCTAGAAAAATCAGAACCCTAGACCTTTTTAGTAAGTGGAAATTTTAAACATAGGAGAAAAAATGTAGCCAAAAAGCAACAATTTTACCTATTTTAATTAATGGTCATGATATGAGCTTGAAATTAACTGTAAGATGAAAACACATATTCCAAATCTTTTTTTTTTACTGTCATCTATGAGCTGAGGACTAACTGTCCTAGAAAAAAACAGAACTCTAGACCTTTTTAGTAAGTGGGAAATTTTAAACGTAGGAGAAATGATGTAGCCAAAAAGCAACAATTTTAAAATTTTTAATTAATGGTCATGATATGAACTTGAGATTAACTGTAAGATGAAAAACAGTATTCCAAATCTTTCTGTTTTACTGTCATCTATGAGCTTAGGACTAACTGTCCTAGAAAAATCAGAACTCTAGACCTTTTTAGTAAGTGGGAA
Organism: Doris montereyensis; assembly: GCA_037039925.1. Taxonomy (NCBI): domain Eukaryota; kingdom Metazoa; phylum Mollusca; class Gastropoda; order Nudibranchia; family Dorididae; genus Doris; species Doris montereyensis. The sequence goes on along the minus strand of JAXRKP010000595.1, from coordinate 214,562 downwards.
ATCTTTAAACGTAGGAGAAATGATGTAGCCAAAAAGTAACAATTTCAACAATTTTAATTAATGGTCATGATATGAGCTTGAAATTAACTGTAAGATAAAAAACAATATTCCAAATCTTTCTCTTTTACTGTCATCTATGAGCTTAGGACTAACTGTGCTAGAAAAATCAGAAGACTGAATCTCTTTAGTAAGTGGGAAATTTTAAACATAAGAGAAAAAATGTAAAGAAAAACCAACAATTTTACCCATTTTAATTAATGGTCATGACATGACCTTGAAATTAACTGTAAGATGAAAACAGCATTCAAATCTTTCTCTTTTACTGTCATCTATGAGCTTAGGACTAACTGTCCTAGAAAAATAAGAACTCTAGACCTTTTTAGTAAGTGGGAAATCTTAAACATAGGAGAAATAATGTAGTCAAAAAGCAACAATTTTAACAATTTTAATTAATGGTCATGATATGAGCTTGAGATTAACTGTCAGATGAAAAAAGAATATTCCAAATCTTTCTCTTTTACTGTCCCCTATGAGGTTCAGACTAACTGTCCTAGAAAAATCAGAACTCTAGACCTTTTTAGTAAGTGGAAATCTTAAATATAGGAGAAAAATGATGTAGCAAAAAGCAACAATTTCAACAATTTAATTAATGGTCATGATATGAACTTGAGATTAACTGTAAGATAAAAAACAATATTCAAATCTTTCTCTTTTACTGTCATCTATGAGCTTAGGACTAACTGTCCTAGACAAATCAGAACTCTAGACCTTTTTAGTAAGTGGGAAACTTTAAACATAGGAGAAATGATGTAGCCAAAAACAACAATTTCAACAATTTTAATTAATGGTCATGATATGAGCTTGAGATTAACTGTAAGATGAAAAAACAATATTCCAAATCTTTCTCTTTTACTGTCATCTATGAGCTTAGGACTAAACTGTCCTAGAAAAATGAGAACTCTAGACCTTTTTAGTAAGTGGGAAATTTTAAACATAGGAGAAAAAATGTAACGCCAAAAACCAACAATTTTACCCATTTTAATTAATGGTCATGACATGACCTTGAAATTAACTGTAAGATGAAAAACAACATTTCGAATCTTCCTCTTTTAACTGTCATCTATGAGCTTAGGACTAACTGTCCTAGAAAAATCAGAACTCTAGACCTTTTAGTAAGTGGGAAATCTTAAACATAGGAGACATAATGTAGTCAAAAAGCAACAATTTTAACAATTTTAATTAATGGTCAGGATATGAGCTTGAGATTAACTGTCAGATGAAAAACAATATTCCAAATCTTTTTTTTAGTAAGTATGAGCTGAATCTTAAATCCTAGACAAAAAACTCTAGATGTAGCCAAAAAGCAACAATTTAGCCAACAATTTTAATTTTAATTAATGGTCATGATATGAGCTTGAGATTAACTGTAAGATGAAAAACAGTATTCCAAATCTTTCTCTTTTACTGTCATCTATGAACTGAGGAGTAACTGTCCTAGAAACATCAGAATTCTAGACCTTTTTAGTAAGTGGGAAATTTTAAACATAGGAGAACAAATGTAGCCAAAAACCAACAATTTCAACAATTTTAATTAATGGTCATGATATGAGCTTGAGATTAACTGTAAGATAAAAAACAATATTCCAAATCTTTCGCTTTTACTGTCATTTATGAGCTTAGGACTAACTGCCTTAGAAACATCAGAACGCTAGAACTTTTAGTAAGTGGGAAATCTAAACGAGGACTGCCGGTCCTACAAATACCAGACCTCTAGACCTTTTTAGTCAGTGGGAAACTTTAAACATAGGAGAAATAGTGTAGCCAAAAACCAACAATTTTAACCATTCTAATTAATGGTCATGACATGAGCTTGAAATTAACTGCCAGATAAAAACAGTATTCCAAATCTTTCTTTTGTTTCTATGAGCTGTCATCTAGAAAAATCAGAACTCTAGACCTTTTTAGTAAGTGGGAAACTTTAAACATAGGAGAAATGATGTAGCCAAAAAGCAACAATTTCAACAATTTTAATAAATGGTCATGATATGAGCTGGAGATTAACTGTAAGACAAAAAACAATATTCCAAATCTTTCTCTTTATTGTCATCTATGAGCATTGGATGAACTGTCCTAGAAAAATCAGAACTCTAGACTTTTTAGTGAGTGGAAATTTTCAAACATAGGAGAAAAATGTAGCCAAAAACAAACAATTTTACCAATTTTAATTAATTGTCCTGACATGACTTGAGATTAAATGTAAGATGAAAAACAATATTCCAAATCTTCCTCTTTTACTGTCATTTATGAGCTTAGGACTAACTGTCCTAGAAAAATCAGACCTCTAGACCTTTTTAGTAAGTGGGAAATCTTAAATATAGGAGAAATGATGTAGCCAAAAAGCAACAATTTCAACAATTTTAATTAATGGTCATGATATGAACTTGAGATTAACTGTAAGATGAAAAACAATATTCCAAATATTTCTGTTTACTGTCATCTATGAGCTGAGGACGAACTGTCCTAGAAAAATCAGAACTCTAGACCTTTTTAGTGAGTGGGAAATTTTAAACGTAGGAGAAATGATGTAGTCCAAAAAGCAACAATTTTAACAATTTTAATTAATGTTCATGATATGAGCTTGAGATTAACTGTAAGACAAAAAATAATATTCCAAATCTTTCTGTTTTACTGTCATCTATGAGCTTAGGACTAACTGTACTAGAAAAATCAGAACTCTAGACCTTTTAGTAAGTGGGAAATCTTAAACATAGGAGAAATAATGTAGCAAAAAGCAACAATTTTAATAATTTTAATTAATGGTCATGATATGAGCTTGAGATTAACTGTCAGATAAAAAACAATATTCCAAATCTTGCTCTTTACTGTCATCTATAAGCTTAGGACTAACTGTCCTAGAAAAATCAGAACTCTAGACCTGTTTAGTCAGTCGGAAATCTTAAATATAGGAGAAATGATGTAGCCAAAAAGCAACAATTTCAAATATTTTAATTATTGGTCATGATATGAACTTGAGATTAACTGTAAAATGAAAAACAGTATTCCAAATCTTTCTGTATTACTGTCATCTATGAACTGTGGACTAACTGTCCTAGAAAAATCAGAACATTAGCCTTTTTAGTAAGTGAGAAATTTTAAACATAGGAGAAAAAATGTAACCAAAAACCAACAATTTTACCCATTTTAATTAATGGTCATGACATGACCTTGAAATTAACTGTAAGATGAAAAACAAATTTCAAATCTTTCCTTTTATTGTCATCTATGAGCAGCGGACTAATTATCCTAGAAAAATCAGAACTCTAGACCTTTTTAGTAAGTGGAAATCTTAAACGTAGGAGAAATAATGTAGCCAAAAAGCAACAATTTCAACAATTTTGATTAATGGTCATGACATGAGCTTGAAATCAACTGCAAGATGAAAAACAGCATTCCAAATCTTTCTCTTTTACTGTCATATATGAGCTTAGGACTAACTGGCCTAGAAAAATCAGAACACTGGATCTTTTTAGTAAGTGGGAAATTTTAAACATAGGAGAAATGATGTAGCCAAATAGCAACAATTTCAACAATTTTAATTAATGGTCATGATATGAGCTTGAGATGAACTGTAAGCCAAAAACAGTATTCCAAATCTTTCTCTTTTACTGTCATCTATGAGCATAGGACTAACTGTCCTAGAAAAATCAGAAGTCTAGACCTTTTTAGTAAGTGGAAATTTTAAACATAGGAGAAAAAATGTAGCCAAAAACCAACAATTTTACTCATTTTAATTAATGGTCATGATATGAGCTTGAGATTAACTGTAAGACAAAAAACAATATTCCAAATCTTTCTCTTTTACTGTCATCTATGATCTTAGGACTAACTATCCTAGAAAAATCAGAACACTGGTCATTTTTACTCAGTGGGAAATTTTAAACATAGGAGAAATAATGTAGTCAAAAACCAACAATTTTAACCATTCTAATTAATATCATGACAAGAGCTTGAAATTAACTATCAGATAAAAACAGTATTCCAAATCTTTCTATTTTAGTGTCATGTATGAGCTGCGGACTACCTGTCCTAGACAAATGAGAACTCTAGACCTTTTTAGTAATTTAGTAATTTAAAAATCTTAAACATAGGAGAAATAATGTAGTCAAAAAGCAACAATTTTAACAATTTTAAGTAATTGTCATGATATGAGCTTGAGATTAATTGTAAGACAAAAAACAATATTTCAAATCCTTCTCTTTTACTGTTATCTATGTTCATAGGACTAACTGTTGTAGAAAAATCAGAGCTCTAGACCCTTTTTATTAAGTGGGAAATTTTAAACATAGGAAAAATGTAACCAAAAAACCAACAATTTTACCTATTTTAATTAATGGTCCTGACATCAGCTTGAAATTAACTGTAAGATGAAAAACATATTTCAAATCTTTCTCTTTTACCGTCATCTATGAGCATAGGAATAACAGTCTTAGAAAAATCAGAACTCTAGACCTTTTTAGTAAGTGGGAAATTTTAAACAGGAGAAAAAAATGTAGCCAAAAACCAACTATTTTACCTATTTTAATTAATGGTCATGACATGAGCTTGAAATTAACTATAAGATGAAAAACAGTATTCCAAATCATTCTCTTTTACTGTCATCTATGATCTTAGGGCTAACTGTCCTAGAAAAATCAGAACACTGGTTATTTTTAGTAAGTGGAAATTTTAAACGTAGCAGAAATGATGTAGCCAAAAAACAACAATTTCAACAATTTTAATTAATTGTCATCATATGAGCATGAGATTAACTGTAAGATGAAAAACAGTCTGCAAAATATTTCTGTATTACTGTCAACTATGAACTGAGGACTAACTGCCCTAGAGAAATCAGAACTCTAGCGTTTTTAATCAGTGGGAAATTTTAAACATAGGAGAAAAAATGTAACCAAAAACCAACAATTTTACAAATTTTAATTAATGGTCATGACATGACTTTGAAACTAACTGTAAGACAAAAAACAATATACCAAATCATTCTCTGTTACTGTCATCTATGGGATGAGGACTAACTGTCCTAGAAAAAAATGAGACCTCTACACCGTTTTAGTAAGTGGGATATTTTAAACATAGGCGAAAAAATGTAGCCAAAAACCAACAAATTGCCCCATTTTAATTAATGGTCATGAAATGAGCTTGATATTAACTGGAAGATGAAAAGAATATTCTAAATATTTATCTTTTTCCTTCATCTATGAGCTTAGGACTAACTGCCCTAGAAAGATCAGAACTCTAGACCTTTTTAGTAAGTGGGAAATTTCAAACGTAGGAGAAATGATGTAGCCAAAAAAAAAACAATTTCAGCAATTTTAATTAATAATCATGATATGAGCTTGAGATTAACTGTAAGATGAAAAACATTGTTCTAAATATTAGTTTTTTACTGTCATCTATGAGCTGACGACTACCTGTCCTAGAAAACATCAGACCTCTAGACCTTTTTAGTAAGTAGGAAATCTTAAACATAGCAGAAATAATGTAGTCAAAAACCAACAATTTTAACCATTTTAATTAATGATAATGACAAGAGTTTGAAATTAACTGTAAGACAAAAAACCAGTATTTTAACAATTTTAATTAATGGTCATGATATGCGCGTGACATTTAACTATAAGATGAAAAACATATTCCAAATCTTCCTCCTTTACTGTCATCTATGAGCCGAGGACTAACTGTCCTAGAAAATCAGACCTTTACTCCTTTTTAGTAAGTGGGAAATCTTAAACGTCGGAGAAATGATATAGCCAAAAAGCATCAATTTTAACAATTTTCATTAATGGTCATGATATGAGCTTGAGATTAACTGTAAGATGAAAACAATATTCTAAATATTTCTCATTTACCGTCTTCTATGATCTTAGGACTAACTGCCCTAGAAACATCAGAACTCAAGACCTCTTTACTACGTTGAAATTTTTAAACATAGGAGAAATGATGTAGCCAAAAAGCAACAATTTAAACAATTTTAATTATTTGTCATGATATGAACTTGAGATTGACTGTAAGATGAAAAACAGTACTCCAAATCTTTCTGTATTACTGTCATCTATGAGCAGAGGACTACCTGTCAAAAAAATCAGACCTCTAGACTTTTTAGTAAGTGCAAACTTTATACATAGGAGAAATAATGTAGCCAAAAACCAACAATTTTAACAATTTTAATTAATCGTCGACAAGAGCTGGAAATTAAATGTAAGATGAAAAACAGTATTCCAAATCTTTCTGTATTACTGTCGTCTATGATCTGAGGACTAACTGTCCTAGACACATCAGAACTCTAGACCTCTTTAGTAAGTGGAAATTCTTAAACATAGGAGAAATGATGTAGCCAAACAGCAACAATTTAAACAATTTTAAGTAATGGTCATGATATGAGGTGGAGATTAACTGGAAGATGAAAAACATATTCCAAATCTTTCTCTTTTGATGTCATATATGAGCTGAAGACTACCTGTCCTAGAAAAATCAGAACTCTAGACCTTTTTAGTAAGTGGGAAATTTTAAACATAGGAGAAATAATGTAGCTAAAAACCTACAATTTTAACCATTTTAATTAACGGTCATGACAACGGCTTGAAATTAACTCTAAGGTGAAAAACAAATTTCAAATCTTTTTCTTTTACTGTCATCTATGAGCTTAGGAATAACTGTCCTAGAAAAATTAGAAAAACTAGACCTTTTTAGTAAGTGGAAATCTTAAACATAGGAGAAATGATGTAGCCATAAAGCAACAATTTCAACAATTTTAATTGTTGCTCATAATATGAACTTGAGATTAACAGTAAAAACAATTTCAAATCTTCTTGTATTACTGTCATCTATGAACTGAGGACTAACTGTCCTAGAAAAATTAGAACTCTAGACCTTTTTTAGTAGGTGGAAATTCTTAAACATAGAAGAAATGATTCAGCAAAAAGCAACAATTTCAGCAATTTTAATTCATGGTCATAATAATATGAGCTTGAGATTAACTGTAAGACAAAAAACAATATTCCAAATCTTTCTCTTTACTGTTATCTATGAGCATAGGACTAACTGTCCTAGAAAAATCAGAATTCTAGACCTTTTTAGTAAGTGGAAATTTTAAACATAGGAGAAAAAAAAGTAACAAAAAACCCAAAATTGTATCCATTTTAATTACTGGTCATGATATGACCTTGAAATTAACTGTCAGATGAAAAACAGCATTCTAAATCTTTCTCTTTTATTGACATCTAGGAGCTGAGGACTAACTGTACTAGAAAATCAGAACTTAGACCTTTTTAGTAAGTGGGAAATCTTAAACATAGGAGAAATGATGTAGCCAAAAACCAACAATTTTAACCATTCTAATTAATGGTCATGACATGAGCTTGAAATTAACTGTAAGATGAAAAACAGCATTCCAAATCTTTCTCTTTACTGTCATTTATAAGCTTAGGACTAACTGTCCTAGAAAAATCAGAAAACTGGACCTTTGTAGTAAGTGGGACATTTTAAACATAGGAGAAATGATGTAGCCAAAAAGCAACAATTTCAACAATTTTAAATAATGGTCAATATATGAGCTTGAGATTAACTGTAAGATGAAAAACATATTCCAAATCTTTCTTTTTACTGTCATCTATGAGCTGAGGACTAACTGTCCTAGAAAAATCAGACCTCTAGACCTTTTAGTAAGTGGGAAATTTTAAACATAGGAGAAATGATGTAGCAAAAAACAACAATTTTAATACATTTAATTAATGGTCATGATATGAGCTTGAGATTAACTGTAAGATGAAAACAATATTCTAAATCTTTCCTTTTACCGTCATCTATGAGCTTAGGACTAACTGTCCTAGAAACATCAGAATTCTAGACCTTTTTAGTAAGTGGGAATGTTTAAACATAGGAGAAATGATGTTGTCAAAAAGCAACAATTTCAAATATTTTAATTATTGGTCATGATATTAACTTGAGATTAACTGTAAGATGAAAAACAGTATTCCAAAATATTTCTGTTTACTGTCATCTATGAGCTGAGGAATAACTGTCCTAGAAAAATCAGAACTCTAGACCTTTTTAGTAAGTGGGAAATCTTAAACATAGGAGAAATGATGTAGCCAAAAATCAACAATTTCAACAATTTTAATTAATGGTCATGATATGAGCTGGAGATTAACTGTAAGATGAAAAACATATTCCAAATCTTTCTCTTTTACTGTCATCTAATGAGCTGAGGACTAACTGTCCTAGAAAAATCAGAACTCTAGACCTTTTAGTAAGTGGGAAATCTTAAACATAGGAGAAATAATGTAGCCAAAAACCTACAATTTTAACCATTCTAATTAATGGTCATGACATGAGCTTGAAATTAACTGTAAATGAAAAACAGTATTCCAAATCTTTCTCTTTTACTGTCATCTATGAGCTGAGGACTAACTGTCCTAGAAAATCATAACTCTAGACTGTTTTAGTAAGTGGGAAATCTTAAACATAGGATAAATGATGTAGCCAAAAAGCAACAATTTCAACCAATTTTAATTAATGGTCATAATAATATGAGCTTGAGATTAACTGTAAGATGAAAAACAATATTCCAAATCTTTCTCTCTTACTGTCATCTATGAGCTGAAGGACTAACTGTCCTAGAAAAATCAGAACTCTAGACCTTTTTAGTAAGTGGGAAATTTTAAACATAGGAGAAAAAATGTAGCCAAAAACCAAAAATTTATTCATTTTAATTAATGGTCATGATATGACCTTGAAATTAACTGTCAGATGAAAAACAGCATTCTAAATCTTTTCTTTTATTGGCATCTAGAGCTGAGGATTAACTGTCCTAGAAAAATCAGAACGTTAGACCTTTTAGTAAGTGGGAAATCTTAAACATAGAAGAAATAATGTAGCCAAAAAACAAACAATTTTAACAATTCTACTTAATGGTCATGACAAGAGCATGAAATTAACTGTAAGATGAAAAACAGTATTCCAAATCTTTCTCTTTGAGCTGACTAACTGTCCTAGAAAAATCAGACTGCTACACCTTTTTAGTAAGTGTGAAATCTAGAATGTACTAGAAATGATGTAGCCAAAAAGCAACAATTTCAACAATTTTAATTAATGGTCATGATATGAGATTGAGATTAACTGTCAGACGAAAAACAATTTTCCAAATCATTCTCTTTTACTGTCATCTATGAGCATAGGACTAACTGTCCTAGAAAAAATCAGAACTCTAGACCTTTTTAGTAAGTGGACAATTTTAAACATAGGAGAAAAAATGCAGCCAAAAAGCAACAATTTCAACAAATTTTTCTCTTAATGTCATCTGTTCTCTTTTACTTTAAACTAAGTGTCCTAGAAAAATTAGATCTCTAGACCTTTTTTAGTAAGTGGGAAATCTTAAACATAGCAGAAATGATGTAGCCAAAAAGCAACAATTTCAACAATTTTAATTAATGGTCATGATATGAGCTTGAGATTAACTGTAAGATGAAAAACAATATTCCAAATCTTTCTCTTTTACTGTCATCTATGTTCTTGGGACTAACTGTCCTAGAAAAATCAGAACTCTATACCTCTTTAGTAAGTGAAAATTTTAAACATAGGAGAAATGATGTAGCCAAAAAGCAACAATTTTAACAATTTTAATTAATGGTCATGATATGAACTTGACATTAACTGTAAGATGAAAAACTCTATTCCAAATCTTTCTGTTTTACTGTCATCTATGAACTGAGGACTACCTGTCCTAGAAAAATCAGAACTCTAGACCTTTTTAGTAAGTGGAAATCTTAAACATAGGAGAAATAATGTAGCCAAAAAGCAACAATTTCAACAATTTTAATTCATGGTCATGATATAAGCTTGAGATTAACTGAAAGATGAAAACAGTATTCCAAATCTTTCTCTTTTACTATCATCTATGATCTCAGGACTAACTGTCCTAGAAAAATGAGAACACTGGACCTTTTTAGTAAGTGAGAAATTCTTAAACATAGGAGAAATGATGTAGCCAAAAAGCAACAATTTCAACAATTTTATTTAATGGTCATGATATGAGCTTGAGATTAACTGTAATATGAAAACAATATTCGAAATATTTCTCTTTTACTGTCATCTATGAGCTTAGGGCTAACTGTCCTAGAAAAATCAGAACTCTAGACCTTCATTAGTAAGTGGGAATTTTTAAACATAGGAGAAATGATGTAGTCAAAAAGCAACAATTTCAACAATTTTAAGTACTGGTCATGATATGAACTTGAGATTAACAGTAAGAGGAAAAACAGTGTTCAAAATATTTCTGTATTACTGTCATCTATGAACTGACGAATAAATGTCCTAGAAAATCAGAACTCTAGACCGTTTTAGTAAGTGGGAAATCTTAAACATAGGAGAAATAATGTAGCCAAAAACCAACAATTTTAACCATTCTAATTAATGGTCATGACAAGAGCTTGAAATTAACTGTCAGATAAAAAACATATTCCAAATATTTCTCTTTTACTCTCATCTATTAGCTTAGGACTAACTGTCCTTAAAAAATCAGAACTATAGACCTTTTAGTAAGTGGAAAATTTAAACATAGAAGAAATAATGTAGCCAAAAAGCAACAATTTTAACCAATTTTAATTAATGGTCATGACAATGAGCTTGAGATTAACTGTCAGATAAAAAAAATATTCAAAATCTTTCTGTTTTACTGTCATCTATGAGCTGAGGACTAACTGTCCTAGAAAAATCAGAGCACTGGACCTTTTTAGTCAGTGGGAAATTTTAAACGTAGGAGAAATGATGGAGCCAAAAAGCAACAATTTCAACAATTTTAATTAATGGTCATGTTTTGAGCTTGAGATTAACTGTAAGATGAAAAACAATTTTCCTAAATATTTCTCTTTTACCGTCATCTATGAGCTTAGCACTAACTGCCCTAGAAACATCAGAACTCTACACCTTTTAGTAAGTGGGAATTTTTAAACATAGGAGAAATGATGTAGCCAAAAAGGAACAATTTCAACAATTTTAATTATTGGTCGTGATATGAACTTGAGATTAACTGTAAGATGAAAATAATATTCACAATATTTCTGTTTACTGTCATCTATGAGTGAGGAATAACTGTCCTAGAAAATCAGAACTCTAGACCTTTTTAGTAAATGGGAAATCTTAAACATAGGAGAAATGATGCAGCCAAAAATCAACAATTTCAACAATTTTAATTCATTGTCATGATATGAGCTTGAGATTAACTGTAAGATGAAAAAGAATTCCCAATCTTTCTTCTTCCACTGTCATCTATGAGCATAGGACTAACTGTCATAGAAAAATCAGAACTCTAATCTTGTTTAGTAAGTCGGAAATTTTAAACATAGGAGAAAAAATGCAGCCAAAAACCAACAATTTCAACAATTTTAATTAATGGTCATGACATGAGCTTGAAATTAACTGTAAGATGAAAAACAGAATTCCAAATCTTTCTCTTTTTACTGTCATCTATGAGCTGAGGACTAACTGTCCTAGAAAAATCAGACATCTAGACCTTTTTAGTAAGTGGGAAACTTTAAACATAGGAGAAATAATGTAGCCAAAAACCAACATTTTTTTAATTTCTAATTAATGGTCATGACAAGAACTTGAAATTAACTGTAAGATGAAAAAAATATTCTAAATCTTTTCTTTTTTCATCTGTGATCTGAGAGGTATCCTAAAAATCAGAACTCTAGACCATTTTAGTAAGTGGGAAATCTTAAACATAGGTGAAAAAATATAGCCAAAAACCAACAATTTCAATCATTTTAATTAATGGTCATGACAGGAACTTGAGATTAACTGTAAGATGAAAAACAGTACTTCAAATCTTTCTCTTTTACTGTCATCTATCAACTTAGGACTAACTGTCCTAGAAACATCAGACCACTGGACCTTTTTGGTAAATGGGAAATTTAAACACAGGAGAAATAATGTAGCCAAAAAGCAACAATTTCAACAATTTAATTAATGGTCATGATATGAGCTGCAGATTAACTTGAAGATGAAAAACATATTCCAAATCTTTTACTTTTACTGTCCTCTATGAGCTGAGGACTAACTGTCCTAAAAAATTCATACCTCTAGATATTGTTAGTAAGTGGGAAATATTAAACATAGGAGAAATAATGTAGCCAAAAACCAACAATTTTAGCCATTTTAATTAATGGTCATGACATGAGCTTGAAATTAACTGTAAGATGAAAAATATTCCAAATCTGTCTCTTTTACTGTCATCTATGAGTTTGAGGACTAACTGTCCTTAAAAACATCAGAACTCTAGACCTTTTTAGTAAGTGGGAAATCTTAAACATAGGAGAAATAATGTAGCCAAAAAGCAACAATTTCAACAATTTTAATTAATGGTCATGATATGAACTGTGAGATTAACTGTAAGATGAAAAACATATTCCAAATCTTTCTTTTTACTGTCATCTATAATCTAACTAACTGTCCTAGAAAAATCAGATCACTGGACCTTTTTAGTAAGTGGGAAATTTTAAACGTAGGAGAAATGATGTAGCCAAAAAGTAACAATTTCAATAATTTTAATTAATGGTCATGACATGAGCTTGAGATTAACTGGAAGATGAAAACAATATCCAAATATTTTTCTTTTACCGTCATCAATGAGCTTAGGACTAACTGCCCTAGAAAAATCAGAACTCTAGACCTTTTTAGTAAATGGGAAATCTTAAATATAGGAGAAATGATGTAGTCAAAAACCAAACAATTTCAACAATTTTAATTAATGGTCATAATATGAGCTTGAGATTAACTGTAAGATGAAAAACAATATTCTAAATCTTTCTTTTTACTGTCATCTATGAGCTGAGGACTAACTGTCCTAGAAAAATCAGAACTCTAGACCTTTTTAGTAAGTGGGAAACTTAAACATAGAAGAAATAATGTAGCCAAAAACCAACAATTTTAATCAATTTTAATTAATGGTCATGATATGAGCTTGAAATTAACTTTAAGATGAAAAACAATATTCCAAATCTTTCTCTTTTACTGTCATCTATGAGCTGAGGACTAACTGTCCTAGAAAAATCAGAACTCTAGACCTTTTTAGTAAGTGGGAAATCTTAAACATAGGAGAAATGATGTAGCCAAAAACCAACAATTTTAACCATTTTAATTAATGGTCATGATATGAGCTTGAAATTAACTGTAAGATGAAAAACAGTATTTCAAATCTTTTCTCTTTTGCTGTCATCTATGAGCTGAGGACTAACTGTCCTAGAAAAATCAGAACTCTAATGACCTTTTAGTAAGTGGGAAATCTTAAACATAGGAGAAATGATGTAGCCAAAAAGCAACAATTTCAACAATTTTAATTAATGGTCATGATCTGAGCTTGAGATTAATTGTAAGATGAAAAATGTATTCTAAATCTTTCTCTTTTACTGTCATCTATGAGCTGAGGACTAACTGTCCTAGAAAAATCAGAACTCTAGACCTTTTTAGTAAGTGGGAAATTTTAAACATAGGAGAAATGATGTAGCCAAAAACCAACAATTTTAACCATTTTAATTAGTGGTCATGACATGAGCTTGAAATTAACTGTAAGATGAAAACAATATTCCAAATCTTTCTCTTTTACTGTCATCTATGAGCTTAGGACTAATACTCCTAGAAAATCAGAACTCTGGACCTTTTTAGTAAGTGGGAAATTTTAAACATAGGAGAAAAATGTAGCCAAAAACCAACAATTTCAATAATTTTAATTAATGGTCATGATATGAGCTTGAGATTAATTGTAAGATGAAAAGCATTCTTCCAAATCTTTCTCTTTTACTGTCATCTATGAGCTGAGGACTAACTGTCCGTAGAAAATCAGAACTCTAGACCTTTTTTAGTAAGTGGGAAATTTTAAACATAGGAGAAATGATGTAGCCAAAAAGCAACAATTTCAACAATTTTAATTAATGGTCATGATATGAGCTTGAGATTAACTGTAAGATGAAAAACAGAATTCCAAATCTGTTTCTTTTACTGTCATCTATGAGCTGAGGACTAACTGTCCTAGAAAAATCAGAACTCTAGACCTTTTTAGTAAGTGGGAAATCTTAAATATAGGAGAAATAATGTAGCCCAAAAACAACAATTTTAACCATTCTAATTAATGGTCATGACATGAGCTTGAAATTAACTGAAGAATGAAAAACAATATTCAAAATCTTTCTGTTTTAATGTCATCTATGAGCTCAGGACTAATGTCCTAGAAAAATCAGACCTTTAGACCTTTTAGTAAGTGGGAAATTTTAAACATAGGAGAAAAAATGTAACCAAAAACCAAAAATTTTACCCATTTTAATTAATGGTCATGAAATTAAAACTGTCAGATGAAAAACAGCATTCCACATCTTTCTCTTTTATTGATATCTATGAGTTGAAGATTAACTGTCCTAAAAAAATCAGAACTCAGAAATCAGTGGGAAATCTTAAACATAGGAGAAATAATGTAGCCTCTGTCAAAAAGCAACAATTTCAACAATTTTAATTAATGGTCATGATATGAGCTTGAGATTAACTGTAAGATGAAAAACATTATTCTAAATATTTCTCTTTTACTGTCATCTATGAGCCTAGGACTAACTGTCCTAGAAACATCAGACATCTAGCCCTTTTTAGTAAGTGGGAAATTTTAAACATAGGAGAAATGATGTAGCCAAAAACCAACAATTTTAACCATTTTAATTAATGATAATGATATGAGCTTGAAATTAACTGTAAGATGAAAACCAGAATTCAAATCTTTCTCTTTTACTCTCATCTGATTTGCTGAGGACTAACTGTCCTAGAAAAATCAGAAACCTACACCTTTTTTAGTAAGTTGGAAATCTTAAACATAGGAGAAATAATGTAGCCAAAAACCAACAATTTTAACAATTTTAATTAATGGTCATAATATGAACTTGAGATTAACTGTAAGATGAAAAATAATATTCAAATCTTTCTCTTTACTGTCATCTATGAGCTGAGGACTAACTGTCCCACAAAAATCAGAACTCTAGACCTTTTTAGTAAGTGGGAAATTTTAAACATAGAAGAAATGATGTAGCCAAAAAGTAACAATTTCAACAATTTTAATTAATGGTCATGATATGAACTTGAGATTAACTGTAAGATGAAAAACAGTATTCCAAATCTTTCTGTTTTACTATCATCTATGAGCTTAGAACTAACATCCCTAGAAACATCAGACCTCTTGACCTTTTAGTAAGTGGGAATTCTTAAAAATAGGAGAAATGATGTAGCCAAAAACCAACAATTTCAACAATTTTAATTAATGGTGATGATATGAGCTGGAGAATAACTGGAAGAAAAAAAACCTATTCCAAATCTTTATGTTTTACAGTCATCTATGAGCTGAAGACTAACTGTCCTAGAAAAATCAGACCTCTAGAACTTTTTAGTAAGTGGGAAACTTTAAACATAGGAGAAATAATGTAGTCAAAAACCAACAATTTTAACCATTCTAATTAATCGTCATGATAAGAGCTTGAAATTAACTGTAAGATGAAAAACAGTATTTCAAATCTTTCTGTATTACTGTCATCTATAGACTGATGACTAACTGTCCTAGAAAAATCAGAACTCTAGATCTCTTTAGTAAGTGGTAATTCTTAAACATAGGAGAAATGATGTAGTCAAAAAGCAACAGTTTTAACAATTTTAATTAATGGTCATGATATGAGCTAGACATTAATTGGAAGATAAAAAACATATTCCAAATCTTTTTTTTTACTGTCATCTATGAGATGAGGACTAACTGTCCTAAAAAATCAAAACTCTAGATACTATAGTAACTGGGAAATCTTAAACATAGGAGAAATGATGTAGGCAAAAAGCAACAATTTCAACAATTTTAATTAAGGATATGAACTTGAGATTAACTGTAAGACAAAAACAATATTCCAAATCTTTCTCTTTTACTGTCATCTATGAGCATAGGACTAACTGTCCTAGACAAATCAGAACTCTAGCCTTTTTTCTAAGTGAAAAAATTTAAACAAAAAAAAATGTAGCCAAAAATAAACAATTTTACCCATTTTAATTAATGGTCATGATATGAGCTTGAAATTAACTGTAAGATGAAAAACAGAATTCCAAATCTTTCTCTTGTACTGTCATCGATGGGCTGAGGACTAACTGTCCTAGAAAAATCATAACTCTAGACCTTTTTACTAAGTGGGAAATTTTAAACATAGGGAAATGATGTAGCCAAAAAGCAACAATTTCAAAAATTTTAATTATTGGTCATGATATGAACTTGACATTAACTGTAAGATGAAAAACAGTATTCCAAATCTTTCTCTTTACTGTCATCTATGAGTATAGGACTAACTGTCCTAGAAAAATCAGAACACTAGACCTTTTTAATAAGTGGGAAATCTTAAACATAGAAGAAATAATGTAGCCAAAAAACCGACAATTTTAACCATCATAATTAATGGTCATGACATGAGCCTAAAATTAACTGGAAGATGAAAAACAGTATTCCAAATCTTTCTCTTTTACTGTCATCTATGATCTCAACACTAACTGTCCTAGAAAAGTTTGAACTCTAGACTTTTTAGCAAGTTAAAAATTTTAAACATAGGTGAAAAAATGTAGCCAAAAATAAACAATTTTGCCCATTTTATTTCATGGTCATGACATGAGCTTCAAATTAACTGTAAGATGAAAAAGATAATTCCAAATCTTTCTTTTTTACTGTCATCTATGAGCTTAGGACTAACTGTTCTAGAAAAATAAGAACACTAGACCTTTTTAGTAAGTGAGAAATCTTAAAACATAGAAGAAATAATGTAGCCAAAAATCAACAATTTTAAACATTATAATTAATGGTCACGACATGAGACTTGAAATTAAGTGTAAGATGAAAAACAGTATTCCAAATCTTTCTGTTTCACTGTCATCTATTATCTCAGTACTAACTGTCCTAGAAAAATCAGAACACTGGACCTTTTTAGTAAGTGGAAATTTTAAACGTAGGAGAAATGATGTAGCCAAACAGCAACAATTTCAATAATTTTAATTAAGGGTCATGATAGGAGCTTGAGATTAACTCTAAGATAAAAAACAATATTCTAAATATTTCTCTTTTACCGTCATCTATGAGCTTAGGACTAACTGCCCTAGAAACATAAGACCTCTGGAACTTTTTTTAGTAAGTTGGAAACTTTAAACATACCAGAAATAATGTAGCCAAAAACCAACAATTTTAACCATTCTAATTAATGGTCATGACAAGCTTTGAAATTAACTGTAAGATGAAAATCAGAATTCCAAATCTTTCTCTTTTAATGTCATCTCTTAGCTGAGGACTCCTGTCCTAAAAAAATCAGCACTCTAGATCTTTTTAGTAAGTGGGAAACATTAAACATAGGAGAAATAATGTAGCGAAAAACCAACATTTTTATCCATTTTAATTAATGGTCATGACAAGAGCTTGAAATTAACTATAAGATGAAAAACAGTATTCCAAATGTTTATTTTTTACTCTCATCTATGATCTCAGGACTAACTGTCCTAGAAAAATCAGAACTCTAGACCTCTTTAGTAAGTGGGAAATTTTAAACATAGGAGAAAAAATGTAGCCAAAAACCAACAAGTTTACCATTTTAATTAATAGTCATGACATGAGCTTGAGATTAACTGTAAGATGAAAAAGAAAATTCAAAATCGTTCTCTTTTACTGGCATCTATAAGCATAGGACTAACTGCCCTAGAAACATCAGAACTCTAGACCTTTTTAGTAAGTGGGAATTCTAAAACATAGTAAAATGATGTAGCCAAAAAGCAACAATTTCAACAATTTTAATTAATGGTCATGATATGAACTGGAGATTAACTGAAAGATCAAAAACAGTATTCCAAATCTTTCTCTATTACTGTCATCTATGAGCTTAGGACTAACTGTCCTAGAAAAATCAGAACTCTAGACCTCTTTAGTAAGTGGGAAATTTAAACATAAGAGAAATGATGTAGCCAAAAAGCAACAATTTCAACAATTTTAATTAATGGTCATGATATGAGCTGGAGATTAACTGTAAGAAGAAAAAAATATTCCAAATCTTTCTCTCTTACTGTCATCTATGAGCTGAGGACTAACCTGTCCTAGAAAAATCAGACCTCTAGACCTTTTTAGTCAGTGGGAAATTTTAAACATAGGAGAAATAATGTAACCAAAAAGCAACAATTTTAACCATTTTAATTAATGGTCAATATATGAGCTTGACATTAACTGGAAGATAAAAAACATTTTCCAAATCTTTTACTGTTATCTATAGCTGAGGACTAACTGTCCTAGAAAAATGAGAACATCTAGATATTTTTAATAAGTAGGAAACTTTAAACATAAGAGAAATAATGTAGCCAAAAAGCAACAATTTTAAATATTCTGATTAATGGTCATGACACCAGCTTAAAATTAACTGGAAGATGAAAAACAGTATTCCAAATCTTTCTCTTATACTGTCATCTATGAGCTGAGGATTAACTCTACTAGAAAAATCAGAACTGTAGACCTTTTTAGTAAGTGGGAAATCTTAAACATAGCAGAAATGATGTAGCCAAAAAGCAACAATTTCAACAATTTTAATTAATGGTCATGATATGACCTTGAGATTAACTGTAAGATGAAAAACCATAATCCAAATCTTTCTCTTTTACTGTCATCTATGAGCTGAGGACTAACTGTCCCAGAAAAATCAGAATTCTAGACCTTTTAGTAAGTGGGAAATTTTAAACATAGGAGAAATGATGTAGCCAAAAAGCAACAATTTCAACAATTTCCATTTATGGTCATGATATGAGCTTGAGATTAACTGTAAGATGAAAAACAATATTCTAAATATTTTTCTTTTACTGTCATCTATGAGCTTAGGACTAACCGTCCTAGAAACATAAGAACTCTAGACCTTTTTAGTAAGTGGGAAATTCTAAAATAGGAGAAATGATGTAGTCAAAAAGCAACAATTTTTAACCATTTTAATTAATGGTCATGATATGAGCTTGAGATTAACTGTAAGACAAAAAACAATATTCCAAATCTTTCCCTTTTACTGTCATCTATAAGCTGAGGACTAACTGTCCTAAAAATATCAGAACTCTAGACCTTTTTAGTCAGTGGGAAATTTTAAACATAGGAGAAAAGATGTAGCCAAAAAACCAACAATTTTACGCATTTTAATTAATCGTCATAACATGAGCTTGAAATTAACTGTAAGATGAAAAACAGTATTGAAAACCTTTCTCTTTTACTGTCATCTATGAGATGAGGACTAAGTGTCCTAGGAAAATGAGACCTCTAGACCTTTTAGTAAGTGGGAAATTTTAAACATAGGAAAAATAATGTAGCCAAAAACCAACAATTTTAGCCATTTTAATTAATGGTCATGACATGAGCTTGCGATTAACTGTAAGATGAAACGCATATTCCAAATCTTTCTCTTTTACTGTCATCTATGAGCATAGGACTAACTGTCCTAGAAAAATCAGAACTCGAGACCTTTTTAGTAAGTGGGAAATCGTAAACATAAAACAAATGATGTAGCCAAAAAACAACAATTTTAACAATTTTATTTAATGGTCATGACATGAGCTTGCGATTAACTGTAAGATGAAACACAATATTCCAAATCTGTCTCTTTTACTGTCATCTATGAGATAAGGACTAACTGTCCTAGAAAAATCAGAACTCGAGACCTTTTTAGTAAGTGGGAAATCTTAAACATACGATAAATGATGTAGCAAAAAAAACCAACAATTTTACCCATTTTAATTAATGGTCATGACATGAGTTTGCGATTAACTGTAAGATGAAACACATATTCAAAATCTTTCTCTTTACTGTCATATATGATTGGGGACTACCTGTTCTAGAAAAATCAGACCTCTAGGCCTCTTTAGTAAGTGGGAAACTTTAATCATAGGAGAAATAATGTAGACAAAAACCAACAATTTTAACAATTTTATTTAATGGTCATGACATGAGCTTGCGATTAACTGTAAGATGAAACACAATATTCCAAATCTGTCTCTTTTACTGTCATCTATGAGATAAGGACTAACTGTCCTAGAAAAATCAGAACTCTAGACCTTTTTGGTAAGTGGGAAATCTTAAACATAAGACGAATGATGTAGCCAAAAAGCAACAATTTTAACCATTTTAAATAATGGTCATGATGTGAACTTAAGATTAACTGTAAGATGAAAAACAATATTCTAAAAATTTCTATTTTACCGTAGTCTATGAGCTTAGGACTAACTGTACTAGAAACATCAGAACTGTAGGCCTTTTTAGTAAGTGGGAATTCTTAAATATAGGACAAATGATGTAGCCAAAAAGCAACAATTTCAACAATTTTAATTAATGGTCATGACATGAGCTTGCGATTAACTGTAAGATAAAAACAATATTCCAAATCTTTCTCTTTTACTGTCATCTATGAGCTGAGGACTAACTGTCCTAGATCAATCAGAACTCTAGACCTTTTTAGTAAGTGGGAAATCTTAAACATAGCAGAAATGATGTAGCCAAAAAGCAACAATTTTAACAATTTTAATTAATGCTCATGATCTGAGCTTGACATTAACTGGAAGATGAAAAACATATTCCAAACCTTTCTCTTTTACTGTCATCTATGAGATGAGGACTACCTGTCCTAGAAAACTGAGACCTCTAAACCTTTTTAGTAAGTGGGAAATTTTAAACATAGGAGAAATAATGTAGCCAAAAACAACATTTTTAACATTTTAATTAATGGTCATGACCTGACCTTGTGATTACCCATAAGAAGAAAAACAATATTATAAATATACTTCTCTTTTACTATCATCTATGAGCTTAGGACTAACTGTCCTAGAAAATCAAAAACACTGGACCATTTTAGTAAGTGGGAAATTTCAAACGTAGGAGAAATGATGTAGCCAAAAGCAACAATTTCAACATATTTAATTAATGGTCATGATATGAGCATGAGATTAATTGTAAGATGAAAAACCAGTATTCCAAATCTTTCTATTGTACTGTCATCTATGAGCATAGGACTAACTGCCCTAGAAATATCAGACCACTGGACCTTTTGAGTAAGTGGGAAATTTTAAACATAGGTGAAAAAATATAACCAAAAACTAACAATTTTGCCCATTTTAATGAATGGTCATGACATGAGCTTGTGATTAACTGTAAGATCAAAAACAGTCTTCCAAATCTTTCTCTTTTACTGTCATCTATGACCTGAGGACTACCTGTCCGAGAAAATGAGACCTTTAGACTTTTTGGTAAGTGGGAAATTCCAAACATAAGAGAAATAACCATTTGAATTTATGGTCATGACATGAGCTTGAGACTAACTGTAAGATGAAAAACAATATTCTAAATATTTCTGTTGTACTGTCATCTGTGAGCTGAGGTTAACTGTACTAGAAAAATCAGAACGCTACACCTTTTTAGTAAGTAGGTAATCTTAAACATAGCAGAAATGATGTGGCCAAAAAGCAACAATTTTAACAATTTTAATTAATGGACATCACATGAGCTTGAAATTGACTGTAAGAGGAAAAACAGTATTCCAAATCTTTCTTGTACTGTCATCTATCAGCTTATTACTAACTGTCCTACAAAAATCAGAACTGTAGAACCTTTTTAGGGAGTGGGAAATTTTAAACATAGGAGAAAATGTAGCCAAAAAACCAACAATTTTATCCATTTTAATTAATAGTCATGACATGACTTGAGATTAACTGTAAGATGAAAAAAATATTATGAATATTTCTCATTTACCGTTGTCTATGAGCTTAAGACTAACTGTCCTAGAAACATCAGAACTCTAGACCTTTTCAGTAAGTTTGAAATCTTAAATATATAGGACAAATTAATTAAATTCCCACTGACTGAAAATGTCTAGAGATCTGATTTTTCTATAACAAATAATCATCAGCTCACAGAGGATGGTAAAACAGAAAACATTGAGAATATTGTTTTTCATCTTATAGTTAATCTCAAACTCATGTAATGACCATTAAATAAAATGGTTAAAATCGTTGCTTTTTGGCTACATCATTTGTCTTATGTTTAAGATTTCCACTTACTAAAAGGTGTAGAGTCCTGATTTTTCCAGGACTGTTAGTTCTCAGCTTATAAATGATAGCCAAAGAGAAAGATTTGGAATATGTGTTTCATCTTACAGTTAATCGCAAGCTCATGTCATGACCATTAAATTAAAATGGGTAAAATTGTTGGTTTTTGGCTACATTTTTACTCCTATGTTTAAAATTTCCCACTGACTAAAAATGTCTAGAGTTCTAAGTTTTCTAGACAGTTAGTCCTATGCTCATAGATGGCAGTAAAAGAGAAAGATTAAGAATATTGTTTTTTGTCTTACAGTTAATCTCAAGCTCATATCATGACCATTAATTAAAATTGTTGAAATTGTTGCTTTTTTGGCTACATTATTTTTCCTATGTTTAAGATTTCCCACTTACTAAAAATGTCTAAAGTTCTGATTTTTCTATAACAAATAATCCTCAGCTCACAGATGATGGTAAAACAGAAAACATTTAGAATATTGTTTTTCATCTTATAGTTAATCTCAAGCTCATATCATGACCATTAAATAAAATGGTTAAAATTGTTGCTTTTTGGCTACATCATTTGTCTTATGTTTAAGATTCCCCACTTACTAAAAAGGTGTAGAGTTCTGATTTTTCCAGGACAGTTAGTCCTCAGCTTATAAATGGCAGTCAAAGAGAAAGATTTGGAATATGTTTTTCATCTTACAGTTAATCGCAAGCTCATGTCATGACCATTAATTAAAATGGGTAAAATTGTTGGTTTTTGGCTACATTTTTACTCCTATGTTTAAAATTTCCAACTTAGTGAAAAGGTCTAGAGTTCTGATTTTTCTAGGACAGTTAGTCCTCAGCTCATAGATGACGGTAAAAGAGAAAGATTTAGAATACTGTTTTTCATCTTACAATTAATCTGAAGCTCATGTCATGACCATTAATTATAATGGGTAAAATTGTTAGTTTTTTTGGCTACATTATTTCTCCTATGTTTAAGATTTCACACTTACTAAAAAGGTCTAGAGTTCTGATTTTTCTAGAGACAGTTAGTCCTAAGCTCATAGATGACAGTAAAAGAGAAAGATTTGGAATACTGTTTTTCATCTCACAGTTAATTTCAAGCTCATATCAGGACTATTAATAAAAATTGTTGAAATTGTTGTTTTTTGGCTACATCATTTGTGCTATGTTTAAGATTTCCCATTTACTAAAAACGTCTAGAGTTCAAATTTTTCTATAACAAATAATCCTCAGCTCACAGATGATGGTAAAACAGAAAACATTTAGAATATTGTTTTTCATCTTATAGTTAATCTCAAGCTCATGTAATGACCATTAAATAAAAATTGTTAAAATTGTTGGTTTTGGTAACATCATTTGTCTTATGTTTAAGATTTTCCACTTACTAAAAAGGTCTAGAGTCCTGATTTTTCCAGGACAGTTAGTCCTCAGCTTATAAATGACAGTCAAAGAGAAAGATTTGGAATATATGTTTCATCTTACAGTTAATCGCAAGCTCATGTCATGACCATTAAATTAAAATGGGTAAAATTGTGGTTTTTGGCTACATTATTTCTCCTATGTTTAAAATTTACCACTGACTAAAAAGGTCTAGAGTTTTGATTTTTCTAAGACAGTTAGTCCTCAGCTCATAGATGATTAGTAAAAGACAAAGATTTGGAATACTTGTTTTTCCTCTTACAGTTAATCTCAAGTTCATATCAAAACCATTAATTAAAATTGTTGAAATTGTTGCTTTTTGGCTACATTATTTTTCCTATGTTTAAGATTTCCCACTTACTAAAAATGTCTAGAGTTCTGATTTTTCTATAACAAATAATCCTCAGCTCATAGATGATGGTAAAACAGAAAACATTTAGAAATATTGTTTTTCATCTTATAGTTAATCTCAAGCTCATATAATGACCATTAAATAAAATGGTAAAAATTGTTGTTTTTTGGCTACATCATTTGTCTTATGTTTAAGATTTCCCACTTACTAAAAAGGTGTAAAGTCCTGATTTTTCCAGGACAGTTAGTCCTCAGCTTATAAATGACAGTAAAAGAGAAAGATTGGAATATGTTTTTCATCTTACATTTAATCGAAGAGCTCATGTCATGACCATTAAATTAAAATGGTTCAAATTGTTGGTTTTTGGCTATCATTTCTCCTATGTTTAAAATTTCCCACTTACTAAAAAGGTCTAGAGGTGATTTTTCTAGAACAGTTAGTTATGCTCACAAATGACAGTAAAAGAGAAAGATTTAGAATTTTGTTTTTCATCTTCCAGTTAATCTCAAGCTCATATCATGACCATTAATTAAAATGCAAAATTGTTGGTTTTTAGCTACATTTTTTCCTATGTTTAAAATTTCCCTTTACTAAAAAGGTCTAAAGTTCTGATTTTTCTAGGACAGTTAGTCCTCAGCTCACAGATGACAGTAAAAGAATAACATTTGAGAATATTGTTTTTCATCCTACAGTTAATGTCAAGCTCATGTCATGACCATTAATTAAAATGCGTGAAATTGTTGGTTTTTCTGGCTACATTATTTCTTCTATGTTTGAGATTTCACACTTACTAAAAAGGTCTAGGAGTTCTAATTTTTCTAGAACAGTTAGTCCCTCAGCTCAACAGATGACAGTAAAGGAGAAAGATTTGGAATATTGACATCTTATAGTTAATCTCAAGCTCATGTAATGACCATTAAATAAAATGGTTAAAATTGTTGCTTTTTTGAGCAGAGATCATTTGTCTTATGTTTAAGATTTCCTACTTACTAAAAATGTCTAGAGTTCTGATTTTTCTATAACAAATAATCCTCAGCTCACAGATGAGGGTAAAAGATTTAGAATATTGTTTTTCTCATCTTACATGTAATGACCACTAAATAAAATGGTTAAAATTGTTGCTTTTTGGCTACATTTTTTTCTCCTATCTTTAAAATTTCTCACTTACTAAAAAGATTTAGAGTTCTCATTTTTCTAGGACATTTAGTCTGAGAAGCTCATAGATGACGGCAAAAAGAGAAATATTTAGAATTTTGTTTTTCATCTTCCAGTTAATCTCAAGCTCATGTCATGACCATTAATTAAAATGGGTCAAAATGTTGGTTTTTGGCTACATTTTTTCTCCTATGTTTAAAATTTCCCATTACTAAAAAAAAGGTCTAAAGTTCTGATTTTTCTAGAACAGTTAGTCCTCAGCTCACAGATGACAGTAAAAGAAAAAATTTAGAATATTGTTTTTTATCCTTACAGTTAATCTCAAGCTCATATCATGACCATTAAATACAATGGTTAAAATTGTTGCTTTTTGGCTACATTATTTCTCCTATGTATAAGATTTACCACTGACTAAAAAGGTCTAGAGTTTTGATTTTTCTAAATTTAGTTAGTCCTCAGCTCATAGATGACAGTTAAAGAGAAAGATTTGGAATACTGTTTTTCATCTTACAGTTAATCTCAAGCTCATATCATGACCATTAATTAAAATTGTTGAAATTGTTGCTTTTTGGCTACATCATTTGTCTTATGTTTAAAATTTCCCACTTACTAAAAAGGTCTAGAGTTCTGATTTTTCTAGGACAATTAGTCCTAAGCTCATAGATGACAGTAAAAGAGAAAGATTTTAATACTGTTTTTCATCTTACAGTTAATCTCAAGCTCATATCATGACCATTAATTAAAATTGTAAATTGCTTTTTGGCTACAGCATTTGTCCTATATTTAAAATTTCTCACTTACTAAAAAGGTCTAGAGTTCTGATTTTTTAGGACAGTTAGTCCTAAGCTCATAGATGACAGTAAAAGAGAAATTTGAGAATACTGTTTTTTCTTACAGTTAATCTCAAGCTCATGTCATGACCATTAATTAAAATGGGTAAAATTGTTGATTTTTGGCTACATTTTTTCTCCTATGTTTAAATTTCCCACTTACTAAAAAAGGTCTAGAGTTCTGAATTTTTCTTTGACAGTTAGTCCTATGCTCATATATGACACAATAAAAAAGAAAATATTGTTTTTGTCTTACACTTAATCTTAAGCTCATATCATGACCATTAATTAAAATTGTTGAAATTGTTGGTTTTTGGCTACATTTTTCTCCTACCTTTAATATTTCCCACTTACTAAAAAAAAGTCTAGAGTTCTGATTTTTCTAGGATAGGTAGTCCTCAGCTCATAGATGACAGTAAAAGAGAAAGATTTGGAATATTGTTTTTTGTCTTACAGTTAATCTCAAGCTCATATCATGACCATTAATTAAAATTGTTGAAATTGTTGCTTTTTGGCTACATTATTTCTCCTATGTTTTAAGATTTATCTCTTACTAAAAGGATCTAAAGTTTTGATTTTTCTAGGACAGTTAGTCCTCAGCTCATAGATGACAGTAAAAGACAAAGATTCAGGAATACCGTTTTCATCTTACAGTTAATTTCAAGCTCATATCAAGACCATTAATTAAAATGGGTAAAATTGTTGCTTTTTGGCTACATTTTTTCTCCTATGTTTAAAATTTCCCACTTACTACAAAGGTCTAGAGTTCTGATTTTTCTAGGACAGTTAGTCCTATGCTCATAGCTGACAGTAAAGAGAAAGATTTGGAATACTGTTTTTCATCTTACAGTTAATTTCAAGCTCATGTCATGACCATTAATTAAAATGGGTAAAATTGTTGCACAAAGTTGTTTTCCGAAAAAAATGGCGAACGTATTTAAATGAAGGAAGGAAAACTGTGAGCATAATTACTTCCGGTAAATGGTGAACGTATTCCGTCGTGGTAAGACACGTGCGCAAAGTTGCCTCCGATAAATGGTAAACGTATTCCGTAATGTTAAGAAACCGTCGCGCAAATTGTTTCGGTAAATGTTCAACATATTTCTAAATGGCGAAGAAACCGTGTGCAAGATTGCTTCAGGTAAATGGTGAACGTATTCTGTAATGGTAAGAAACCGAGCGCTAAGTTGCTTCCAGTAAACGGGTGAACGTATTCCGTAATGGTAAGAAACCGTCGCAGTTGTTTCGCTAAATGTTGAACGTATTCCTAAATGGAAAGAAACCGTGCGCAAAAGGTGCTTTAGGTAAATGGTGAACGTATTCCGTAATGGTAAGGAACCGCGCGCAAATTTGCTTCGGTAAATGATGAACGTATTCCGTCATGGTAAGAAACCGTGCGCAAAGTTGTTTCTGATAAATGGCGAACGTATTCAGTAATGGTAAAAAACCGTGTGCAAAGTTGCTTCTGGTAAAGGGTGAACGTATTCCTTAATGGTAAGAAACTGTTGCGCAAACGGTATTCTGGTAAATGGTGAATGTAATCCGTAATGGTAAGAAACCATGCGCAAAAGTTGTTTCCGATAAATGGCGAACATATTTCCTAATGGTAGGAAACCGTTGCATAGTTGCTTCCGGTAAATGGTGAACGTATTCCGTCATGGTAAGACACCGTGCGCAAAGTTGCTTCCGATAAATGGCAAACGTATTCCATAATGGTAAGAAACCGTGCGAAAAGTTGCTTCCGGTGAATGGTGAAATATTCCGTAATGGTCAGAAACTGTGCGCATAGGTTCTTCCGGTAAATGTTGAACATATTCCTAAATGGCAAGAAACCGTGCGCAAAGTTGTTTCGGTAAATGGTGAACGTATTTCGTAATGGTAAGAAACCTTGCACAAACTTGTTTCCGGTAAATGGTGAAAGTATTCCGTAATGGTATGAAACTGTGCGCAAAGTTGTTTCTGGTAAATGTGAACGTATTCCGCAATGGTAAGAAACTGTGTGCAAAGTTGCTTCCGAATGTAAATGGTGAACGTATTCCGTAATGGTTCAAACTTTGTACAAACTTGTTTCCCGTAAATGGTGAACGTATTCCGTAATGTTAAGAAACCATGCCAAAGTTGTTTCCGGTAAATGTTGAACATATTCCGTCTAATGGTAAATGAAACCGTAAGAAACTGTGCAAAGTTGCTTTAGGTAAATGGTGAACATATTCCGTAATGGTAAGAAACCGTGTACAAAGTTGTTTCCGATAAATGGTGAACGTATTCCGTAATGGTAAGAAACCACATCAAAGTTGTTTTCGGTAAATGGTGAACGTATTCCGTAATGGTAAGAAACTGTGTGCAAAGTTGTTTTCGATAAATGGTTAACGTATTCCGTAATGGTAAGAAACTGTGCACAAAGTTGCTTCCAGTAAATGGTGAACAAATTCCATAATGGTAAGAAACCGTATGCAAATTTGCTTCCGGTAAATGTGAACTGTATTCCGTAATGGTAAGAAACTCTAAGGAAAGGTCTTTTCGGTAAATGGTGAACATATTCCGTAATGGTAAGAAACCGTTGCAAAGTTGCTTCGGTAAATGGTGAACGTATTCTGTAATGGTAAGAAACCGAGCGCTAAGTTGCTTCCAGTAAATGGTGAACCGTAATGGTAAGAAACCCGCGCCAAAGTTGCTTGAGGTAAATGGTATTCCGTAATGGTAAGAAATTCCGCCATGGAAAGAAACAAAGTTGTTGTTTCCGATAAATGGCGAACGTATTCCGTAAATGGTAAGAAACCGTTGGCAAAGTTGCTTCGAGGTAAATGGTGAACATATTCCGTAATGGTAAGGAACCGTGCGTAAATTTGCTTCCGATAAATGATGAACGTATTCCGTCATGGTAAGAAACCATGCGCAAAGTTGTTTCCGATAAATGGCGAACGTATTCCGTAATGGTAAGAAACCGTGTGCAAAGTTGCTTCGGTAAAGGGTGAACGTATTCCTTAATGGTAAGAAACTGTGCGCAAACGTTATTCTGGTATATGGTGAATGTAATCCGTAATTGTAAGAAACCATGCGCAAAGTTGCTTGGTAAATGGTGAACGTACTCCGTAATGGTAAGAAACCGTGTGAAAACATACTTCCGGTAAATGGTGAACGTGTGTTGTTCTTCTGACACCACATTGTGTGATGCGGGAGGTATTACTTAGATCTAGTTCTAGATATTTCTCGTTTGTCGTCTGACGAAGGGTTATATCCCAAAACATCACATGTTTGTTCTGTCTTTATTAGTGGAGTTGTCCCTTAATGTCATATTTTGCCTTAATATATTATGGCAAGTTGGTCAATAAAGTTTGGCAAGTTGGTTAATCGAATTTGGCAAGTCGGTTAATAGAGTTTTGCAAATTGGTTAATAGAGTATGGGAAGTTGGTCGATAGGGTATGGCCAGTTGACCAATAGAGTTTGAAAAGTTGGTTAATAGAGTATGGTAAGTTGGTAAATAGAATTTGGCAAGTTTGTAAATAGAATTTGGCAAGTTAGTAAATAAAATATGGTCCGTTGGTAAATAGTATTTGGCCAGTTGGAAAATAGTATTTGGCCAGTTGGTAAATAGAATTTGGCCAGTTTGAAAATAGAATTTGGCCAGTTGGTAAATAGAATTTGGCCAGTTGGTAAATAGAATTTGGCCAGTTATAAATAGAATTTGGCCAGTTGGTAAATAGAATTTGGCCAGTTGGAAAATAATTTGGCCAGTTATTTTTGGCCAAAATAGAATTTGGCCAAATAATAGAATTTGGCCAGTTGGAAAATAGAATTTGGCCAGTTGGAAAATAGTTTGGCCAGTTGAAAAATAGAATTTGGCCAGTTGGAAAATAGAATTTGGCCAGTTGGAAAATAGAATTTGGCCAGTTGGAAAATAGTATTTGGCCAGTTGGTAAATAGAATTTGGCCAGTTGGTAAATAGAATTTGGCCAGTTGGTAAATAGAATTTGGCCAGTTGGTAAATAGAATTTGGCCAGTTGGTAAATAGAATTTGGCCAGTTGGTAAAGTTTCGGCAAGTTAATAAAGAGAATTTGGCAAGTTGGTAAATAGAATTTGGCCAGTTGGTAAATAGAATTTGGCAAGTTGGTTCATAGAGTTTGGTAAGTTGGTTAATAGAGTATGTAATACGAAGGAGCTACAGTGGAGTGAAGTCAGAGGCGAAATATGATAATAAGTGACAACTCCACTAATAAAGACAGAACAAACATGTGACGTTTCGGGTATAACACTTCGGCAGACAACGAACGAGAAATATCTAGAATCTAGATCTAAGTAATACTTCCGGCATCACACAATGTGATGTCAGAAGAAAAACATCAAGGAGAAAGAATGAAAGAAAAAGACAGTGATGATAAGAAACGTAGCAGAGGGGTGTGAAGAATGATCGAGAGTGGAAGCTTCAGATCTAGATCTAGAGTAAATAAAAAATATGGAAATAAGTAAGTAAAATAAGGTGAGAAGGAGATAGAGAGAATGACAGAAATCAAAAAAGAGATGGAAATAAGAGAGAGAGAGAGAGAGAGAGAGAGAGAGAGAGAGAGAGAGAGAGAGAATGAGAGAAAGAGAGAGAGAGAGAGAGAGAGAGAGAGAGAGAGAGAGAGAGAGAGAGAGAGAGAGAGAGAGAGAGAGAGAGAGAGAGAGAGAGATAAGGAGAGAAAGTAAAAAAAAAAAGGCAGAAAGTAAGAAAGGAGAGAGAGACGTGTGAGTATGGGAAACAAGAACGAAAAAATAGGATAAATGTAAGACTACATCTATATTTCACTGGCGCTAGAAAGAAGAAATGATAGAGAATGAATGAAAGAAAGTATCAATCAAGGCAAAAAATTTACACTGAAGGTGTGAAATGTATATAAATTCCAAATTTATCGATGCAATAAGGCAAGAGAGTAAGCAACCTATCTGAAATTTCAAAAAATGTCAGTTAGGACTAGCTGATCCTATCCAAGTTATCAAAGTCTCAAGTATTTTATCCTAGGGGATAAAATAGGGTCTATTCAGTAAAAGAAAGAAAACGTGTCCAAATTTGCTTGCGGTATATGGTGAACGTATTCCGTAATAGTAAGAAACCGTGTGCAAAGTTGTTTCCGGTAAATGGTTGAACATATTCCTAAATGGTAAAAAACCGTGAGCAAAGTTGCTTCCGGTAAATGATGAACGTATTCCGTAATGGTAAAAAACCGTGCACAAATTTGCTTCGGTAAATGATAAACGTATTCCGTAATGGAAAGAAACGTGCGAAAAGTTGCTTCCGGTGAATGGTGAACATATTCCGTAATGGTCAGAAACTGTGCGCAAAGTTGTTCTTCCGGTAAATGTTGAACATATTCCTAAATGGCAAGAAACCGTTTGCAAAGTTGTTTCCGATAAATGGCGAACGTATTCCGTAATGGTAAGAAACCGTTTGCATAGTTGCTTCCGGTAAATGGTGAACGTATTCGTCATGGTAAGAAACGCGTGCAAAAGTTGCTTCCGATAAATGGTGAACATATTCCGTAAATGTGGTAAGAAACCGTGCGCAAGTTGCTTCCGATAAATGGTGAAATATTCCGTAATGGTAAGAAACCGTGCAAAAAGTTGCTTCCGGTAAATGGTGAACATATTCCGTAATGGTCAGAAACTGTGCGCAAAGTTGCTTCCGGTAAATGGTGAACATATTCCTAATGGTAAGAAACCGTGCAAACTTGTTTCCGGTAAATGGTGAAAGTATTCCGTAATGGTAAGAAACCTTGCACAAACTTGTTTCCGGTAAATGGTGAAAGTATTCCGTAATGGTAAGAAACTGTGTGCAAAGTTGTTTCTCCGTAAATGGTGAACGTATTCTGTAATGGTAAGAAACTGTGCGCAAAACTTGCTTTAGGTAAATGGTGAACGTATTCCGTAATGGTAAGAAACTTTGTACAAAGTTGTTTCCGGTAAATGATGAATGTATTCCGTAATGGTAAGAAACCGTGGGCAAAGTTGTTTCCGATAAATGGTGAACATATTCTGTAATGGTAAGAAACCGTGCAAAGTTGCTTTAGCAAATGGTGAAAGTATTCCGTAATGGTAAGTAACCGTGCGCAAATTTGCTTCCGGTAAATGATGAACGTATTCCGTCATGGTAAGAAACTGTGACCAAAGTTGTTTCCGATAAATGGTGAACAAATTCCGTAATGGTAAAAACCACATGCAAAGTTGCTTCAGGTAAATAGTGAACGCATTCCGTAATGGTAAGAAACTCTAAGCAAAGGTCTTCCCGGTAAATGGTGAACATATTCCGTAATGGTAAGAAACTGTTGCAAAAGTTGCTTCCGGTAAATGGTGAACGTATTCCATAATGGTAAGAAACCGTTTGCAAAGTTGCTTCCAGGTAAATAGTGAACGTATTCCGTAATGGTAAGAAACTCTAAATTTGCTTCGAAATGTCTTTCTTCGGTAAATGGTGAACATATTCCGTAATGGTAAGAAACCGTGCGCAAAGGTTGCTTCCGGTAAATGTTGAACATATTCCTAATGGTAAAAAAACCGTGCGCAAAGTTGCTTCCAGTAAATGGTGAACGTATTCCGTAATGGTAAGAAACCCTGTACAAACATGTTTTCCGTAAATGGTAAAAATATTCCGTAATGGTAAGAAACCGTTCGCAAAGTTGCTTCAGGTAAATGTGAATGTATTCCGTAATGGTAAGAAACCCTGCGAAAATTTGCTTCGGTAAATGGTGAACGTATTCCGTCATGGTAAGAAACCGTTAGAAAGTTATTTCTGATAAATGGCGAACGTATTCCCGTAATGGTAAAAAACCGTGCGAAAATTTGCTTCCGGTAAATGGTGAACATATTCCGTAATGGTAAGAAACTGTGCGCAAAGTTTCTTCCGGTAAATGGTGAACATATTCCTAAATGGTAAGAAACCATGCGCAAAGTTGTTTCCGATAAATGGTGAACGTATTCCGTAATGGTAAGAAACCTTGTGAAAAGTTGCTTCCGATAAATGGTGAACATATTCCGTAATGGTAAGAAACCGTCGTTAAAGTTGCTTCGATAAATGGCAAACGTATTCCGTAATGGTAAGAAACCGTGCGAAAAGTTGCTTCCGGTAAATGTTGAACATATTCCTAAATGGTCAAGAAACCGTGTGCGCAAAGTTGCTTCCGGTAAATGGTGAAATATTCCGTAATGGTAAGAAACTGTGCGCAAAGTTGCTTCCGGTAAATGTTGAACATATTCCTAAATGGTAAGAAACTGTCCGCAAAGTTGTTTCCGATAAATGGTGAACGTATTCCGTAATGGTAAGAAACTGTCGCGCAAATTTGCTTCGGTAAATGGTGAACGTATTCCGTAATGGTAAGAAACTGTCCGCATAAATGGCGAATGTGTCTTCCGGTAAATGGTGAATGTAATTCCGTCATGGTAAGAAACCATGTGCAAAGTTGCTTCCGGTAAATGGTGAACGTATTCCGTAATGGTAAGAAACTGTGCGCAAAGTTGTTTCCGGTAAATGGTGAACGTATTCCGTAATGGTAAGAAACCATGTGCAAAGTTGCTTCCGGTAAATGGTTCAACGTATTCCGTAATAGTAAGAAACCTTGTAGAAACTTGTTTCTTCCGGTAAATGATGAAAGTATTCCGTAATGGTAAGAAACCATACGCAAAGTTGTTTCCGGTAAATGGTTGAACATATTCTGTAAATGGTAAGAAACCATCGCAAAGTTGCTTTAGGTAAATGGTGAACGTATTCCGTAATGGTAAGTAACCGTGTGCAAATTTGTTTCCGGTAAATGATGAACGTATTCCGTCAATGGTAAGAAACCGTGTGCAAAGTTGTTTTAGATAAATGGTTGAACATATTCCGTAATGGTAAGAAACCATGCGCAAAGTTGCTTCCGGTAAATGGTGAACGTATTCCGTCATGGTAAGAAACCGTGTGCAAAGTTGCTTCCGGTAAATGGTGAATGTATTCCGTAATGGTAAGAAACCGTGCACAAAGTTGCTTGTGGTAAATGGTGAACGTATTCCGTAATGGTAGTAAGAAACCGTATGCAAAGTTGCTTCCGGTAAATGGTGAATGTATTCTGTAATGGTAAGAAACCGTAAGCAAAGGTTGCTTCGGTAAATGGTGAATGTATTCTGTAATGGTAAGAAACCGTGTGCAAAAGTTGCTTCCGGTAAATGGTGAACATATTCTGTAATGGTAAGAAACCGAGCGCAAAGTTGCTTCCAGTAAATGATGAATGTATTCTGTAATGGTAAGAAACCGTGCGCAAAGTTGTTTCCGATAAATGTTGAACGTATTCCTAAATGGTAAGAAACCGTTGGCAAAGGTGCTTTAGGTAAATGGTGAACATATTCTGTAATGGTAAGGAACCGTCGTAAATTTGCTTCGATAAATGATGAACGTATTCCGTCATGGTAAGAAACCGTGCTCAAAGTTGTTTCCAATAAATGGCTAAACGTATTCGTAATGGTAAAAAACCGTCGCAAAAGTTGCTTCTGGTAAAGGGTGAACGTATTCCTTAATGGTAAGAAACTGTGCGCAAACGTTATTCTGGTATATGGTGAATGTAATCCGTAATTGTAAGAAACCATGCGCAAAGTTGCTTGTGGTAAATGGTGAACGTACTCGTAATGGTAAGAAACCGTGTGAAAACGTACTTCCGGTAAATGGTGAACGTGTGTTGTTCTTCTGACACCACATTGTGTGATGCAGGAGGTATTACTTAGATCTAGTTCTAGATATTTCTCGTTTGTCGTCTGACGAAGGGTTATATCCCAAAACATCACATGTTTGTTCTGTCTTTATTAGTGGAGTTGTCCCTTAATGTCATATTTTGCCTTAATATATTATGGCAAGTTGGTCAATAAAGTTTGGCAAGTTGGTTAATCGAATTTGGCAAGTCGGTTAATAGAGTTTTGCAAATTGGTTAATAGAGTATGGGAAGTTGGTCGATAGGGTATGGCCAGTTGACCAATAGAGTTTGAAAAGTTGGTTAATAGAGTATGGCAAGTTGGTAAATAGAATTTGGCAAGTTTGTTGGTAGAGTTTGGCAAGTTGGTTAAATAGAATTTGGCCAGTTGGAAGTTGGCCAGTTGGAAAATAGAATTTGGCCAGTTGGTAAAGTTTGGTTAATAGAATTTGGCCAGTTGGTAAATAGAATTTGGCCAGTTGGTAAATAGAATTTGGCCAGTTGGTAAATAGAATTTGGCCAGTTGGAAAATACAATTTGGTTAATAGAATTTGGCCAGTTGTAAATAGAATTTGGCCAGTTGGTAAATAGAATTTGGCCAGTTGGTAAATAGAATTTGGCCAGTTGGTAAATAGAATTTGGCCAGTTGGAAAATAGAATTTGGCAAGTTGGAAAATAGAATTTGGCAAGTTGGTAAATAGAATTTGGCCAGTTGGTAAATAGAATTTGGCAAGTTGGTAAATAGAATTTGGCAAGTTGGTAAATAGAATTTGGCCAGTTGGTAAATAGAATTTGGCAAGTTGGTAAATAGAATTTGGCAAGTTGGTAAATAGAATTTGGCAAGTTGGTAAATAGAATTTGGCCAGTTGGTAAATAGAATTTGGCAAGTAAGTTGGTTAATAGAGTTTGGCAAGTTGGCTAATAGAGTTTGGCAAGTTGGTCAATAGAGTATGGCAAGTTGGTTAATAGAGTTTGGCAAGTTGGTTAATAGAGTTTGGGAAGTTGGTCAATAGAATTTGGCGTTGGTAAATAGAATTTTGCAAGTTGGTTAATAGAATTTGGCAAGTTGGTTAATAGAATTTGGCCAGTTTGTAAATAGAGTTTGGTAAGTTGGTTAATAGAGTATGTAATACGAAGGAGTTGCAGTGGACTGAAGTCAAAGGCGAAATATGACAATAAGTGGCATCTCCACTAATAAAGACAGAACGAACATGTGACGTTTCGGGTATAACCCTTCGTCAGACAACAAACGAGAAATATATAGAATCTAGATCTAAGTAATACCTCCGGCATCACACAATGTGATGTTAGAAGAAAAACATAAAGGAGAAAGAATACAATACTACATGTGGGCTGCATACAATACTACGTGTGGGCTGTATACAATACTACGTGTAGGCTATAATACTACATGAGTATTGATTTTTTTCAAGGTTGCCTGTTATTAGTTTAGGGTGAAGTAAAGGTATTTTGATTTGAGCTTTTCTTTAATATCCAGACTCGTTTAAGTCCAGCGTGGGTGGATAACGAACGCTACTGGTTCGTTCTTCTGCTTTCCTTTTCCTCTTTTATTTATCTTTGATCTTGCTGTTTTCTCTCACCTGAGATCAATGTATATGTTATAGGGGTGAAATTCTATAAAACAAACAAAGAAACAAATCCAACTGACATCTACTCCCTTTACCAATCATGCCCATAAAGGGAGACAACTCACACATCTCGACATGTAAAAAAAAAATTTACAATGTTTTTAGCTTGGTTTCGGATTTTCATTCCAAGAGTGATGGCAGTTCTGCATCCAGTGGTATTACATTACATTAATAGATGGGGTGGGGGGAGCATACTTGAAGACAACATTAGGGATATTGTAGTTGTAGTAAAATGTTCTGGAAGGAGGTAAAATGATTGCAGAGTAAAGAGCCATGGAAGAAAATGAGTAAGAAAACATGAAAAATAAGATGGAAATTGGTGACTGCGATAAAAGATGATGAAGAATGTTTGGTGAGAGGAGGTGAAAGAGGTGGCTGTGGCATGTAAAGAAGTGAAAGGGGAACGAAAAAAAAGAGACGATTCACTGGTTTTCGTCTGTTCTAGGTTGTTTTCTTAAATATTTGTGTGTGTGTGTGTGTATATGTGTAATTATTTGGCTAGAGCCTATCAGGGATAGGAAAGGGGGACACCTTTTTAACAACTGCTATGGGATCTGTAACTTGCATAACGTGCACATGGCACCTGTGAAATTGTCACTCATGTTTTATAGAATCAGGGAGACAAAGAAAGTATAGTAGGGAACTCTGTTTCATTAATTGAATTCACTTGAGACTGGGCCCAAAAAACAATTTGCATATGTTGAAGACTGGGGCAATTTTAGAGTATTTTGAAAAAGTCGCAAAGAATTCAGAGTAACATATTTCCATACCCTTTTCACACAGATGACAAGAAACAATGATCATTACAGGAAAATCAGCATACAAAGTATATACAGAACTTAAAAGAAAAAAAGATTGATTGAGTTTGATATATTTTGGAAGTGTCTGAAAAGATCATGAATAATCACTATTTCATTAATTGAACTCACTTGAATTATTACTATTATTGTGATAACTCAAGTATAATTTCCTTTTTTAAAGGATCAGTAAAGACGATTGAAATTGAAATTGAAAATTCTAGGTCTACCTTTGCCAACACCAGTTTCACGATTATCTCCAGATCTGGGAAGATATGCTGGATCTTGTTAATCGTTACAATTATATTTTGAGTTGCTAGAATCATCAAACAGTGAAAAAATATATGTTTATCCAAAAGCCATTGTACTGTCTTCAGCTCTCAACGAAACGGCAATCACTTCCCTTGAACTGCGATAACTCATAAAGTTACCAACTGATTTCCGAAACTTTGAATGATAGGAAGTAAACGGCTTTGCTAGCATTTGAGCCGGTTCCGCAAACTCTGGAGGCGCCATTATTGTAACGGATATCGATCATGAACGATAATGCGTCAAGGGGTGGTGCATCCGTCCAGTTGAACACACCGGCGATGCGCCATAACATCGCTCATCAGTCTCACATGAGTTAAAGTGATGAACAGCAGTAAGTGACAGCTTAATCAAAGATGAAGATGGATTTATAGTCTGTATCCCCGCATGAGTGCAGAACTCAACGACTATACATCATTTATCCCTCAACAGGCCGTTTCATTCATAGTCCTTCTCAACTCCCAGGGGGTATAAGTGAGAGCAGCCTTTTTGGTGCTTCGTACTAACACTGACTAGATCTTTCTCTACCTATAGCTGGGGTCAAGTGGGAAACAGAGTACCTTTCCTAAAGTATAACGTTGTGAAGAAAACATCGGGGCTGACCAGGGTTTTGAACTGATGCCGTCGTGATTACAAACTTACAAGGCTACAGTTCCACCACAGCGCATCAAGGGATGCAACTCTGGTTTCGAATTTGTAAGGATGCCATAGTGCCATACTTTCATTATGTTTATAGACTCTTCATCTACTTTTAGATTAACTGTAAGATGAAAAGCAACATTCTAAATCTTTTTTCCTTCATCTGTGAGCTGAGGACTAATTATCCTAGAAAATCAGTATCTAGACTTTTTTCTCCGTGGGAAATTTAAATATAGGACAAAAAACGACAAATTCAATCATTTTAATTATTGGTCATGATATGAAGTTTAGATTAACGAAGAAAAGCAAGATTCTAAATCTTTTTTGTTTACCTTCATCTGAGCGCTGAATAACTATCCTAGAAAGATCAGAACTTTAGACCTTTAAAAATCTAAAACAATGAGAAATGATGTATCCAAAAAGCAACAAATTCAACCATTTTAATTATTGGTCATGATGTGACGTTGAGATTAACTGTAAGATGAAAGGCAACATTCTAAATCTTTTTTTTACCTTCATCTGTGAGCTGCGGACTAACTATCCCAGAAGAATCAGAACTTTGAACATTTTAGTAAGTTGGAAATTTAAAAATATAGCAGAAATGATTCAAAAACAACAATTCAACCCTTTTAATTATTTGGTCATAATATGACGTTGAAATTAACTGTAAGATGAAAAGTAACATTCTAAATCTTTTTCTTTCACCTTCATCTCTGAGCCGAGGACTAACTATCCTAGAAAGATCAGCGAACTCCTAGACCTTTTTAGTAAGTGGGAAGTTCAAAATATAGGAGAAATGATGTAACAAAAATAACCAATTCAACCATTTTAATTATTGGTCATGATATGATGTTGAGATTAACTGTAAGATCAAAAACAACATTCTAAATCTTTCTTTACATACATCTGTCAGCTGATGACTAACTATAACCAGAAAATTAGAATCTAGGCTTTTTTTTTTAGTCAGTGGGAAATTTAAAATAGGAGAAATGAATGTATCCAAAAACAACAAATTCAACCATTTTAGTGTGGTCATGATGTGACTTTGAGATTAACTGTAAGATGAAAACCAACATTTTAAATCTTATTTTTTTACCTTCATGTGTGAGCTGAGGACCCAACTATCCCAGAAAAAAATCAGAACTCTAGACGTTTTTAGTCAGTGGAAATTTAAAATATAGGAGAAATCATGTTAGCCAAAAAGTAACAAATTCAACTAATTTCATTATTGGTCTTGATATGACGTTTAGATTAATTGTAAGATGAAAAGCAACATTCTAAATCTTTTTTTTTACCTTCATCTGAGCCGAGGACCAAGCTATCCAGAAAAATCAGAACTCTAGACCTTTATAGTAAATGGGAAATTTAAAACATAGGAGAAATGATGTGGCAAAAGCAACAAATTCAACCATTTTTAATTGTCGTTCATGATATGACGTTGAGATTAACTGTAAGATGAAATGTAATATTCTAAATCTTTTTTTTTCCTTCATCTGTGAGCTGAGGACTAACTATCCCAGAGAAGAATCAGAACTCTGGGAACTTATTAGTAAGTGGGAAATTCCAAATATAGCAGAAATAATGGAGCCAAAGCAACAAATTCATCTTTTAATTGTTGGTCATGATATGACATTGAGATTAACTGTAAGATGAAAAGCAACATTCTAAATCTTTTTTTTTACATTCATCTGTGAGCCGAGGACCAACTATCCTCGAAAAAAAAGAACTCTAGGCCTTTTTTTAGTAAGTGGGAAATTTAAGATATCAGAGAAATGATGTAGCCAAGCAACTAATTCAGCCATTTTCATTATTGGTCATGATATGACGTTGAGATTAACTGTAAGATGAAAAGCAACATTCTAAATCTTTTGTTTGCAATAAATACGAACTAAGGACTAACTATCATAGAAGGACAAACAAGACCTGTAGAACTTTTTAGTAATGGAAAATTTAAAATATAGGAGAAATGATGTAGCCAAAAAGCAACTAATTCAATCATTTTAATTATTGGTCATGATATGACGTTGAGATTAACTGTAAGATGAAAAGCAACATTTGTAAATCTTTTTTTTTCCTTGATTTGTGAGCTAAGGACTAACTATCCTAAAAAAATCAGAACTGTAGACCTTTTTAGTTAGTGGGAAATTTTAAATATAGGAGAAATGATGTAGCCAAAAAGCAACAAATTCAACCATTAATGGTCATGATATGACGTTGAGATTAACTGTAAGATGAAAAGCAACATTCTAAATCTTTTTTTTACCTTCATATTTGAACTGAGGACTAAATATCCTAGAAATATCAGAGCTTTAGACTTTTTTAGTCAGTGGGAAATTTTAAATAAAGGAGAAAGGATGTAGCAAAAAAACAAAAATGCAACCATTTTAATTATTGGTCATGATATGATGTTGAAATTAACTGTTAGATGAAAAGCAACATTTTAAATCTTTTTTTTTTACATTCATCTGACCTGAGGACTAATTATCCTAGAAAATGAGCACTCTATATAGTCGATGGGAAGTTTTATATAAAGGAGAAAGGATATAGCAAAAATACAAAATTCAACCATTTTTAATTATTAGTCATGATATGATGTTGAGATTAACTCTTAGATGAAAAGCAACATTTTAAATATTTTTTTTTACATTCATCATGAGCTGAGGACTAATTATCCTAGAAAAATCAGAACTCTAGACCTTGTTAGTAAGTGGGAAATATAAAATATAGGAGAAATGATGTAGCCAAAAAGCAACAAATTCAACAATTTGATTATTGGTCATGATATGACGTTGAGATTAACTGTAAAGATGAAAACTTAACATTCTAAATTATTTTTTACATTGATGTAGGCTAAGGACTAATATCCTAGAAAAATCAAGAGCTCTAGACTTTTAGTAAGTGGGAAATTTAAAATATAAGAAGAAATGAAAAATAATTTATTCATCTTGAAATTAACTTTTCTTTTTTCTTTTTCGTCATCTGTGAGCTGAGAATTAAATGTTCTAAAGAAATCTCTAGATCGTTTTAGTGAGTGGGAAATTTGAAACATAGGAGGAAATTATGTAGCCAAAACACAACAATTTTATCGATTTTAATTAATTCATGATAGGAGTTTGAAATTAACTGTAAGATGAAAAACGATATTCTAAATCTTTTTCTTTTACATTCATCTGTGAACTAAAACTAACTGTCCTAGAAAAATCGGAACTCTAGACCGTTTTAGTAAGTGGGAAATGTAAAATAGAGGAGAAATGATGTAGCCAAAAAGCAACAAATTCAATCATTTTAATTATTGGTCATGATATGACGATGAGATTAACTGTAAGATGAAAAGCAACATTCTAAATCTTTTTTTTTACCTTCATCGTTGGGCTGAGAACTTACTATTCTCGTTTTATCGTCATCTATGAGCTGATAACTAACTGTCCTAGAAAAATCAGAACTCTAGACCTTTTAGTAACACACAATTTGAACGATTTTAATTAATGGTCATGATATGAGCTTTTAGATTAAGTGTAAGTTAAAAAACAATATTCTAAACTTTTTTTTTCTTTTACCTTCATCGTTGGGCTGAGAAATAACTGGCTTAGAAGCATAAGAACTCTAGACCTTTTCAGTAAGTGGGAAATTTTAAATATAGGAAAATGATGTAGCCAAAAACTACAAATTCAACCATTTTAATTATTGGTCATGATATGAGCGAGTTTGACTGTAAGAGGAAAAACAATATTCTAAATCTTTTTCTTTTTTTCGTCATTGTGAGTCAAGGACTAACTTTCCTAAACAATTGAAAGCTCTAGACCGTTTTCGTAAGTGGTAAATTTGAAACATAGGAATGATGTAGCCAAAACACAACAATTTTAACCATTTTAATTAATGGTCGTAGTAGTAGTAGTAGAAGTAGTAGTAGTAGTAGTAGCAGTAGTAGTAGTAGTAGTAGTAGTAGTAGTAGTATTATTAGCTAGTAGTAGTAGTAGTAGTAGTAGTAGTAGTAATAGTAGTAGTAGTAGTAGTAGTAGTAGCAGTAAGTAGTAGTAGTAGTAGTAGTAGTAGTAGTAATAGTAGTAGTATTTGTAGTAGTAGTAGTAGTAGTAGTAGTAGTAGTAGTAGTAATAGTAGTAGTAGTAGTAGTAGTAGTAGTAGTGTAGTAGTAGTAGTAGTAGTAGTAGTAGTAGTAGTAGTAGTAGTAGTAGTAGTAGTAGTAGTAGTAGTAGTAGTACTAGTAATAGCATTATACTAATTGCTCTTCAGGATGATTAAAAAATGGGGTTTTTAATTGAAGTGTAATAATAATAATAATAATAATTAATAATAATGATAATAATAATAATAATAATAATAATAATAATAATAATAATAATAGTAATAATAATAATAATAATAATAATAATAATAATAATAATAATAATAATAATAATAATAATAATAATAATAATAATAATAATAATAATAATAATAATAATAATAATAATAATAATAATAATAATGCAAAATGTATGTATCCATGAGGGTCATGCTCAAGTAGCGCTTTACAAAGGCCAAAACATACATCATAAAATAGCTTACATAATGTACTCAATATTTAAGATTACTATAAAATCAAGACATCTACATACACGAAAAATGTTACAATTAAGATGAACAGTACGTAAATGACGATATGTGCTAATTACAAGATGGCCCTATACACGCGTGCGCACACGCACACACACACACACACACACACATACACACATATATACAAACATACACACACACACACACACACACACATTGCAGGTGCCAACCCCTCACACGCCATGATAGGTCGAAAAGTCAATTTTAAAAGTCTCCGTATATAAAAAAGTATAATAATAGTTAAAGAAGTCAAACTAAGAGATCTAAGAATAATTACATACATGATGACAGTGTTAAAGGTACCATACATCAATAAAACACCAAACCCGTAACACAGGTTTTAGAAAATGCCAACAAGTTAAATATTATGTGAGTCGAAAGTGAAGCGGGAACAACTCTGTTTTAAGTGATTGTTTAAAGGAAGGAAGGTTGTACAATTTCTAGTTTTAACTGACAAAGAATTCCATATAGCTGGGCCGAAAAAGGTGAAAGAACGTTCGAGAAATTTTGTCTTAGGGACGCTTTTTTTTTAGTTGCAAAGATTGTGATGATCTAAGCGGACGATTTGGGGTGATGAACTTTAAGGAGATGTTTTAGATAGTCGGGGCAGTGTCATGAATGCAGTTGAAAGTGAGACATGCTATCTTATATAACAAGATTCTCCTCTCTACGGGAAGCCAATGTAGACAGCACAAAACGGGAGTGATGTGTTCAGACTTTTTGGTCTTAGTTACAATTCTGCTGCTTTATTTTGGAAGTAATTGTAATCGATGAATAGAAGTCTTTGTCAACCCATAGAGAAGAGAATTAACAGTAGTCAAGACAACATCCAGATTAGCATGGTCAAGCATTTTACATGTTTCTTCGTCTAACAGATTTCGGATACCCAGAAATGCTTTTAATGGACACCATGGATTGTTTGACAAACTTTGGGGGCTATGATACATGCATGTGTAAAAACTCATCAAAGAAGAAACCGGAGTTTTGAAACAATGGCTGTTAAATATAATCGCATTTGGTTATGACCAGCTCATTTAATATTCTGTTCTTTCCTCCTTTTTTCCTAAATGTTATCAATCCTCTCTTTCTTTTTTGAATTTCAGTTTGATTTTTGTCCTCCAGCTCCTGATGTCTAACTTCACTGTTGATGATAGCTGTTTCTTTAGTTGTTATGTGATTGTTCATGCTGAGTGGAGTGTAGAGTTGCTTCTCCTCAGCATCCTCCTGATGATCCTCCTTGTATGCGATCCTGTCCTTTCTAGAGAGGGGGAGGGGGTGTAAGGTCCAAAGAGAAAGGGACCTGCATTAGATTTTGTTCATTAGTGAGTTCGCCAAATTGGATACTTGTTGGGCCAATTGAAACTGCCATTTATCGATCCACTACTTTGCACGTCCCGGCACTTGGTTGATAACCTGTGTGATTGTTCGGGTCTACCTTCTCTACTTGAAACACTGTGTATTCTAGCGAAGACGTGTTTTTCGGGCGAAATAAACTCGAAAACCGCAACAGATCCAACAG
This sequence comes from Doris montereyensis, assembly GCA_037039925.1. Classification (NCBI taxonomy): domain Eukaryota; kingdom Metazoa; phylum Mollusca; class Gastropoda; order Nudibranchia; family Dorididae; genus Doris; species Doris montereyensis. Next base: position 170,438 of record JAXRKP010000595.1, on the reverse strand, counting down.
TTGGCTGCGACTTGTCATTGTTGGAGCTGGTTGAATTTTGTCATTGTGGATTCCTCTTAACTTTCCTTTCTTTTAACAAAAGTTCTCTCAGATGTAACATATCATTCAAAGGACTCTCACTCTCTCTCTCTCTTAGCCTCTCTTCTTCTAGTTAATTATGATCCATGATTAACACAGAGGCAGGTGACATGAGTTCAATCCTAACATAATACAACCAGATTAAAAGATTAAAGAAGAATTAAGGAAGTAAGAGAATGACAAAAGAATATTTCATAACCACGACATCCGTCACAGCATCGCTTTATCCTCACCAGTAGCATGATAAATGAAGCCACTGCAAAATTTTGGCATTTACCAAAGACACAAACGACTGAAATGAAAAAGAAAACAAAAAAGAATCGTAGACATTTGCTGACCAAATGCTACCTCTATTTGACTACATCCACGACAGATGGCGGAACAAGAATTGTCACAGAAGTGATCTAAGATTGAAAGCATGGCAACAGAAAATCAACATGGGATAAGGGGGAGCCTAAAAATTTTGGGAAAAAAAATCTTTACAACAGGTACGGGATCGGACCCAATCTGAATATGAGGTTCTAGATCTTATAATATGGCAGGTTCTAGATCTTCTGATAAGGCAGGTCCTAGATCTTCTGATATGGCAGGTTTTAGAAGTGATATGGCAGGTCCAAGAAACACAATAGGCACGCAGAAAATAAAATAAAGCTGTATAGATCTATTCATGAAATGGCAGGTTCTAATCACAGATATGGCAAATTGAGGAAGAAGTTTATAAGAGAAGAAGATTTCATCAAATGACAGGTTACTACTTCTAGATCTTCTGATATGGCAGGTTCTAGATCTTCTGATATGGCAGGTTTTTAGATGAAGAATGAAGAAGAAGACTTAGAACAACAAGAAGATGGAAGAAGAAAAAATCTTCTGATATGGTAGCTTCTTTTACACCTAGATCTTATCTGATATGATTATTAGATCTTCAGATGGATGCTGAGGTTAAACGAATCTTGAACATGGCACAACACAACCTTCTTTTAATTGCATAGATCTTCTGATAGCACTAAAACTACTCCTGAATAAAGGTTCAAATTTTCACTGTCGTATGGTAGGTTCCAGATCTTCTGACTGGCAGGTTCTTGATCTGCATATGTGTACTCTTCTAGATGTATATGGGAGGTCTGAATTCAAGACGGACATAGGTAGGTTCTAGATCTTTGATATGGGTAGGTTTTAGAATGTTTTGATATGGCAGGTTCTAGATAGAGAGAGATGAGAGTCTTTAGAATGAAGAGACACGGAGAGAGAGAACAGATGATGGCAGGTTTTAGATCTTCTGAGTTAGGTTTTAGAACTTCTGATATCCAAAGAGAGAGAGATCTTCTCTGAGATGAGAGAGAAAGAAATCAACGCAGGAGAAAGAGAAAGAGAGATGGCAGGTTTTAGATCCAACTCATATCATGTCAGAATCTTGTTTTATCCACCCACATCATATGCAGATTGTTTTATCCACCTGACATCATGTTTGATTGTTTTATCCACCCACATCATGTTTGATTGTTTTATCCACCCACATCTGTGCTTCTGATTGTTTTATCCACTCACATTATGGAGCTTGTTTTATCCACCCACATCATTATAACGATTGTTTTATCCACCCACATCATTTTTGATTTAGTTTTTGAATCGAGTGCCATCATGATCAGTTCATTTGTCCGGTTGGTACACATGATTGATTAAACAGCATGCCACCCACATCATGATTGATTGTTTGAAGTACGGCTAATTGAGAAACTTGTTTATATTTCAAACATCATGAATTTTGAAAATGAACCACCCACCCATATAGATCTAACTCCACGCCCCATTTTGATTGCCAGTGCTGGTGATCTTTAAGATTTTTCGGATGGGTGTATCCAATCTGATCATGTTTGATTGTTTTAAATCCACCCCATTTATGATATTCTTGTTTTGACACACCCAAATCAAAACCAAACGTTGTTTTCGAATTCGACAATTGTTTTATTGTTTCACTCCAACTACAATCATGTGAACGATTGTTTTTCCATCCACTTTATCATATTATAATCTGTATCAAATAGCACACTGAGCGAGATATTTGATAGTTTTATCCATCCACATCATATTTAATAGTTTTATCAGCGACCTACAGCAAGATAAACCATTGCTTTGTTTTTTTGTTTTATCCACCCAGGTCAACGGATTCTTTTATCCACCCTTGTTAATTTGATTCAGAATATCCAATTCAATCATAATTTGAGGCCATTTATCAATTCACCAATTCAATTGTTTTACTTTACTTCATCCCAAATCAGAAATTGTTTTATCCAACGTAAAATCATGTCAGAAACTTTTATAAATCGTATAAATTACATAAGAATTGTTTTGCCTTTGTCCCAATTATGTATAATATTATATATTATTTCCCATGTCTAGTAAAACATTGTTTTGCCTTTGTCCCTATTATGATAAAATATCACATATTCCATTTAAATAAATTATGGTAACAAACATGTTTGTCCGTATTGGAATTGTCTCTAGAATGTTCCATTCACCAAAACTTTACAATTTGTATTGAGTTGGAGTTTTTTCAGTAAAACCCATACAGGTGTCTTTCAGTTTTAGTCTTCAGTGGAGATAAATCTGCGAGTCATCTTGAACATGATTTTATATTTAGAAGCGGAACTTATTGTCATCTTTTATCATTATTTTTTTTTTAAAGTATTTTTCACAAAGATTCATCTTTAAATTGTTGGGTTGTGAATTCCGCATGTTTTGAGTTTGATTAATTTATCTAATTTCTTTTTGTTCCTATTTTGACTGTTCCATAAGACAACAAGCAAAAAGATTCCATTAGTTTTGAACGTTATCTATATGTAAAAAAAAGTTTTCAAGAGTTATTAATACCATTGTCTGTTACATTGAACTGACCAGTTTAATTGATTTGATATAAACGCTTTCACATTCCTTTAGCTTTTATGCTATTTACTGGAACGTTCCAGTTGATTTTATCGTTATTTTGGTAACAAGTCGACAATCAGGAGCTCGAGACCTGACGCTTTCGAAAAGATTTTACTGGGGAGGGACTTTCAGATCCCAATTAATTTCATTCTAACTCAATATTTATATTATCAAATATCTTTTCAAGACTTTTCAAAGATGTACCGAACAATCACTGGAATAAAGAATCTGAAAACTGCCAGTTTACAGTTTCGCGAATTAGTAATGAAAGCTACCAGAACGGTGTCGTGTCATCGAAATTTTCCTTAATTAAGCTTCATTTTGTCCGCTAAAATTTCTCAAATGTAAACAATCTTGGGATCATTAAGATACACTTCTTATTACTCCTTGTAATTAATAATCTGGTAACAGAGCTTCTTCTTCTTTTCAAAGAACATGTTTATGTCGTCATATTACATAATCCTTATAGGGTTTAATATATTCAATAATATTATATAAGAATTTCGACATGACCTCTTCCTACCCATAATTCCTTTGTCCTTAGGGCTTTAATTATTGTTCAAATCCTCTCCCTTCAGTTTCGACATGCCCCACTACATGCAATACGTTTGTCGTGTTCCATCCAGTTTATCTACAGTATTCAATGTCATTGCCTTCAGTTTCGAAATTGTCCTGCTAGCGTGGGGAAGGCTTGTTCCAGCCAGAAAGCTATTCAATGTATTCTTTTGTACAGTTTCGACATGCCCCGCCATCAAACAACAAGTTTGTACTCTGTTCCTATGGGCCCTATTATTCAATGCCATTGCCTGTGGTGACATGCCTTGAGCTCAACTCAACGGAGAGAATAGTATGTCAGAATTATTCAATGTCATTGCAATGTGAGCCCTTTGCCTCAAAATGCTTACATGGGATTTAATATTATTCAATGTCATTGCCTTTCAGATTTACATAATGTGTGTTTGTGTTTGTCTTTGTTCCTGTGGGGTTTTAAATACAAACCAGCAATAATGCATGCATAAAATGGACAGTGACTGATAGAGAGAGAGAGAGAGAGAGAGAGAGAGAGAGAGAGAGAGAGAGAGAGAGAGAGAGAGAGAGAGAGAGAGAGAGAGAGAGAGAGAGAGAGAAAGAGAGAGAGAGAAAGAGAGAGAGAGAGAGAGAGAGAGAAAGAGAGAGAGAGAGAGAGAGAGAGAAAGAGAGAGAGAGACAGAGAGACAGAGAGACAGAAGATGACTGCTATAGAGACAGAGAGAGAGAGATACAGCATGTATCTACAAGGAGATGACCACTAGAAACACTAGAGGGGGGATGCATGATGAGAGATAGAGAGAGAGATACTATAAACACTAGTTTCTTTGAGAGAGAGATGAGAGAGAGAGAGAGTGACTAGAGATAAACACTAGCTTCTTCTCTGAGAGAGAGAGAGAGAGAGAGAGAGATGACTCAGAGAAATAGAGAGCGAGAGAGAGAGATGTATCTACAAGGAGATGACTACTATAAACACTAGCTTCTTCTCTGATGCATGCATTTATCTACAAGGAGATGACTACTATAAACACTAGAGAGAGAGAGATGATGCATTTATCTACAGAGGCAGATGACTACTAATAAACACTAGCTTCCTATATATGCATGCATTTATCTACAAGGAGTATATATATATATATAAACACTATTATACAGAGAGATAGATAGAGAGAGAGAGAGCGAGACAGACAGACAGAGACAGAGAGATGCATTCATGTATCTGCAGACAGATAGAGACAGACAGACTTAGAGAGAGAGAGAGAGAGAGAGAGAGAGAGAAGGAGATGACTACTATAAACAGAGAGAGAGAGAGAGAGAGAGAGAGAGAAGGAGATGACTAGAGAAACACTGCGTGAGTGTGTGTGTGTGCATGTGTTTATGTACGAATAACAAGGTACCAATAACAAGCTTTTTTCTGTGATTGGGTTTCTACAGCAGTTAACTGGTGGCTTTGCTGCTTGCTGTTCACATCAAAAGCTCTACTGGGTTTTAAAATTTATTAGAGGATGGAGACAGGTCGCATGACGTTCATAGTATAAACAATATCTTCTTCACAAAAAGAATAATAACATATCTAACAGTTAAAAACACAACCCCAGGTGTGAGGAAACATGTTCTACATGAAGATCTCATTACAAGTCAACAATATCACCTTCCCTATCCTTCCTTATCACAAGGAAATGAATATTGATAAACACTAAACCTTTCGTGCTGATTTCTACATGATTTATAAACAATCGTCATCTTGTTTTCAAACGGAGAAGACTACTATAAACACTAGCTTCTTTTGATGAATGATGTATCTACATGCAATTAATGACAAAGAGCATTAAAAGAATAATAATGGAAATAAAATTAAGTTTACTGAAACGACAGAAAACGACTGTGAATGAACATCAGAAACAACGACA